>JAKSZT010054235.1:332916-368886 GCA_026826555.1 Tolypeutes matacus | reverse complement strand
CTTGTTCCTGGAGGCCTGTGGAACCTGTTCACGTCAATGGAGCATGTGGAAACTTTAAGGCCCTTGATACCAGCCACTCTTTGCAGGCCCATGGAACATTTGGAGCATGTGAATCCTGTGGAAACTATAGAAACTGTGGTCAGTGTAGCCTGTGAGCCTGTGTAGATCCATGGAGATTGTGGAGTTCGTGTAACCTGTGGAGCCCAAGGAGGCTGTGGAGGCTGTAGATGCCTATAGAACACATGTAGCCTATGGCAACACGCAGGCCTGTGGAATATGTGGATCCTATGGAGGCTGTCAGACTGTGCGCACCCAATGAGAGTGTGGATCCTGTGGAAACTTTGGAATGCATGGAGTCCTGTGGAGACTGTGTCGTCCCAGGTAAACTGTGGAGACTGTGGAGCCTGTGGAGCCTGTGGAGTCAGTGGAGGATGTGCAGCCTATGCATACCCATGGAGCCCGTGGAGCCTGCAGGGCCTGCATATCTCATGGAAGTCATGGAGCCTATGTAGGCTCATGGTGATGGCAGAGCCTGATGAGGCCATAGAAGAATGTGGACCCCATGGAGCTCATGGAGGTTATGTAAGCCCATGAAACCTCTGGAGGCTATAGACTCTGAAGAAGCTGAGGATCATGTGGACTCCTGTGGAGCCTGTGGGGCCCATTTTGGGTCACAGAGGCTCTGAGGCCTGTGCAGGCTAATGAAGCCTGTGGAGATAGTGGAGCCTCTGGAGACGTTGCAGCCTCATGGATGCCATGGAGGTCTTAGAGGTCATAGAGCCCATGGAACATGCTTTGTTCCTGGAGGCCTGTGGAACCTGTTCATGTCAATGTAGCATGTGGAAATTTTAAGGCCCTTGAGACCAGGCACTCTTTGCAGGCCCATGGAACATTTGGAGCATGTGAATCCTGTGGAAACTATAGAAACTGTGGTCAGTGTAGCCTGTGAGCCTGTGTATATCCATGGAGATTGTGGAGTTTGTGTAACCTGTGGAGCCCATGGAGGCTGTAGAGGCCTATAGAACACATGTAGCCTATGGCAACACGCAGGCCTGTGGAATATGTGGATCCTATGGAGCCTGTGGAGACTGTGCACACCCAATGAGCATGTGGAGCACATGGATCCCATGAAGACTGTGGAGTCCGTGGAGCCTGTGGAGCCTGTTCATACCAATGGAGCCTGTGGAGTACATGGGGCCCATGGAGACTATGAAGTCCATGGAGCCTGTGGAGACTGTGTATAACTATGGAGTCTGCGGAGTGTGTGCACACTCTAGAGCCCATAGTAGCTGTGGAGTCTGTGTAGACTGGAGAGCATGTGTATAACCATGGAGCCTGAGGAGAATGTGGAGCCCAAGGAACCTGTAGGGCCATGCAGCACGTGGAGGAATGTGTAGCATGTGAAGGCCCCTAGAAACCATGTACACCCGTGGAGCATGTGCTACCTATGGAGACCATAGATTCCATAGAGGCTGTGGAGGCTTTGGAGGCCAGTTGAGCCTGTGGGCCCATTGGGGACTGTGGAAGCCCATTAAACCTGTGAAGCCTGTGTAACCCATTGAGCCTATGCAGACCTGTGGAGAACGTGGAGCCCATGGATACTATAGAGGTCTGTGAAGCCTGTGCAGGCCTATGGAGGTGGTTGAGGCCATGGAGCCCATGAAGATTGTCAAACCCGTGGAGTTCACAAATCCTGTGGAGACTTTGAACACTGTGCAGTTCCAGGGAGCTTGTGGAGTCTTTAAAGCACTGTGGATCCTATGGAGCTCATCGAGTCCATGGGGCCCATGGATCCTGTTGAAGTATGGACTCCAAGGACCATACAGAGAATGTGGAGCCTGTTAAGGGCATGTAGCCCATTGACACCAGTGGAGCCTATGGAGCCTGTTGAGCCTGTGGAGACTGTGGCACTGATTGAGTCCTTAGAGCCTGTGGATTCTGTGGAGCTGATGGAGCTGGTGGAGCCCATGGAGTCCTAAAAGACTGTAGAGCCCATGGTGCCCATGGAGATCATGGAGCCCATGGAGCTCATGGAGCCCATGGAGCTCGTGGATGGCGTGTAAGCCAATGGATCCTGTGCAACCTGTGAAGCCATGGAGACCGAGACCGATGAGCTGGTGGAGTTTGTGGAATCAATGGAGACAAAGATGCCAATGTAGACTATGGAGCCGAAGGAGGCCTGTGGAGCCTGTGCAGTCAAATGAAGGACAGGGAGACTGTGAAGTCTATGAGAATATAGAGGGCTGTGGAAAACATGGACGTGATGAAGACCAAGGAAGCTGTAAATCCCAGGGAGGCCTGTGGAGCCTGTGCAGGCCTGAGGACCCTGTGGAATCCATGGCAGCTCTGCAGGTCTTGGGAGTCTGTGGAGCCCATGGAAGACAGTGGAGCCTGTAAAGCCCTATAGACACCTTAGAGCCTATGGCAACTGTGCAGGCCAGCAGAATGTTGAAACTGTGGAGCCACTGGAGCTCATGAAACTTATGGATCCCATGGAGCCTGTGAAGCCTGCAAAGCCTGTATATCTCATGGAGACCCTGGAGCATGTGCATGCTCATGGTGCTGGCAGAACCTGTTGAGGCCGTGGAGGAATGTGGATCCAATTGAGCCCATGGAGGTCTT
Organism: Tolypeutes matacus; assembly: GCA_026826555.1. NCBI lineage: Eukaryota > Metazoa > Chordata > Mammalia > Cingulata > Chlamyphoridae > Tolypeutes > Tolypeutes matacus. Next base: position 366,264 of record JAKSZT010054235.1, on the reverse strand, counting down.
GTATGCCCATGAAGCCTGTGGAGGCTGCAAGGTTTAAAATGCTTAGGATCTTGTGGAGGCCTGTGGAAAATGTGGAGCCCAGTAGGCTCATGGAGTCTGTGGAGACTGGGGAGCCTGTGGAGACAGTGAAGCCACATGGGTGACATGGAGCCTTAGAGGTCATGGAGTCCCTGGAGACTGCAGAAGGCTGTGGAACCTGTGCAGTCCAGTGGAGTTCATTGAGGTCATGGAGACCATGAGGTCTGTTAAGATCATGGAGTTCACAAAGCCTGTGGAGCCCTTGAAGCCTGTGCAGACCCAGGGTGCTTGTGGAACCTGTACAGGCCTGTCGTTCCGGTGCAGCTCATCGAGCCCATGTGGCCTATGTGGTCTGTTTAGTTGTGGAACCCAAGGAATATACAGAGAATGTGGTCCCGTTAAGTGCATGTAGCTCATTGACATCTGTGGAGCCCATGGAGTATTTTTAGTCTGTGGAGACAGTGGCACCCATTGAGGAGCCTGTACAGGCCTTATAGCCTGTAGGATCTGTGGAGCTGATGGAGCTGGTAGAGCCCATTAATTCATAAAGGACTGTAAAGTCCATGGAGCCCAAGGAACTCATGGAGCCAATGGAGCATGTGGATGCTGTGTATGCCAATAGTACCTGTGCAACCTTCAAAGCCCATGGTGTCCATGTCACTAGTGGAGTTTCAAGAAGCCATGTAGACCGAGGAGCCCATGGAGACTGTGGAGGCCCGGATGGCCTGTGGAGCCTGTGCAGTCCCATTAAGTACAGGGAGTCTGTGATGTCTGTGAGCATGTAGAGGCCTGTGGAACCCATGGAGCTGATGGAGACCATGGAGACTGTGAAACCCGTGGAGGTCTGTGGAGCCTGTGCAAGCCTAACGACACTGTGGAGAACAGAGTGTCTGCTCAGGTCTGGGGAGCCAGGGGATCCCATGAAGGCCTGTGGTGCTTCTGCACTCCAACGGTGCCTATTGAGTCTTTGAAGCCCTTGTAGAACATGTAGCCTGTACAGGCTCTTGGAACCTGTGGAGAATGTGGTCCCATGGAACCTGTGGAGTCTGTGGAAACAGTTGAGCCTGTGCATATTGATGGAGAGTGTGGAGCACATGGAGTCCAGGGGGTCAGTGGAGCCTGTGCATATCTCTGGAGCCTGAGGAGACCGTGCATCCTGAAGAAGCCTGTGGAGCCTATGCAGGCCCCTAGAGTCCATTGACACCTGTGAAGCATGTGCTAACAGTACAGACCATAGATTCCATGGAGAATATGGAGGCTTTGTAGGCCAGAGGAGCCTGTGGGGTCTTTGGAGCCTGTGGAGGCTCGTGAAGCCTGTAGATGCTGTAGAGTCTGTAGAAGCTGAGGATTATGTGGACTATTATGGAGTTTGTGGAGCCCATTTTGGGCCATGTAGCCTGTGAGGTTTGTGCAGGATAATGGAGCCTATTGAGCCTGGGGAGCCTCTAGAGACTGAAGCCACATGGAGGTCATGAGGTCCTTTGACATCATGGAACCCATGGAGCATGCATTATCCCTGGAGGTCTTTGGAGCCTCTTTACGGCCATTTATCCTGTTGAGCCTTTGAAGTCATTGTAGGCAATTCTGCTTATGCAGGCCCAGGGAGACTGTGAAGTATGTTCAGCCTGTCGAGCCCATAGAAGTTGTGGAGATTGTGGAGTCTGTGGAGCATGTGTATACCCATGAAGCCTGTTGAAAACATGGAGCCCTAGGAGCTTGTGGAGTCAGTGCACTGCATGGAGGCATGTGCTAGAGGCCATTGACACCTGTGGAGCATGTGCTGCCTGTGGAGACCATAGATTCCATGGAGGCTATGGAGGTTGTGGATGCCTGTGGAGAGAGTGGGCACTTTTTGGACTGTGGAAGCCCTTGAAGCCTGTGGAGCCTGTGTAACTCATTGAGCCTAGGCTGAACTGTGGAGCCTGTGGTGCCCATGGAGTCTATAGAGGCCTGTGGAGACTGTGCAGGCCTGTGGAGGAGGTTGAGGCCATTGAACCCAAGAAATTTGTCAAGACTGTGTAGTTCACAAAGCCATTGATCCCTTTAAGCCTGTGCAGGCACAAGGAGCTTGTGGAGCCTATACAGGCCTGTTGATCCTGTGGAGCTCGTCACACCATGGGGCCCATGGAACCTGTTGAGGTATGGATTCCAAGGACACTGTAGAGAATTTGGAGCCTGTTAAGGGCATGTAGCCATTTGACACCTGTGGAGCCCATGGAGCCTGTTGAGCCTGTGGATACTGCGGCAGCCATTAAGGCCTGAGGAGACGGTACAGTTCATAGAGCCTATGGATTATGTAGAGCCAAAGTAACTTGTGGAGCTCATGGAGTCATAAAGGACTGCAGTGCCCATGGAGGCTGTGGAGACAATGGAGCCGATGGAAGTCTTTGGAGCTTTTGCAGTCCCATGAAGGACTGGGAGACTTTGAAATCTGTGAGAATATAGAGGCCTGTGGAAACTATGGTGCAGTATCTACAAACTGCAGGCCTTGCTGTGGCCTTGTCTGCACAAAATAACCCCCTCCCCCGTTTCCCTTTTCCCTCTCTCCCTCTTCCTTGTTCTTTCTCACCAATCTGAGCTCTCGCCCCAGTTATTGCCTTTTTTGGACAACCTTGCTTCACCCCTTGCCGCCCCCAAATTCTGCCCCTTTCCCTAGCAACCCCTGACCCTAACCACTGCCCAATGATAAGCCTCCACCATCGGCTGAGGGACTGCCCCCAGCCTAAAGAGTATATATGCACTGTACTTCCTCAATAAACGCTCTCTCTTTGCTTCTTCCCCCGCACTCAGAGGTCTTGAGTCTTTCTTTCACGTGCAGTCCTTACCAGATACCCCCCACACCTGAGCCGTGGAGACCAGGGAGCCCCCAACCCGACGCCGCTCCCTGAGAACCTCCTCACCCTCGCCGTTCCCGGAGTGCGCACCAGACGGCCCATAACTAGCCAGTGTCGCCCCCCGGGCTGCAGCAGGGCTGATCACCCTCAGGCCCGGGAACAAAGCAGCAATTGGCGCCCAACGTGGGGCACTGCCGGCGGGATAGGATCACGCGCGGTCTTCCGGATCTGGTAAGCAAACAGAGGTCCCTTGTAAATTTCCCCTTTTCGGCCGCGACTGTTTCCTTTCTCCAGCTGCTAGAGAACATATGTACCTTGTTATTTCCTTTTGCTTCCTATCATTCTTCTCTTCGCCTTTCGTATCTTGCTCCACTGCTTCCCTAGCGCCTTTGAGACCCCGTTCCTGCCAACAATCTTCTCTCTCCCGCTGCTCATTCTCCTTCTTATCCTTGTTTCCTTCTTAGCCTCCGGACATGGGGGCCTCCTTTTCCAAGCACCAGGCACCACAGTTTCGGGCTCTGGCGCATCTTCTAGCATGCCACAGCTGTAAAGCCTCCTCTAAACAGCTCCAAATTTACTGGGACCTGCGGCTTCTGATTGTTTCAGCTTCCCTTTAATCCCTGGCTCCTCATGTCTAATCTTTGGGATCCTGATACCTATCGCTTGCTCATCGACAAAGTAACGTCTGCCCTGGAGCATGAGGGCAAGCGCTTCCCACCTGGCCTCATCCCCACACTTATTACCATCCGATCCTGTCTCCTCGGCACTAAGCCTCTAGAAGTCTCCCTCTCGGAGCCCTCCTCTTCTGAGGAGGACTGTGAGAACTCTAATGCTTTAGTCTTCCAGCTTATCAACCTCTTGGAACACTCTGATACTGCTTCCGAACCTCTGACAAAAACCATTAACAACCGCGCTCAAAATGGTGCACTTCTGCCTTCTTCACCACCTGAAAAGCGGAATCTTCTATATCCAGAACTCCCCTCCTCCGCTGAGGGCAAAGTTATACTCCCCCCTAGCCCCGTCACCACACCACTTCCTGCCAAACCTCCTGAACCTCCTGCTCCCCCAATTGCTCTGTCGCACCCCCCCGCCCCTTTCTCTCCCCAGCGGCCTTGGCACCTCTGCCCCGGCCACTCCCTATCCGCATTATAAAATTCTCAAAAGCAGTGAATTCAGAGATATATATTTCTATTGACGTGTTGTAACTTGTATTGTGTTTGTCTGGTTGTTCAGTATCAGTGTATATTTTGATACCTCCAGATAGTAATATTAATCTAATAAATAAAAATTATTATGAGAGCTCTATTCAAATGTCCAAAAATTAAATAAGCGCTTATATTAATAAATATGGAATTTAGTTTAAAATAATAAAAATCGTTATACTTAAATTAAACCATTACTCTAACAAGTTTGTTTAATGTTAATGGTAATTGCATGTTGTCAGAAGCTGGCCACTCTCCCAGGGACTGATGCATAAAACTTGAAATGTACTGCCCAGGGAGTGTTGTGTTCCTTCCTGGGGAGGCTGGCCCCTTCCTCAGGAATTAGCAAAATACTCAGAAATTGGCATATTATTATTATTGACTTAAAACATTGTTTTCTACTATTCCTCTTAATCCAAATGATAAAGAAAAATTTGCGTTTACTATTCCTTCTATTAATCATTCAGCTCCTACTGAATGATATCAGTTCAAAGTTTTACCTTAGAGAATGATAACCAGTCCTACCTACATTATGTCAATCCTTTATTCACATTCCATTACAAATTTTACAAAAACAATTTCCTAAGGTTATGATTATTCATTATATGGATGATATTCTTTTTGACACTGAGCAATCTTAAGAGCTGAAACAATCATTTCAGCTGGCTAAAGAAATTCTTCCTCAACATGGGTTGCAAATAGCAGAAGAAAAAATTCAAAAACAGGTTCCTTTTCAATATTTAGGTCATACTATTAATAGAAATATTATAACTCCACAAAAGGTCCAGTTTCGAACTGATAATTTATGTACTTTAAATAATTTTCAATAATTACTGAGTAATATTAATTGGGCATGGCCTACTTTAAGAATTCCAACTTATGCTTTACCCTAACAAAAAACCCTGACTTAAATAGTCCTCGCATTTTAAGCCCAAAAGCAAAAGAGGAGTTAAATGGCTGAAAAAAAAAAGAGTGCAAAATAGCCAACTAACCAGAATAACTGTAAATCTTCCAATTTCTCTTTTAATATTTCCATCTTGCCATTCCCCTACTGGGATACTTTGACAAGAGGATGGCATAATAGAATGGATATTCCTACCTAACAAAGATACAAAAAAAACTTCTGATTATCACAAACTTACACATACAAATGCTTCTGGCTTACGTCATAAATATCCCCACTTAACAGTAAAAGAAAGAGGATTGTTAGACAATGTACTACTTGTGGGCCCATAAATGCCCCCACTTTCTCTCCAGGAACTAATCCCCATGGAGAACATCCTAATGAAATTTGGCAAATGGATATCACACATGTGCCTTCTTTTGGCCGCCTTCAGGATGTGCATGTGACGGTGGATACATATTTTAATTTTATTTGGGCAACTGCTCAAGCTGGTGAAAAGGCCTTACATGTACGTTCTCATTTATTACATTGTTTTGCTGTAATGGTCCTGCCAGCACAGCTAAAAATTGATAATGGGCCTGCCTATCTTAGTCAATTTTTCAAAAAATTTTGCAGTGACTGGAATATTCAACATGTTACAGGAATTTCATATAACCCCGAAGGACAAGCAATAGTAGAAAAAAAAAGTAATCACTTATTAAAACTAATGTTGTAAAAACAAAAAGGGGGAGATGGAGGAGAGTCTGCTGGGAACAGACTGTCTAGAGTATTGCTTACCTTAAATTTTCTTAATAGACAACAAATTTCTAATATCACAGCAGCAAAAAGACATTAGGATGTTAAAAAAAAAGGAATGAAAATGAAAAATATGGACAACCTGTATATTGGAAAAATGAAAGAACCAATAAATGGGAAAAAAGGAGAGGTAAACTTTTGGGGCCGAGGTTTTGCTCTTATCATTACAGAAACAGGAGAAGAGCAGTGGATCCTCTCTAGAAAAATCAAGCCTAGAGTTGAAGATGCTGCCAAGACTTAAACTATGGACATGGTGGTTTTACAATTAATTAATTATAGGTAAAGTATTAGGTCAAGGTAAGATACCACATCATAATTACACTTATTGGACATACATAACCAACTCACCTCTTCTAGAGCTGTTAATTTGGAGTGCCTGCTACGCTCAATTTTACCGCTTCTACCCCAAACACACCCGTCAATAATCCACTTTGGCAAATACTTAATGCTACCTTTCTTGATCTGAACGCTTCTCACCCCAACCTCACTCTTTCCATTCATAACCCTACCGATCCTTCCTGGATCACGGGTCGAACTTGGGGAATCAGGCTGTATGTATCCGGCTCTGACCCTGGCACACTCCTGCTTATAAAAAAAGAATGGGCAGGGATAAATCATGGCCCAATACCGGTTGGCCCCAACCCCGTCCTCTAGGCCTCCGGTTTCCTCTCCTCCACCCTCACCCTCTCACGCAACTCATACTAGCTCATCTAACGCAACTCATGCTCCCTTCATCACTCCCTTCGCTCCGCCTAAACCACCCTACGTCCCCCTTTCGCTTGCCAACCCGTTTCTATCTCTCCTCAATGCTTCTTTTACCCATTTAAATGCCTCCAATCCCAATCTCACCCAGAACTGCTGGTTGTGCCTCTCCTCCATTCTGCCCTACTACGAGGCGATTGCTGTTAATGCCTCCTATAAGGATTCTTCGGAAGAGAGCCCTGCCTCTTGCAAATGGAATCATACTAGGGGCCTGAATATACAGTCTGTCTCTCGTAGTGGCCTTTGTGTGGTTAAGATTAAGGGCACCGTCACCTCCTCCATGCAGTCTCTCTGCAACTATACCTTATCCCCTAATTCAGGTACTAAGTTTATGGTCCCCCACAACGATACGAAATGGCTCTGCTCCTCAACAGGTCTAACACCGTGCCTGAGCGTCGCCACCCTCAACACCAGTGGAGAAACCTGTGTGCTCGTTACCATTCTTCCCCGCATTTATTTCCACACTAACGATCAATTTCTTGCATTTTGGCAGCATCAACTACTCCCGGTCAATATACAAAAACGAGATCATCACCGCTATGACTCTTGCTTCACTCCTAGGTGTTGGTGGGATCGCCCTCAGAGCTACTGCTCTCGGCACACAACAAACCGCTCTTTCCTCCTTGCATATGGCTGTGGATGAAGATATTGCCCGTATAGAAACTTCTATCTCTCATCTGGAAAAATCCTTAAACTCTCTGTTGGAAGTAGTCCTCCAAAATCGTAGAGGACTTGACCTCCTCTTCCTGAAACAGGGGGGGCTGTGTGCCGCACTAGGGGAAGAATGTTTCTTCTATGCCAACCACTCCGGCCTCATAAAGGACAACATGGCCCAGCTGAGGGAAGGCCTGGCTAAGCGCAAAAAGGAGTATGAAGCCCTTAGCAACAACACCTGGACCTCCTGGGGATTTGACAAACTCCTCCCTTACCTCCTCCCCTTCCTTGGCCCTTTAATACTCATTCTGCTCCTTCTTTCTCTAGGCCCTACCCTCTTTAAAAAACTTTTACAGGCGATCCGCAACTCTCTCTTCGACAAGCCAATGACCGTTCATTATCAGCGAGTCCAAACCCGTGAAGTCGACTATCTACATCTCTCCAACAACAACCAATCCTTCAATCGCCCAATCCATGCCGATCACTCACCCCTCTAGGCCCCTACCCTGTCCCTCCTCCCTTTCCAAACAAACCTCTCCACCTATTACAATTTGGCCAAGATAGAGCTGAACTGGTGAGCCAATGACGGGCAACCTAGCCAGGCACAAAAGGTAGCCAACCTAAGACAGGGCACCAGCCGCTGTTGCTTTGCTGGGCTGTTGTCCTATGACGGGCAACTGAACCTTATACTAGCACCGCTGGACAACCTAAGACAGGAACCTAGCCGATTGTTGCCATGGCGCCTGGCTCAATCATTGCTGCTAGAGTCTCCAAAGACGGGTAAGATCCAGCCCCCTTTTTCTGCATGGTTCTGACCTAAGACAGGCACAGTCCCTACCGTTAATGCACAGCTGCTGCTGGGATAGCCCAAAGACGGGTAAGAACTACTAGTGCCTCAGCCGGCTATGACCTAAGACAGGCCCAGCTCCCTATCTGTTGGCCTAAAAAAGAAATAAGTGTGGAGATGCAGTATCTACAAACTGCAGGCCTTGCTGTGGCCTTGCCTGCACAAAATAACCCCCTCCCCCGTTCCCCTTTTCCCTCTCTCCCTCTTCCTTGTTCCTTCTCACCAATCTGAGCTCTCGCCCCAGTTATTGCCTTTTTTGGACAACCTTGCTTCGCCCCTTGCCGCCCCCAAATTCTGCCCCTTTCCCTAGCAACCCCTGACCCTAACCACTGCCCAATGATAAGCCTCCACCATCGGCTGAGGGACTGCCCCCAGCCTAAAGAGTATATATGCACTGTACTTCCTCAATAAATGCTCTCTCTTTGCTTCTTCCCCCGCACTCAGAGGTCTCGAGTCTTTCTTTCACGCGCAGTCCTTACCAGATACCCCCCACACCTGAGCCGTGGAGACCAGGGAGCCCCCAACCCGACGCTGCTCCCTGAGAACCTCCTCACCCTCGCCATTCCCAGAGTGCGCACCGGACGGCCCATAACTAGCCAGTGTCGCCCCCCAGGCTGCAGCAGGGCTGATCACCCTCAGGCCCGGGAACAAAGCGGCACTATGGTGTTGAAGAAGCCCAATGAAACTGCGAAACCTGTGAGGCCTGTGGAGGTCATACAGTCCTGAGGACCCTGTGGAGCCCATGGTAACTCTGCATGGCTGGTGAGCCTGTGGAGCCCATGGAGTCCTGAGGAGCCTGTACAGTTCTATAGACCCCATGGAGCCTAAGGCAACTAGTCATGCCCCTGGAAAATGTATAGTCTGTGCCGAAAATGGAGCTCATGTAGCCCATGGAACCCATGGAAAAACTGGAGCCTGCAGAGACTATATCTCATGGAGGCCATGGAGCCTGTGCAGGCTCATTGTACAGGCAGAGCATATTGAGGCCATGGAGGAATGTGGAAACCATGGTGCCAATGGGGGTTATTTAAGCCCATGAAGCATCTGGAGGCTGTAGTGTCAAAAGAATCTGAGAACCTTGTGGAGGCCTTTGGAGTCATCAAAGCCAATTTTTAGCCATGGAGCCTATGAAGCCTGTGCAGGCTCAAAGAGCCTGTGGAAACTAGGGAGCCTCTGGTGACTGTGAAGCTACATGGATGCCTTGGAGGTCTTGGAACCCATTGAGCATGCATTGCCCACCAAAGCCTTTGGATCCTCTGGACTCCCATGGAGCATGTTGAGCCTTTGAAGCCTTTGAAGAGCATTCAGCCTGTGCATGCCCATGTAACCTGTGAAGCATGTATAGCCTGTGGAGCTTTGAGAAACTGTGCAGTCGTAGATCTTGTGGAGCCTGTGCATACCCATGAATCCTCTGGATCACGTGTAGCCTGTGGAGCCTGTAGAGTCCTATAGACCTGATGGAGCCTATGGCAACTGTGAAGGCCTGTGAATTACGGGGAGCCTGTGTTGCCCCTGGAGCTCACAGAGCCCATGAAACTCATGGAAACATTGGTGCCTGCAGAGTCTGTATATCTCATGGAGGCCAGGAAGCCTGTGTGGCCGTATGGAGCCTGTGGGGCACATGAAGCCTATGGAGCCTGTAGAGTCTTTGGAGTCCATGGAGCCTGTGGAGTCTGTACATACCCATGGAGCCTGTGGAGGATTTGGAGCCTGTGGAGCCTTTGTATATCTAGGGAGCCTATGGAGCACATGGAGCCTTAGAGATGGTGGAGCCTGGACAGCCGTGGAAGCCTGTGGAGCCTATGCAGTCTCCTAGAGGCCATTGACACTTGTGGAGCATGTGCTGCTTATGAACACCATAGATTCCATGGAGACTGTGGAGGCTCTGTATGCCAGTGGAGCCTGTGTAAAATGTTAAGACCATGGATTCTGTGGAACTGGTGGTTATTCTGGAAATCATGGAGACCAGAGTCCATGGAGACTATGGAGCACAAGGAGGCCAATGGATCCTGTGTTGTCCCATGAAGGACAGGGAGACTGTGAAGTCTGTGAGAATATAGTGGACTTTGGAACCCATGGAGCTGATGGAACTCATGGAGGCTGTGAAATCCGTGGATGCATGTGGAGACTGAGGAGTCCTAGGGAACCTTTGGAGGCCATGGAGGAATGTGGAAACCATGGTGCCAATTGGGGTTATTTAAGCCCATGAAGCATCTGGAGGCTGTAGTGTCAAAAGAATCTGAGAATCTTGTGGAGGCAATCCTGGGGAGACTGTAAAGCCCATGGAGGCCTGTGGAGCCTGTAAAGGATTATAAACCCCATGGAGCCTATGGCAACTCTGCTGGCCTGCAGAGCATGTGGAGCCTGTGGAGCCACTGGAGCTCATCGTGTCAATGGAAGCCATGGAGTATGTGGAGTGTGTGGAGTCTGTCGAGCTTGTGCATACCCATGGAGCCTGTGGAGCATGTGGGGCCCATGGAGCCTGTGGAACCTGTGCATATGCATGTAACCTGTTGAGCACATGGAGTCCATGGAGCCTGTGGAATCCATTCAGGCCCTGCAGGACTTTGGAGCATATGCAGGCCATTAGAAGCCATTGATACCTGTGGAGCATGTGCTGCCTGTTGAGACCATAGATTCAATGGAGACTGTGGAGACTGTGTCGGCCAGTAGAGCCTGAGGGAACTTTGGAGACTGTGGAGGCCCATGAAGCCTTTGGTGCCTGTGTAAGCCATGGAGACTATGTAGACCAGGGGATCCCATGGAGACCATTGATTCTGTAGAAGGCTGTAGAGCTTGTGCCGGCCTGTGGAGGTCATTGAGGTCCTGGGGTCCATGATGTCTGTTAAGAACATTGAGTTCACAAAGCCTGTGGAGCCCTTGAATCCTGTGCAGGCCCAGGGAGCTTGTGGAGCCTGTACAGGCCTGTGGATCCTGTTTAGCTCGTCAAGCCTATGTGGCCCATGGGGCCTGTTGTGGTATGGAGCCCAAGGACACTACATAGAATATGAGCCCGTTAAGTGCATGTAGCCCATTGATATCTTTGGAGCCCATGGAGCCTGTTGAGCCTTTGGAGACTGTGGCACCCATTGAGCCCTGTGGAGCCTGTATAGGCACTAGAACCTGTGGATTCTGTGGAGCCATTTGAGCTGGTGGAGCCCATGGATTCATAAAGGACTGTAGAGCCCATGGAGGCTATAGAGCTCATGGAGCCCATGGAGCTTGTGGATGCTTTGTAGTCCTGTGGAACCTGTGCAACTTGTGACACCCATGGAGCTAGTGGACCTGGTGCATTTTGTGGAAGTCATGGAGACCGAGGAGCTCAAGGAGACTATCGAGCCCACAGAGGGCTGTGGAGCAGGTGCAGTCCTTGAAGGACAGGGAGACTGTGAAGGCTGGGAGAATATAGAGGCCTGTGGAACCCATGGAGCTGATGGAGCCCATGGATGCTGTGAAACACGTGGAGGCCTTTGGAGACTGTGAGGCCTGAAGACCCTGTGGAACTCATGGTTTCTCTGCAGGCCTGGGTTACCTGTGGAGCCCATGTAGGCCTGTGGAGCCTATTGCAACAGTTCAGGCCTGTGGAACATGTGGAGCCACTGGCGCTCATCGTGTCCATGGAACCCATGGAGCCTGTGGAACCTGCAGAGCCTGTATATCTAATGGAGGCCGTGGAGTCTGTGCAGGCTCAGCATGGTGGCAGAGCCTTTTGAGGCCATGGAGGAATGTGGATCCCATGGAGCCCATGGAGATAATGTCAGTTCATGAAAACTGTGGAGGCTGTAGAGTCTGAATAAGCTGAGGTTCATTTGGAGGATTGTGGAGTCAGTGCAGAACATTTTGTGCCATGGAGCCTGTGAGGCCTGTGCAGGCTCATGGAGGCTGTGGACACTGGGGATCCCCTGGAGACTCTGTGGCCACATGGATGTCATGGAGGCCTTTGAAGTCATTGAGCTGATTGAGGATGCATTGCCCCTGGAGGCCTGTGGAGACTCTGCATGCCCAGGGGAGCATGTTGAGCATTTGAAGCTCTTGGAGACCATGCAGCCTGTGCAGGCCCATGGAGCCTGTGGAGCATGTGGAGCCCATGGAGCCTGTGGAGTCCATGAAACCTGTGGAGCCTGTGCATAACCATGGAGTCTCTGGAGCATGTGGAGCCAATGGAGCCTGTGGAATCTGTGCACCACGTGGAGGCCTGATGAGCCTATGCAGTCTGTGAAGCCCAGGGAGTCCTTGGAGCTGGTAGAGTTTGTCAAAACCATGGAGACTGAGGAGCCCATGGAGACTGTGAAGTCCAAGGAGCCCTGTGGAGCCTGTGTAACCCATCGACCCTATGCACAACTGTGGAGCATGTTGAGCCCATGGAGTATGTAGAGGCATGTAGAGCCTGTGCAGGCCTATGGAGGTGGATGAGATCATGGAAGGAATGAAGTCTGTCAATTCCATGGAGCTCAGAAAGCCCATGGAGCTTTCTGTGCAGGCCCAGGGAGTTTGTGTAGCATGTACAGGCCTGTGGATCCATGGGGCATTTTGAAGTATGTAGCCCAAAGAAACTATAGAGATGGTGCAGCCTGGGGAGACCATGTAGCCCATGGATACCTGTGGAGCCCATGGACTCAGTAGAGCCTGTGGAGACTGCAGAGCCAAAGTAGTGAAGTAGCCCATGGGGTCTAGAGGACTGTGGAACCCGTGGAGCCCATGGAGCCCACAAAACCCAGTGAGCTCATGGATGCTGTTCAGGGCAGTGGAACCTGTGAACCAGTGAGGCCCATGGAGTCCATGGAGCTGGTGGAGTGTCTGGAGGCCATGGAGAATGAGGATCTCTTGATGACTATGGAGCCCAAGGAGGCCTGTGAAGCCTGTGCAGGTCTGTGAAGGAGACAGAGTCTGTGAAATCTATGAGAGTGTAGAGGGAGTTGGAACCCATGGAGCTTATGGAACTCATTGAGGCTGTGAAACACGTGGAGGTCTGTGGAGCCTGTGTAGACCAGAGTACCCTGTGAAGTCCATAGTGTCTATGCAGTACTGGGGAGCCTGTGGATCACATGGAGACCTGTTGATCTTCACCGATCAACTATTCACCTATTCAAATATTCAACTATTCACCGAGTATTAGGTAAAACCCATGTTTTGAAGGTGATTGTAAGTGGAAACACATGCATAGAAGGATTTGAACAAATATCTTACTTAGATTTCTAAAGTGAAGGAACTACTGCATTGGCATATCGTTAGGTAAAATCGGTGTTTTGCATTGGTTGTAATTGAAAACAAGGGTATCGAAGCCCAAGAAAGAAGTATCTTTCTTACTTTACAAACATGAAAACCACCTGGATACACAGAGTTTTATGTTAAAACCAGGATTTTGAAGATCATTGTAACTCCAAGCAAGTGCATGGCTGCCAATGTATTGAGTATCCTATTTAGTTTTGAAAACTGAAGTAACCACTGTATTGACATAACATTAGGTAAAAGCAGGATTTGACATTGATTGTGAGTGAATGCAAGTACATAGAAGCCAAAAATCAAGTATCTTACCTACCTTACAAACCTGAAATACCTCCTGCATTCACAGAGAAATAGGTGACACCAGTGTCTTGAAGTTCATTGCAAGAGAAAACACGTACAAAGCAACCAATGAAACAAGTTTCTATATAGGTTCTCTAAAGTGAAGAAGCGAGTGCATTCACTGAGCATTAGAGAAAAACTGTGCTTTGAAGCTGAGTGTAAATGAAAACATGTGCATTGCAGCCAAAGAAACTAGAATCTTACATAGATTTCAAAAAGTCAGGAACTGCAGCATTCACATAGAAAAAGCAGTATTTTGACATTGGTTGTAAGTGACAACAAGTGCATAACAGTGAAGGAAAGAAGTATTTTATTTACTTAAAAAAATGAAGACCTCTTCATTGGCAGAGCATTAGGTAAATGCAAGGTTGTGATATTTTGAGTGAAAACAAGTGCATAATAGCCAAGGAAACAATTATCTTACTTACTTTTCTAAGATGAAGTACCTCCTTTATTCACAGAGTGTTAGGTAAAACCTTTGTTTGAAGGGGATTGTAAGGGAAAACACATGAATAGCAGCAAATGAAATACCAAACTTACTGAGATTTCAAAACTGAAGAAACAACTGCAGTGAAATAGCATTAAGTAAAAGCAGTGTTTTGACATTGATTGTGCATGAAACCAAGTGCATAGCATCTGTGTTAGTCAGCCAAAGGGGTGCTAATGTGAAATACCAAAAATTGGTTGGTCTTTATACAGGGTATTTATTTGGGGTAGAATTCCACAAATACCAGTCCATAAAGCATTAATTTCTTCTCTCACCACAGTCCATTTCCACTTGTTAAAACAAGACAGCTGCTGGCATTTGCCAGGGTTCAGGCTTCTGGGGTTCCTTTTTTCCAGGGGCAGCATTTCTCTCCGGGCTTAGCTCCTGTATCCTCCACAAGGTCAGCTGTAGACATTCAGGTTAAGGGCTTGCTTCTCTTCTCCTGGGGCCTTCTTTCCAACATCAAAACTGCTTCTCGAAAGAATGCTTCAACTGTCCTTTGCATTGCCTTTTATATTCGATTCCCCCACCCATCAAAGGGTTGGGCTCAATGCCCTTCTGATGTGGTCCAGTCAATGCCCTCATCATAACTTAATCATGCCCAGATTAACAGATCAGTTTACAACCACGATCCAATTATATTTTTGGAATTCATAATTACATCAAATTCCCCAATGGTTACAGCAGCCAAACAAAGAAGTATCTTACTTACATTGCAAACTTGAAGTTCCTCCTATACTCACATAGAGTTATGTGAAACCAGTGTCTTGAAGTTGATTTTAAGTAAAATCTCATGCAAGGCAGCCAATGAAACAAGTCTCTCTATTGGTTCTCTAAACTGAAGGTCCAACTTCATTCACTGAGCTTTAGGGAAAAGCTCTTGGAACCTGTGTAAACTGTGGAGTCCATGGAGCCTGTGGGGACTCTGGAGAGTGTGGGGCATGTGGAGGCCTGTGGAACTCATGAAACCCATGGCAACTGTGTAGGGCTGTGGACCCTGTGCCGGCCAGTGTAGTGTGTGTAGCATTTGGAACCCAGGGTTCCTGTGGAGCATGTGCAGGCCTGTAGACCACGTTCAACCCATGGAGCTTGTGCAGGCCCAGGGGGATTGTGGAGGCTATGGAATTTGTTGAGTCTGAGAAGGCTGGTTGAGGCCATGGAGACAGTGGAGCCTGTGTAGGACTTTGGAAAATGTGGAGTCTGTGGACACTGTGATGCCTGTCGAGTCAATGGAAGCCTGTGGACTCTGTGCAGACCATGGAGCTCAAGGAGCCTATGGATTTTGTGGATGCATTGGAGCCTGTGTTGCCTGTGGAGCCCGTGGACAGCTGTAGAGCCTGTGGAGAGCATAGTCTGTGGAGCCCATGAAGAATGCATAGCCTGTTCAGGCCCATGAAGCCTTTGGAGCCTGTGCAGAACAGTGGAATCTGTGGAGACTGTGGGGCCCATCGATGGTGTCTAGCCTGTTCAGACCCATGGGTCCTGTGGATTCATGGCCACCCTGGAATTAGTGGATGTCAGTGGAGCACATGGAGACCATGGCACCAGTATACCTGTTGAATTCTGTGGAGCCAATGGAAACCATAGAGTCTGAGCAGCCCCTGGGGCTTGTGGATCCCATGGATCCCATTGAGACTTGTGGAGCTTTAGATCATGGGGAGACCCATGGAGCCAGTAAAGCCCATTGAGCCCATGGATACTCTGCATGCCTGTGGAGCCTGTGGAGCTCATGAAGCCCATGGATGACTGTGGAGCTGGTGCATGTCCTTGGAACCTTTGGAATTGTGGTACCCATGGGAGCCAGTTGAACCCTTGGAGACCATGAAAACTTGTGGAGCCTGTGCAACATGTGGAGCCTGTTCAGGCTGTGAAGGTGAAGGAGCCCATAAAGGCCATGGAGCCTGTGGAAACTGTGGAGCCTGGGAAGCCTGTGGGATCCTTGGAACCTGTGTAAACTATGGAATCCATGGAGCCTTTGGAGCCTCTGGAGCTTGTGGAGACTGTGGAATCCTGATGAGTTTTGCAGGTGCATGGAGTCTGTGGAGCCTATGGAAACTGTGGAGACTTTGGAATGCATGGAGGCCTGTGGAGCTTGTGCAGGCCCATGTAACCTGTGCAGATTGTTGAGCCTTTGGAGCCTGTGGAGCCCATTGAGTCAGGGGAGCATGATGAGCCTGTGCATACCCATGGAGCCTGAGGAGCACATGGTGTCCCTGAAGACCATGAAACCCATGGAGATCAGGGATTTCATGGAGTCCTGATTATCTGTGGAGCCCATGGAGACTGTGAAGACAGTTGAGGCCTGTGAAATCTGTGCATCTCATCGATCCCATGGTGACAATGGAGTGTGTTGAGTTATGGAGATTAAGGAGACTGCAGAGAATCTGGAGCCAATTGAACGTATGTAGCCAATGGATGCCTGTGGAGCTTATGGAGCCAGTATAGTCCTTGGAGCCAGTGGAGTCCTGTGGAGCATATGAAGGGCCCTGGAGGCCAGGTATATCTGTGGAGCATATGCTCCCTCTGGAGACCGTCGAGTCCATGAAGCCTGTGGATGCCATGGAGGCCAGTGGCGCTTGTGTGTCCTTTGGAGCCTGTGTAAGTCCATGAAGCCAGTGGAGCCTGTGTAACCCATGGAGCCTATGTAGCCCTGTTGAGTCTGTAGAGCCCATGGAGCCTGTAGAGGCCTGTGGAGCCTGTGCAGTCCTGTGGAGCTGTTTGAGGACATGGAGACCATGAAGTCCACAGAGTCCTTGGAGTTCACAAAGCCCATGGAGCCCATGGAGCCTGGGCAGGCCCAGGGAGTCTGTAGAGCCTGTACTGTCCTGTGGATCTTGTGGACCTTTTCCAGCCCATGGAGACATTTGAGGTATGGAGGCAAAGGACACTACAAAGAATATGGAGCCTGTGGTTTGCATGTAGCCCATGGACCTTTGTGGAGCCCATGGAGCCTGTAGCGCATGTGGAGATGTGGAGAACATTGAGGACTGTGGAGCCTGTACATTTTCAGGGAGCCTGTGGAGCCTAAGGAGCCAAGGGAGGTGGTCAAGCCAGTGAAGTTATAGAGGACTGTGGAACCCATGGCCCTGTTGAGTCATGTCACCTGTGCAGACCTGTACAGGCCTATAGACTCCATGGATACTAGGGCAACTGTCTAGGCCTGTGGAACATGTGGAGCTTGTGGAGCCACTGGAGCTCATGGAGCCCATGGAACCATGGAGCCTGTGGAAGCTGCATAATCTGTAATTGTGTTGAATATCATGGAGCTTGTGCAGGCTCATTGTGGCACAGTGTCTGTTGAGTTCTTTGAGGAATTGTCGCCCTTGGAGCTAGGGAGTATATGTCAACTCATGGACCTGTGGAGGATGAGGATCATGTGGAGGCCTGAGGAGTCTGTGGAGCCCATTTTGGTCCAAGGATTCTGTGAAGCCTATGCAGCCTTATGGAGCCTGTGGAGAATGGGGAACCAGTGGAGCCTGTGCAGGCACATGGATGCCATGGAGGCCTTAGAGGCCATGGATCCCATGTAGCATGCATTGTCTTGGGAGGCCTATGGAGCCTCTGCATGCCCATGGAGCTGTAATTCCAAGCAAGGGCGTGGCTGCCAATGAAATTATTGTACTGCTTAGATTTCAAAACTGAATAAAACACTGCATTGGCATAGCATTAGGTAAAAGCAGTGTATTGATATTGATTGTGAGTGAAAGCAAGAGCAGAGCAGCCAAACAAACATCTTTCTTTCTTTTCAAATTTGAAGTACCTCTTGCATTCACAGACATGTGAAATCAGTGTCATGATGTTGATTAACAGTGAATATACGTTCAAAGAAGACAATGAAACAAGTTATTTTTTGGTTGTCTAAACTGAAAAACTAACTACATTCACTGAACATTAGGGAAAAGCAGTGCTTTAAATTTATTGTAAGTGAAAACATATGTATAGCAGCAAAATAAACTAGAATATTATGTACATTTCCAAAGTGAAGAAACTGCAAATTTGGCATAGAAAAGGCAGTGTTTAGACATTGGTTGTAAGTGAAAACAAATGCATAGCAGCCAAAAAAGAAGTACCTTATTTACTTTACAAAAGTGAAAAACCTCTGCATTGGCAGAGCATTACATAAAAGAAGGGTTTTGACATTGTCAGTGAAAGGAAGTGCATAGTAGTCAGGGAAACAAATATCTTACTTCCCTATCAAAGATAAAGCACCTCCTGCATTCACAGAGTGTTAGGTAAAGCCAGGGGTTTGAAGGTGATTTTAAGTGTAAACCCATGCATACCAGCAAATGAAACACAAATCTAAATGAGATTTCAAAATTGAAGAAACTGCTGCCTTGGCATAGCATCAGGTAAAAGCAGTGTTTTGACAATGGTTGTTATTGAAAACAAGGGCAGAGCAGCCAAGGAAACAAGTATCTTTCTTACTTTACAAGCATGAAGAACCTTCAGAATTCACAGAACTTTTGGTTAAAACCAGGAGTTTGAAGTTGATTGTATCTCCAAGAAGTGCGTAGCTGCCAATCAAATGAGTATCCTGCTTATATTTGAAATATGAAGAAACAACTGCATTGGCATAGCATTAGGTAAAATCAGGCTTTTGACTTTGTGAGTGAAAGCTAATGCACAGCAACCAGGGAAACCAGGATCTTACTTTACTTTCAAAGTTGAAGTAACTATAGTATTCACAGAGTTTTAGGTAAAACCAGTGTTTTGAAGGTGATTGTGAGAGAAAGCAAGTGAACAGCAGCCAAACTAACTAGTGTATTACTTACCTTTCCAACTACAAGTACTTCCTGCATTCACTGAGCATTAGGGAAAGGCAGTCCTTTAACTTAATTGTAAGTGACAACACATGCATAATAGCAAAAGAAAGTAAAATCTTATTTAGATTTCAAAAGTGAAGAAATTGCCACATTGGCATAGAAAAAGCAGTGTTTAGATATTGGTTGTAGGTAAAAACACGTGTAAAGCAGCCAATGAAACAATTTTTTTATTGGTTTTCTAAACTGAAGAACCTACTGCATTCATCGAGCATTAGGGAAAAACAGTGCTTTGAAGTTCATCGTAAGTGAAAACCCATGCATAGAAACAAAAGAAACTAGAATCTTCTTTAGATTGCAAACTGAAGACACTGCTTCATTGGCATAGAAAAATCAGTGTTTTGACATTGGTCGTATGTGGAAAGAAGTGCATACCAGAAAAGGAAAGAAATATCTTATTTACTTTAGAAAAGTGAAGAACTTCCACATTGGCAGAGCATTAGGTAAAAGCTGCGATTTGACATTGTGAGTGAACGCAATTACATAGCAGCCAGTGAAACAAGTATCTTATTTACTGTTCAAAGATGAAGTAGCTCCTGCATTCACAGAGTGTTAGGTAAATCCAGTGGTTTGAAGGTGATTGTAAGTATAAACCCATGCATAACAGCAAATGAAACACAAATCTTACTTAGATTTCAAAAGTGAAGAAACTACTGCATTGGCATAGCATTAGGTAAAAGCGTCATTTTGACTTTGGTTGTAAGTGAAAACAAGTGCATAGCATCAAAGAAAACACATATCTTTCTACTTTATGAATATGAAGAACCTCCTGGATTCACAGTTTTCGGTTAAAACCAGGATTGTGAAGTTGATTGTAACTCCAACAAGTGAGTAGATGCCACTGAAATGAGTACCCTACATAGGTGTGAAAACTGAAGGAACCACTGCATTGGCATGGCATTTTGTAAAAGCAGTGTTTTGACATTGATTGTGAATGAAAGATAGAGCATACCAGCCAAAAAAAATCTTATCTCCCTTTCAAACTTGAAGTACCTCCTGCATTCACAGAGGGTTAGGTGAATCCAGTGTTTTGAAGTTGATTGTAAGTGAAAACAAATGCAAATCAGCCAAAGGAACAAGTTTCTTTATTGGTTCTCTAAACTGAAGAACTGGCTACATTCACTGAGATTTAGGGAAAAGCAGTTATTTGAAGTTGATTGTAAGTGAAAACACGTGCATAGCAGCAAAAGAAAGAAGAATAATACTTAGATTTCAAAAGTGAAGTAACTGCAGCATTGGCAGAGAAAAAGCAGTGTAAAACAACAAATGCATAGCAGCCAAGGAAAGTATCTTATATATTTTACAAAAGTGAAGAACCTCTGCTTTGGCAGAGCATTATATAAAGGCATGATTTTGATATTTTGAGTGAAGCAAGAGCATAACACCAGGGAGTCAAGGATCTTACTTACCTTTCAAAGATGAAGTACCACGTGAATTCACAGTGTTCAGTAAATCCAGTATTTTGAAGGTGATCACAAGTGAAAACATATGCATAGCATCAAATGAAACACAAATCTTATTTACATTTCAAAAGTGAAGAAACAACTGCAATGGCATACCACTAGGGAAAAGCTGTGTTTTGACAGTGGTTTTAAGTGAAAACAATGGCATAGCAGTCTAGGAAAGAAGTATCTCATTTACTTTTTAAAAATGATGAACCTCTGCATTGGCAGGGCATTAGGTAATAGAAGGTTTTTACGTTGTGAGTTAGCGCAAGTGCATAGCAGCCATGGAAACAATTATCTTTCATACTTTACAAATATGAAGAACCTTTGGAATCATCAGAGCTGTAGGTTAAACCAGGATTTTGAGGTTGATTGTAACCCCAAATAGTGCATAGCTGCCAATGAAATGAGTATACTTTCAGTTTTGAAAACTGGAGAAACCACTGCATTGTTATAGCATTAGGTAAAAGCAATATTTTGACACTGATTGTGAGTGAAAGCAAGTGCATAGCAGCCAAACAAACAAGTATCTTACTTACCTTTAAAACTTCAAGTACCTCCTGCAATCACATAGAGTTAGGTGAAACCAGTGTCTTGAAGTAGATTTTAAGTGAAAACACATACAAAGCAGCCAATAAAACAAGTACCTTTATTGGTTCTCTAAATTGAAGATCCAAGTGCATTCACTGAGCATTAGGGAAAAACCATTGGAACATTTGTAAACTGTGGTGTTCATGGAGCCTTTGGAGCCTGTGGAGATTGTGGTTCCTGCGGAAGCCTGTGGAGTCTCTGCAGGTGCATGGAGCCTACGGTGTCTATGGAGCCTGTGGAAACCTTGGAATTCATGGAGGCTTGTGGAGCCTATGCATGCCCATGTAACCCATGGAGACTGTGGAGTCTGTGAAGCCTGTGAAGCCCATGGAGTGAGTTGAGCCTGTGGAGCCTGTGCATACATATACAGCCTGTTGAGCAGGTGGAGCCCATGGAGATCATGAAGCCTTTTGAGATCAGAGATTCCATGGAGTCCTGTATAGCTGTGGAGCCCTTGGAGTCCGTGAAGCCAGTTGAGGCTGGCAGAGCTTGTGGAGCTCATGGAACCACGGGGACCACGGAGCATTTTGAGGTATGCAGCCCAAGAAGACCGCAGAGTCTCTGGAAAAAATGGAGCACATACAGTCCTTGAATGCCTGTGAATCCCATGGAGTTTGTGAAGTCTGTGGAGGTCATGGAGGCCTGTGGAACCTATGCAGTCCCCTGGAGGCCACTGACACCTGTGGAGCATGTGCTGTCTGTGGAGCCCATGGAGCCCAAAGAGACTATGGTGGCTGCATAGGCCAGTGGAGCCTGTGGGTCCTTTGGAGCCTGTGGAGGCCCCTATAGTCTGTGGAAACTGTGTAACCAATGGAGCCTATGCAGACCTGTGGAGCACATTGAGTCCATGGAGCCTCTAGAGGCCTGTGGAGCTTTTGAAGTCCTGTGGACTTGGAAGAGGCCATGGAGAGCATGAATTCTGTGGAGAAAGTGGAGTTCTCAAAGCCTGTGCTGCCTGTATAGCCTATGAAGGACCAGTGAGCCTGTGTAGCCTATAGAGGCCTGTGGATGCTGGGGAGCTTGTGGAGCCCATGGGGCCTATGGAGCATGTTGAGTTATGTAGCCCAAGGACACTATAGAGAATGTGGAAACCATTGAGCTGATGGAGCCCATTGAGGATGTGAAACACTTGGAGGTATGCAGAGGCTGTGCATGCGGCCAGAGGACACTGTGGAGTTCATACTGTCTGTGCAGTACTGGGGAGCATGTAGAGCACATGGAAACCTGTGGACCCTGTTTAGGCCTATAGACCCCTAGAGCCTATGGCACCTGTGCAGTCCTGTGGAATATTTGGTGCCTGTGGAGTCACAGGAGTTCATGGAGCCCATGGAACCTATGGAGTCTGTGGAGCCTGCAGAGCCTCTATATCTCATGGAGGCCGTGAACACAGTGCAGGCTCATGGTGCTGGCATCGTCTCTTGAGCGCATGGAGGAATGTGGAGTCCAAGGAGCACATGGAGGTTATGTAGGTCCAAGGAGCTAGTGGAGGCTGTGGAGGCTGTGGTGGCTGAGGATCATGGGGAGGACTGTGGAGTCTGTGGAGCCCATTTTGGCCCATGGAGCCTTTGGGGCTGTGCATGATCATGGAGCTTGTGGAGACTGAGGAGCCTGTGGAGCCTGGGCAGGCACATGGATGCCATGGAGGCCTTGGAGGCCATGGAGTCCATGAAGCATGCATTGCCTGTGGAGGCCTGTGGGGTCTCTGAAGGCCCATGGAGCTGTAACACTGGTAAAATCAGTGTTTTGAAGGTGATTGTAAGTGAAAACACATGCATAGAAGGAAATTAAATGCAAATCTTACTTAGATTTCTAAAGTGAAGGAACAACTTCAATAGCATATCATTAGGTAAAATAAGTGTTTTGACATTGGTTGTAAGGAATAGAAGCCAAAGAAAGTAGTATCTTTCTTACTTTACAAACGTGAAAACCACCTGGATTCACAGAGGTTTAGGTTAAAACAAGGATTTTGAAGATGTGTAAATCCAAGCAAACCGAATGCCTTTTCCTAATGCTATGCCAATGCAGTAGTTCCTTTACTTTACAAATCTGAAAAAGATTAGTGTTTTATTTGCTGCTATGCATGTGTTTTCATTTACAATTATCTTCAAAACACTGGTTTTACCTAACACTGTGAATGCAGAAGGTACTTCAACTTTGAAACATTAGTAAGATACTGTTTTTTTTAGCTGCTATGCACTTGCTTTCACTCACAATCAATGTAAAAACCCAGCTTTTATGCAATGCTATGCCAACACAGTAGTTTATTCACTTTTCATTCTAAGAAAGATTAGTGTTTTGTTTTCTGCTATGCCTGTGTTTTCACTTAATATCATCTTCAAAACACTGGTTTTACCTAACAGTCTGTGAATTCAGGAGGAAATTGACTTTTGAAAGTTAAATAAGATGCTTGCTTGTTTGGCTGTTATACACTTGCTTTCACCCAATAGGTCAAATCCCTGCTTTTACTATTGCAATGCTGCAGTTTCTTCAATTTGAAAATCTAAGTCAGTTGCTTCCTTTTGCTGTTTGCACATGTTTTCACTTACAAACAAATTCAAAACACTGCTTTACCCTAATGCTGGGTGAATGCAGTCAATTCTTCAGTTTAGAAAACCAATAAAGAAACTGATATCATTGGGAAAATGTTGGGCCTGCCTGTCTCTCTCTTCTTTCTGCTCCAAACTCACTTTCTCCATGAGCTGAGCACTGGACCATCAGACACAATTGCTCACACCTCTCCCTTATCCTCTGGTCTGGATGTCTTCAGCTTCAAGCTTCTCCATGAACAAGACACTGGACTCTCCCTCAGCTGTTTCTGTGTCTCTCCACAGCTGTAGGAGATCTGGGAGCCACCTCCCACATGGCAGTGAAACATGGCAGAAGTCTTTCGCTGTGTGTTCCATGTATGTAGGACTTCAGCACAATGATTGTGGCCCATCATGGTTTCTGAAATCTAATCAGAGGCCCTTAATAAACTAAAGCAATCTAACCAAAAGTGACTTCATCAAAAGTTCCCTTATCTGAATCTAACCAAAATTACTCCAAACAAAATGCTTACACACACAGCAATGGGTTGGGAAGAACATATATTTCCGGTGTACATACAAGACTCAAAGGACGGCATTAACCCAGGGCACAGGGATCAAAAGGGGTCTCTGAAGTCTGGGACAAATGGGAACTCATGAAGCAATGGCTGTACATAGGGTGAGGCCATCCTTGAGAAAAATGGGGGGTTGACCACCATTGCATTTGTTCCTAGAATGGTCCCAAGAAGAATTAAACATATGTGCTTTCTCCACCGAATCTTAACTCCAAAATCATGTGTGTAACTCAGAGAGGTGTGCCATTATTCCCAACCCCAGAGCCGGAGCACACAGATTTTGCCAGGGTGGTGGGGTTGGAGAAAACAGGCTGTAAAACCGAAAGCTCCTAATTTCTTCTCCAAAGAACTGATTGCATTTAAAACAGAATTAGAAATTCGACATTAAGGGTGCTCTAAAAAGCAGTGGAAATGGTGGAGGGCCTGCGATTTAATTCATATCAATCCTTCAGAAAGAAGTGAAATAAATATTTTACAGATGAATACAAACTAATACCATTTGCTAGCAGCAAACCACTTTAAAAGAAATGTAAAAGAATATTCTTCAGGCAGAAAGAAAATTATCTCAGAGGGGTCAAGACTCAGGATGGACTGAAGAATAATATCTGTTAATTAAATTCATATATCTAAATGATTATTGAATGGATAAAGTAATAATGATATCCATGGCCTAGGATGTCAATAACATGCTAAAATACACCATAAAATTATATATAGCATAAGTTGGGTAAATGGATATGTAGCAGTTTGATATTGTTATGAATTCCAAAAATAGATATTTGACTATATTTGTAAAGTGGTCTGTTAATCTGGTCATGATTAAGTTTTGATAAGGGCATTGACATTGCCACAGTTGGTAGAGTGTTACCCCCTCCCTTTGGTGGGTGGGGTCTCAATCATAAAAAGACATGGCAAAGCACAGAGTTGGAGTAATTTTTGATGTTGTAGTTCTGATGAACAAGGATAGAATGCCCTGGGGAAAATAGATGAGCAATTCACCTGACAGTTCACAGCTGGCCTTGTGGAGAGAGACAAGTATTAGAGAGCCACATAACCTACAGCTGACCTTGTGGAGGAAATAGAGGAGCTGATCCCAGAGAGGAACACAGCTCTGAGTAGAGAGGAACACAAGAAACTTGATCCCTGGCAAACGTCAGCAGCTGTCTTGCTCCAAGATGGGCTAACAGATTTTGGTGAAGGAAGAAACTTATCCTTTATGGCCTGGTAACTGTAAGCTTCTACCCAAATAAACACCCTTTATAAAGACCAACAGATTTCTAGTATTTTGCATCACACCCCTTTGGATGAATAATATAGGATAAAAATGATTTAAAATACATTATTTGGCAGATCAATAACAAATAATAAGTGCAGATTTGGTAAGGCAAGCAAAACTGTTATAATTTCCCTGGTAAACTTTAAAGAATATTAAATAGTGCATCTCATCCAAATGAATGGAAGAAAAATAATCGGAAAAAAAATAGTCCAAAACAAAGTTTTCAGGATTTCCTGGGTTGCCTTTTTGGCCTTTGTTCTGTGGCCACCTTACTCATGTATCTTGGAAGCTGTACCTTTCTTATAATTCAGAAGCCTGAAGGTTCCAGGATTTATTTATGGGGTGTTACTTTGTACCCATCATAAATCAAGTGCTGTATCATTTCCCCATTTCCTAGTAATGAATTCACCAAACTGGATGTGATGCTCATTAGAGGCAAGAAGAACCATGAATGAGAGAACAAATAAAAAGCATATATTTTTATGCTTCCCATGAATGGACACTTAGATAATTGATATTGGATATTTATTCTTTTCTAATGAATGCATTCAATGTTATAAATTTCCCTCTATGCACTGATTTTGCTGCACCCCACAAACTATGAAGAAACATAGGACATTAAGAAGCAGAAAGAACCACATAACAAAAGATTGTGAATGAAACTATATCCACATCCACAACAGCATAGACTTAAGATGAACACAGAGAATGTAAGAAAGTTGGGAAAATATGTTCTCTGATCTCAAGCATTGTTTCCTCAAGATAATGCTTATATGAATGTCACTTCACTTAGAAGGTATTTGCATCATGCTTGTCCAAGCATGAGGGAAACTATGTAAGGAAAAAAGAATGAGCACAATGAGTTTTGCCAGTTTGCCCTCTTGATAGACCTCCCCTTTAAGTGTAATGAGTGTGAAGTTTTCTTGGACTTTCAAACTCATGAGATACCTAGAATTAATCTCTCAGAGAAAACATTTGGGATTTTACAAATTTGTGAAAGCTAGAGTCACATCAATGACATGCAGGAGTAAAACCCTGTGTATGTAAGGAACATTGGAAATCATTCAGCCAGGCATTAAATCTCACTGAGTATAAAATATTCATACAATAATTAGTATTTTAATGAACAGGGGAATGCTTCCATCTGAAACAAAACCTCATGGAATATGAGAAAATTCAATCTTGAAAGAAGCCATATGAGAGTCCTGAATGTACTGTCCACTTTACGTCGATTTTTTACTCCTCATTTTAAAAGCCACACAGGGGATCATGCATAGAAATGTCATACATTTGGGAAAGTTTTCAACCTGACAGGAAACCTCTTTATTCATCAGAAACTTCTTACTGAGGGAAATCATGTATATGTGGGAAAGCTTTAATTCAAATATCAAATCTCAGATACAAGAAATTTCCTACTGCAAGAAGCCCTATGCATGTAAGGCATGTGAAAAACCTTTAGGTACAAATCCTATCTCACAGAACATGAAAAACTCATAGTGGACTGAAACAAAATGAATGTAAAGAATGCAGAAAAGCCTTCAGCTAAAAGCAATAGTTCATTAATATCAGAGTATTCATTCTGGAGAAAACCCTATATAGGCAATGAATGTGGAAAACCTACAACCAGAAGGAAAACTTCATTAACCATCTGAGAATACATAGAGCAGAGAAACCCTATGAATGTGATGGATGTGGGAAAGCTTTCATTTAGAAATCGACCTTCTTTAAACACCAGGGAAGACAAGCTGGAGAGAAACTCTATATAGGTAAGGAATGTAGAATAACCTTCATTAGTAAATCAAATATCATGGACCATGAGGAAATTCATAGTGGAGGGAAACCCTATGTAAGTAAGGAATGTGGAATAGCCTTCAGGCAGAGGCAGTATCTCATTAAACATTACAACATTCATACTGGAGAGAAACACTGTGAATGTAATGAATGTGAATCACGAAAGAATCTTCACCTCCAGTCTGGGCAACTTCTTTCCAATATTTTAAGGAAGCAGCTGTGACTGCAATTCAGGATGTATTTCTTTTTTTGAAAAAGTGCACTTGTAGTTTGTTCTGAGATCTGCTCCTCCCACATCTTATTCCACACTCATCTGTGTTCAATTTCTTGCCACTAATTTATGCATCAGAACTCGGGATTACTCTTAGTTTATGTAAAGATGTGCTTTCCACTTATTTAAAATTATCCTGGTTGTTTTCACTGGTTCTTCAAAATATTACATTCTGTGTAAGCATTAAAAAAATTACCATTTTCAAAATAATGCTGCCCATTATTGTAGCACTTTCTTATAAGGCACACCAACCATTTATATTTTTTTCAGTTTCTTCACCTGACTCGGATGTGAATTCAAGTTTAACTGCCACTGAATTACACTGTCCTGCTTTCTAATTCACTCCAGTTTTCCTTACTATTTTAAGTCAGAAATGATCCTTTCATAATTAGATGATATACTTCTAATCTCAAGTATTATAAGAAGTTAGAAAATTTGTTCATGTTTTAATTTGCACTCCAATATTTTCCCCAAATATGATAGGGTGTCACATGGATGAAACTAGAGAATGCATGTATTTACAAACAGAAATATGTACCCAAAAGAATCTGCCAATGAAGATAATTCTGAAGAAGGAGGAATGGGGGTTGAGGCTATAGAAGTAATATGGTTGTTTGCCATAACAGACATAAAATATTTTTATACTCTTTGCACAGATAATTTGGTTATAATTTAAAAGAAATTATGAAAATGGTACACCATGAATTCATACAAAGAGGTTGATTTGGAGAAAATGATTTGTGTCTGTAACATTACTGGGGGGGGCACTTACACTCACCATTTGCAAATACAGTCGGACATAAAGGAAAAGTGTTCACTCCCCTTGGCCCCCTCCCCAGATCCCTGGATGGGTGGAGGCCTTTCTCAACAAGAGTGAGAATTGAGAACAAGGTACATGGATGTGACTGTGTGAAAGCCACACTGTTCTCTGCACTTGTCTGGTTAGAAGGTTCTTAGCACGACATGAGAAATCGGACTTCCTGCTGCTACTTCCCAGTGAAGACCGGCTAGAATGACTCACATCTCTAACTGAGATGTGACTGCTGAGCAGGGATTTCTCTTTGTCCTCCTTTGTGGATTCAGAACCTATAATGATGGTTTTCATTGGGGCCCTGAGAGTTTGGTTCCTAAACAGGAAATTCCCTCTCTGGCTTGGGGAACTGCAGTGAGTACGTGTTATATTTCAGCTTCTCTGGTGTTCATCATCCTCTTCCCATCCAACCCCTCCATTCTCTTCTGGGATTGAAGAAGTCTGCATCATTTTCAGACCTCTGAAAATTGCTGTAGCCAATGATGTAATGTGAATTTTGACATTTCATTCCAGACACCAACAGGTTTCATCATGGCATTGCTCATTCATTAGCTGCCCTAAGATGGGAGAAGTTGAATGTAGAACTGGAAGCAGGAGACCTGATTCTGTGCCTGAGACCCAGAAGAGATACAGTATGTGCACCCTCCTCAGAGAGTCAATGCTGGAGGCAAAGGGAAGGCCAAAAGTAGCAGGAGCAGGAAATCTCCTCTCTGTGACCTGACACCTCTGCTGCACCAACCCCAGGTCCCATGCTTTTATCTGCCCCTGCCCACCCGGCCAACCACTGCCTGATTCAGGTACATCATACTGGGTCTTCTGTGACCTTATACTAGTCCCCAATGCATGTGTTTCTCCTACCTGACTCTCTGTCTTGCAAGACTTGCTAACCAAGAGCACATTCCCATCCATCTTACCAGTACTCATTCCCACATACTCTGGAGACACCCACAGCTTACCAGTGAATTAACTGGGCAGCATCACACTGCCAATTGGGAACAGAGCAGCTCTCCAACCCTGTGTCCCTAGGTGTTTGAGTTTGCCAAGCGTTGCCAATGCAAAATACCAGAAATAAGTTGGATTTTCTTGGAATTTATTAGAGTTAAAGCTTACAGTTCTGAGCCTGTGAAAATGTCCAAATCAAGGGATCATCAAAAATGCTGTCTTAACAAAGGTCAGCTGCTGCTGGACTCCTGCCATGGCAAAATGTTGGGCCTGCCTGTATCTCTCTGCCTTCTCCTCCAAACTCAATTTCTCCCTGAGCGCAGCAGTGGGCCATCAGACACAACTGCTTACATATCTCCCTTATCCTCTGGCTTGGATGTCTTCAGCTTCAAGCTGCCCCATGACTCCTGCCTCTGACCTTTCCCTTGGCCTCTCAGGTTTTCTGTGTCTCTCCACAGCTGTAGGAGATCCTGGAGCCCTTTTGCACATGGCAGGGTAAACATGGTAGTACTCTGTCTCTGTGTTCCATGAATGTAGGACTTCAGCACAATGATTGTGTTCCATCCTGGTGCCTGAAATCTAATCAGAGGCCCTTAACTAAACTAAAGCAATCTAACAAAAAGTGAACTAATCGAAGGTCCCTTATTTGAATCTCACCAAAATGTCCTACATACAAAAGTTTACACACAAAGCAATGGGTTAGTAAGAACACATATATACAGGGTCCACAACAGTCTCGAATGAGGGCATTAATCCAGGGCACTGGGATCAGTTGAGGCCTATTAAGTTAAGAATAAATGGAAACTCGTGAAACAGTGGTTGTTATTTGGGTGTGGCCATCATTGAGCAAAATGGGGTGCTGTCCACCATTGCGGTGGTCCCTAGAATGGTCCCAAGAAGAACTCAATATACTGTGGTTTCTCCCCCAAATATTAGCTCCAAAATCAGGTGTGCAACACAGAATGATTTGTCATTGTTGCAGTTGGGCAGTTTCATGTAATTATGAATGCCAAAAATATTATTGGATCATGCTTGTAAACTGATCTGTTAATCTGGGCATGATTAATTTATGATTAGGACATTGACTAGGCCATATCTGTAGGGCATTGAGTCCCACCCCTTGGTGGGTGGGGAATCAAATATAAAAGACAAGGCAAGAAGCTGTTTCTGAGAAGCAGTTTAGATGTTTGAAAAAGGCCCCAGAATAAGAGAAGTGACCCGTTTGCCTGAAAGTCTAGAGATGACCATGTGGAGGAACCAAAAGAGCTAAGCCCAGAGAGAAACACAGCCCCAGGAAGAGAGGAACACAAGAAGCCTGAACCCTGGCAAACACCGGCAGCTGTCTTGCTCCAACACATGACAATGAACTCTGGTGAGAAGAAACTTAGGCTTTATGGCCTTGTACCTGGGGATTTCTACCCCATATAAATACACTTTAAAAAGACCAACCCATTTTTGGTATTTCACATTATCACCCCTTTGGTTGACTAATACAGAATTTGGTACCGAAGAGTGGGGAAGTGCTTTTGCACATACCAAAAGGTTGGAACGGTTTTATAAATGGGTAAGGGGTATTTTTTAGAGGAATTGTGAAATGCTTGATGGAAAAGGCCTAGTTCACTTTGAAGAGACTGTTGATAGTAATATGGACACTAAAGAGACTTTCTACAATGTCTTAGAAGTAAATGATGAAACTATTATTGGAAACTGGAGGAAAGGTTATACATGTTTTAAAGGTGCAGAGAACTTAGAAAGATTAACTCCTGGTGTTATGTGGAAGACAGAATTTGAAAATGGCGAACCAGAGCATTTAGCTCTAGAACTTTCTAAGGTAAACTCAGAGAATGTGGCTTGGCTTCACCTTACAGCTTACAACAAAATACTAGATGACTGAAATACACTAAGGACTGAACTTTTGGGCAAAACAAAACAGAAACTGATTCTGGAACTTCCAAATATCTGGAAATCAAATTCACAGATGAAAGTGCCCAGTTTGAAGCCTCAGCAAAACCTGGAACTTGTAAATGAGAATTGAAAATACAGTTATCTTGGAAGGACTTGTGGAAAGTCTTACTTTCTGATGGCCTGGACCCCTGCTTCCTGCAGGCTAATTCAACAAAGATTTGTTGTTGTTGCTGTTTTGTTTTTTAAATGTTCAATTCTTCCCTTTTATTGATTAAAAAAATTTTTTTTAAGGAGATACTGGGAATTGAACCCAGGACCTTGTACATGGGAAGCAGGCACTCATCCACTGAGCTATACCTGCTTCCCTATTGATCAATTTCTAGAGAAATGAGTTGGTGCTCTAACAACTTTTGAGAATGAACATGGAATATTTGAGAGAGCTGTATGAACAAAACCACTGTAAGCTTAGACAAAAGAACACATGTAAAGGAGAGATTGACGGAGAAACACTTTTAAGAAGAAAAACATGGAAGCAGATATCTAGGATTAAGACATCTCCCTGGGCCAAGAGAGGAGCCCCATGGATATATACAGAGGGGGAGTTTCCCCAGCAGTTGAAGAGGGTGGATGCCCCACCTGATGTTCTGAGAGAGTTTTGCCACCCCAGAGTGTAGGGACTGTGGAGCACATTCCTCAAATATTAGGGTGGTTAAGAACAACTCCCCCTAGGTCTGAGAGGGGTGTACCTGTGCCCCATGGATTATAGAAGGCCAGATAGTCAACCCATTGCTCTTAGAGGTTTGAACCTGTGTGCCAAAGGTTAGGGAAGGCCAGGTGGTCAACTCGTTGCTCTGAGAAGGTTGAACATTTATGCCAAATGTTAATGGGAATGTTCTCCTCATCTCATTGCACTAAGGCTGCTAAGACTCTAACCCAGAGATTGGGTAAGGTGTGGTAATCACCCAAACACTCTTGCACGGTGAGGTGTGGAGCTTGGTCATCACCCAGATGCTTGATGAGGGTGGATACAAGAAAATGGTCATTGGGCAAGTCTGCGGAAAGGGTGGGTTTCCATGTGGCCCCAAGGAGATGAAACCATCATCTTAAAAATGACTGATTTTGAAATCGAATGGAGGATGCCCTGCAGTTTTACTGAACTATAGAGGATCCATGACTCATGCCTAACATCCCAATTTATCCTTATGATAATGAAAATGTTTATCCTTTGCTTTTCCATTTGTGTATTGGAAGAAGATAAATGGATTTGTATGTTTCAGAGGTGTGAAGCAAGCGGCATTTTGCCTGAAGACAAACTGTTTTTCTTTAAACTGCCTATGATATGATTTTGTACTTGAATTGTTACTGATTTAAGGATTTGGGATATTGTAATATATTTTTGGAATTTAGACGGTTGTGTGTTGCAGTTGGGCAGTTTAATGTAACTATGGATTCCAAAAATATAATTGGATATTGCTTGTAAACTAATCTGTTAATCTGGGCATGATTAAGTTATGAATAGTTCATCAACTTGGCCATGTCAGTAGGGCATTTAGCCCCACCCATTGGTCGGTGGAAAATTGAATATAATTGGCAAGGCAAGAAGAGAGTTGAAGCAGTTTTTTTTTTTTTTATTATGGGTAAAAATCAAAATTCTCACAATACATACAAACATTTTTAAAATGATATATAAATATATATGCATATATGTGTATTTGCTTACAAAAATGTTATTTATATATATATAATACATATATTTTAAGAGGTGCTTAGATTACCTAAAATATTACACGGAACCCACTGAGATTCCCATGTTGCCCACCTCCCGCACCTCCCACCATATCCCACACAAACATCTCCCACAGTGTGGCCCACCAACCTCAATGAACTTACACATCCTGGAGCCTTGCCGCCAACCATAGACCACAGTTCACACTGTAGACCACACTCTCTCCCACTCAGTTCTAAGTGGTGTGTGCTGATTTAAAATGGCCTACATCCATTGCCACAACAGTACTCAGGACAACTTCCAACTCCCAAAGAGGTCCCTGTATTTCAACTGCTCATCCCCTCCCTACCCAAAAACTGTCAAGTGGCCACTGGCTCCACCTCATTGTTATAATTTCTTGCATTGCAAGAATCACCATATGTGAGCAAGAGAATACCATCAAGTCCACTCTAGTCAATAGTTCTTCCCCCAATCCAGAGGTGACTGGGATGGTGATGTCCACTCCAACTCCAAGAGAGAGAGGGCTTATATCCCTTGGATATGGTGGGTGGGATGATCCTGCCTGCAGATGCAGGCCCTCTCCATTCCCTGGGATGGCCATT
>JAKSZT010054235.1:244138-307916 GCA_026826555.1 Tolypeutes matacus | reverse complement strand
ACTGCCGGTTCCTGTATCTCTAGATTAGGGATTTATACAATAACTTCGTAGTGGTGGGTTCATTCCGCTCTGCTTCCTCCCTTTGACGTCTGCAATGTGCAGAGTCCTTGGAGACATTTGCTAATGTTTCTTTTCTAGCAAGCATGCTTTTTAGATGCTTAACCCTTTATGCTCTGACTCTCAGCATCTTCTCCAACATATAATAAATAAATAAATAAATTCATATATCAAAATGCCTATTGAATGGATAAAGAAATAATGATATCCATGGCCTAGGACATCAATAAAGTGTTAAAATGTACCATAAAATAATATATAGCATAAGATGGGTAAATGAATATGTAACAGTTGGATATCATTATGATTTCCACAAATAGATGTTGGATGATGCTTGTAAACTGGTCTGTTAATCTGGGCATGATTAAGTTTTGAAAAGGGCGTTGACTGGCCGAGAGTCCATAGGGCAATGAGTGCTGCCCCTTGGTAGGTGGGGTCTCAAACATAAAAAGACATGGCAAAGGACAGAGCTGGAGCAGTTTTTGTTGTTGGGGTTCTGATGATCAGGGACAGAAGGCCCCGGGGAAAAAAGACAAGATATTCACCTGACATTTCAGATCTGGCCTTGTGGAAAGAGACAAAGCTTAGAAAGCCTCATAGTCTACAGCTGACCTTCTGGAGGAAACAGAGGAAATGAGCCCAGAGAGAAATGCAGCCCTGGGAAGAGTGGAAACCAAGAAGTCTGAACACTCGCAAATGTCAGCAGCTGTCTTTCTCCAAGACAGGATAACAGACTTTGGTGAAGGAAAAAGTTCATGCTTAATGGCCTGGTAAGTATAGGCTTCTACCCAAAATAAATACCCTTTATAAAGACCAACAGATTTCTGGTATTTTGCATCAGCATCACTTTGGCTGATTAATACAGGATGTAAAATGTTTTAAAATACATTATTTGCCAAGTCAATAACACATAATAAGTGCAGATTTGGGAAGGCAAGCAAAAGTGTCATAATTTCCCCAGTAAACTTTAATGAATATTAAAGTGTGCGTCTCATCCAAATAAGTAGAAGAAAAATAAATTGAACAAAAATAGTCCAAAACAAAATATTCAGGATTTCCTGGGTTGCCATTTTGGCCTTTGTTCTGGGGCCACCTAACTCGTGCATATTTGGAAGCTGCACCTTTCTTATCCTTCAGAAGCCTGATGGTTCCAGGGTTGTTTTATCAGCTGTTGTTTTGTCCCTATCATAAATCAAGTGCTGAATCACTTCCCCATTTCCCAGTTATGAAGTCACCAAATTGGATGTGATGCTCTTTTGAAGCAAGAAGGACTATGAATGATAGAACAAATAAAAAGGATATATTTTTGCGCTTCCCAAATTGAACACTCAGAAAATTGATATTGGATCTTTCCTCTTTTCTAATGATTGCATTCAATTCTATAAATTTCCCTCCAAGCACTGTTTTTGCTGCACCCCACAAACTACGAAGAAACATAGGACATTAAAAAGCAGAAAGAACCACATAACAGATTGTGAGTGAAGCTATATCCACATCCACAACAGCATAGACTTAAGATGAACACAGAGAATGTAAGAAAGTTGGGAAAATATGCTCTCTGACCACAAGCATTTTTTCCTCAAGATAATGCTTCTATGAATGTCACTTTACTTTGAAGGAATTTGCATCATGCTTACCTATTCATGAGGAAATCTATGTAAGGAAAAAAGAATGAAGTCAATGAGTTTTGCCACTTTGTCCCACATGCTAGTCCTCCCCTTGAAGTGTAATTAGTGTGAAGTTTTCCTGGAAATTCAACCTCATGAAATACCTGAGAAATAATATTTCAGAGAAACCATTTGGGATTTCACGTATTTGGGAAAGCTAGAATCAAATCAAAGAAATATACAGGAATAAAACCCTGTGTATGTAAGGAATTCTGAAATCCTCAGCCAGGGATTTAATCTCATTGAGGATGAAATATTCATACATTAGTAAGTGTTGTAATGAACATGGGAATGCTTCCATCTGAAACCAAACTCAAGGAATATGAGAAAATTCCAACTAGAGAGAAGACATATGAGTGTCCTGGATGTAGTCTGCTCTTTCCAGTCATTTTTTTACTCCCCATTTTAAAACCATACAGGGGAACAAGCATAGAAATGTAATACATGTGGGAAAGTTTTAAACCTGAAAGAAAACCTCTTTATTGATCAGAAAATTCTTACTGAAGAGAAATCATATATATGTGGGAAAGCTTTAATTCAAATGTCAAATCTCAAATACAAGAGATTTCCTACTGCAGAGAAACCCTGTGCATGTAAGTCATGTGAAAAAGCCTTTAGGTACAAATCATATCTCACTGAAAATGAAAAAGCCCATAGTAGACAGAAACAAAATGAATGTAAAGAATGCAGAAAACCTTCAGCCAAAAGAAATAGTTCATTTAACGTAAGACAATTCATTCTGAAGTAAAATCCTATATATGCAATGAATATGGAAAATCCTTCAACCAGAAGGAAAAAATCGTTAAACATCTGAGAATACATACTGGAGAGAAACTGTAAGAATGTGATCGATGTGGGAAAACTTTCATTCAGAAGTCAAGCCTCATTACACACCAGAGAAGACAAACTGGATAGAAACCCTATATATGTAAGGAATGTGGGAAAGCCTTCTGTAGCAAATCAAATCTCACTGACAATGAGAATATACATAGTGGAGGGATACCCTATATATGTAAGGAATGTGGAATAGACTTCAGCCAGAGGCAGTATCTCATTATACATTACAACACACATACTGGAGAGAGACTCTGTGAATGGTATGAATGTGAATCTCCAAAGAGTCTCCACCTCCAGTCTGTGCAAATTATTGCCAATTTTTATGGAAGTGGCTGTGACTGTGCAATTCAGTATGTCTATTTCCTCTTGGAAAAGTGCATTTGCAGTTAGTTCTGAGATCTGATCCTTCACATCTTCTTCCACATTCACCTGTGTTCAATTTTTTACCACTAATTTATGCATCAGAACTCGATATTTCTCTTAGTTTATGTAAAGTTGGGCTCTCCACTTATTTCATATTTTCCTTGTTGTTTACACTGGTTGTTCAATCCATTACATTCTGGGTAAGCATTGAAGAAATTACCTTTTTAAAAATAATCCTGCCCATTATTGTAGCATTTTCTTATAAGACACCCCAACCATTGATATTTTTTCAGATTCTTCACCTGATTCTGAAGTGGATTCAAGTTTAACAGCCACTGAACTATAGTGGCTTGTTTTCTACTTAACTACAATTTTCCTTATAATTTTAAATCACAAATGATCCTTTCATAATTAGATGATATACTTCTAATCTCAAGTATTTTAAGATGTTCAAAAATTTATTTATATTCTTAAGTTGTACTCCAATAATTTTCTAATATATAATAGGGTGTGGGATGGATGAAACTAAAGAATGCATGTATTTACAAGCAGAAATGTGTACATAAAATATCTGCCAATGCAGATAGTTCTGAGGAAGAGGGAATGAGTGTTTTGGCTAGAGAAGGAATTTGACTCTTTGCCATAACACACATGAATTATTTTTATGTTCTTTGCACGGATATTTGGTTATAATTTAAAAGAAATTATGAAAATAGTACACAATGAAATCATACAAATAGTTGGTTTGAATATATCGAGTTGTATCTTCAACATTACTGGGATGGGACACTTCCCTTCACCGTTTGCTAATAGAGTCCCCTATAAAGGAAAAGAGCTCACTCCCGTTGGCACTCTCCCCAGCTGCCTGGACGGGTTGGGCCCTCCCACAGCAAGAGTGAGCATGGAGCACGAGAAGCATGGATGGAACCATGTGAAGGTCACACTTCTCTCTACACGTGTCCTGTTAGAGGGCTGTTCACACCAAAGTAGAAGATGGACTTCCTGCTGCTTACCATCTGATAATATATACTGGAGAAAAACTCTATGAATGTGATGGATGAGGGAAAGCTTTCATTCAGAAATCAAGCTTCATTACACACCAGATGTAGCTGTTGGGGAATTTGATGTAATTATGAATTCCAAAAATATAATTGGATCCTGCTTGTAAAGTGACCTGTTAATCTGGGCATGATTGGGGCATTGACTGTGCCACGTCTGTAGCACATTGAGCCCCACACCTTAGTGGATGTGGGAATCGAATATAAAAGGCATGGCAAAGGACAGTTGAAGCAACTTTTTTGAGAAGCAGTTTTGATGTTGGAGAAAATGCCCCAGAGAAAGAGAAGTGAGCTGACTGCCTGAGAGTCTACAGCTGACCTTGTGGAGGAACCAGAAGTGCTAAGCCCAGAGAGAAATGCAGCCCCAGGAAGAGAGGAACAACAGAAACCAGAACCCTGCCAATCATCGGCAGTGGTCTCACTCCAACACATGACAATGAACGTTGGTTAGAAGCAACTTAATGCTTTATGGCTTGGTATCTGTGTAATTCCACCCCAAATAAATACCCTTTATAAAACTAACCCGTTTCTGGTATTTCACATTAGCACCCTTTTGGCTGACTAATACAGAATTTCGTACAGAGGAGTGGGGAAGTGCTTTTGCATATACAAAATTGTTGGGACGGTTTTATAAATGGGTATGGGTTATCCTTCGGAGGAACTGTGAAATGCTTGATGGAAAAGGCCTAGATCACTTTGAAGAGACAGTTGATAGTCAAATGGATGCTAAGGAGACTTTCTATGATGTCTTAGAAGTAAATGATGAAACTATTATTGGAAACTGGAGGAAAGGCGATCCACGTTTTAAAGTTGCAGAGAACTTAGAAAGATTAATTTCTGGTGTTATATGGCAGACAGAATTTGAAAATGGCAAACCAGAGCATTTAGCTGAAGAACTTTACAAGGTAAACTCAGAGAATGTGGTTCGACTTCTCCTTGCAGCTCATAGCAAAATACTAAATAAGCAAAATAAACTAAGGACTGAACTTTTGGGCACAAAGAAAACAGAAACTGATTCTGGAATTCCTAAGCTTCTAGAACTCAAATTCCCAGATGAAAATGCCCCATTTGAAGACTTTACTAAACTTGGAACTTGTAAATCAGAATTGAAGATGCAGTTATCTAGGAAAGATTTGTGGAAAGTCTTATTGTCTGCTGGCTTGGACCCCTGTTTCCTGCATGCTAAAACCAACAAAATGTTTGAGAGAGCTGTATGAACAAAACTTTTGTCAGCTTGGACAAAAGAGAACATGGAAAGGAGAGATTGAAAGAAAATCAACTTTAAGAAGAAAACCATGGAAGCAGAGATCTGGACTTAGGACATCTTATTGGGCAAAGAGTGGATCCCCTCCCATGTGTACAGAGAGGGTGAGTTTTCCCCTAGATTTGAAGATGGAGGATGTTCCTACCCAATGTTCTGAGCAAGTTTTGATGCCCCATGATGCAGAGAGGGTGAGTTTTCCCCAGCAGATGAAGAGGGTGGATATCCCCACTCAATGTTCTGGGAGAGTTTTGCCATCCCAGGGTGCAGAAAGGCTGAAGCACATTCCTCAAAAATTAGGACAGTTGAGGTCAACACCCAATTGCTCTGAGAGGGTTGAACCTGTATGCCAATGGTTAGGGAACACCAGGTGGTCAACTTGTTGCTCTGAGAGGGTTGAGCCTGTATGCCAAAAGTTAAGGGGAATGTTATCTTCACCTCACTGTACTAGGGGGGCTAAGACTCTAACCCAAGGATTGGGTAAAGTGTGACAATCTCCCGAACATTTTTGGGTGGTGATGTCTAGAGTTTGGTTGACATCCAGATGCTTGATGAGGGTGGAAACAAGGAAGTGGCCATTGGACAAGCCTGTGAAAAGGGTGGGTCCACATTTGGCCCCAAGGAGGAAAAACCATCATCTTAAGAATGACTCAGACATTGAAATTGAGAGGATGATGCACTGCAGGTTTACTGAATGGTAGAGGATCCATGACTCATATTTAACATCCCAATTTGTCCTTATGGTATTGGTAATGTTTACCCTTTTTCTTTCCATTTGTGTATTAGAAGCAGTTAAATGGTTTTGTAAGTTTCAGAGGTCCATAGCAGACGGGACTTTGACTCAAGATTAACTGTATTTCTTTAAAATGCCTATGATATGATTTTGAAATTGAATTGTTACTGATTTAAGTTTTTTGAGAATTGTAATATATTTTTGGAAATCAGAGGGTGGAAATTAACAGTTGGGGAATTTGATATAATTATGAATTCCAAAAATATAATTGGATCATGCTTGTAAACTGATCTGGACATGGTAATGGCATTGACTGGGCCATGTCAGGAGGGCGTTGAACCCTTCCCTTAGTGTGTGGGGAAATCTAATATAAAAGGCATGGCAAGGGACAGGTGAAGCAGTTTTTTTTTTGAGAAGCATTTTTGATGTTGAAGATAAGGCCACAGAAGAAGAGAAGTGAACCATATGCCTGATAGTATACAGCTGACCTTGTGGAGGAACCAGAAGAGCTAAGCCCAGAGAGAAATGCAACCCGGGGAAGAGAGGAACACAAGAAGCCTGAACAATGGCAAATGTCAGGAGCTATCTTGCTCCAACACGTAGCAATGAACTTTGGTGAGAAGAAAGTTAATGTTTTATGGCCTGGTATCTGTGGACTTCTACCCCAAATAAATACCCTTTATAAAGGCTAACCCATTTTTGGTATTTCACATTAGCACCCCTTTGGCTGACTAATACACCAGAGAAGACAAACTGGAGAGAAAGCCTATATCTGTAAGGACTGAAGGAATCCCTTCAGTAGCAAACCAAATCTCACTGACCATGAGAAAATTCATAGTGGAGGGAAACCTTATATATGTAAGGAATGTGGAACAGCCTTCAGCCAGATGCAGTATGCCATTAAACATTACAACATTCATACCGGAGTGAAAGCCTGTGAATATAATGAATGTGAATCTCCAAAGAATCTCCACCTCCACTCTGTGCAACTTGTTGTGAATCTTTTAAGGAAGCGGCTGTGACTGTGAAATTCAGGATGTCTTTCTCCTCAGGAAAAGTGCACTTGAAGTTTGTTCTGAGATCTGCTCCTCCAACATCTTCTTCCACACTCATCTGAGTTCAATTTGTTACTACTAATTTATGCATCAGAACTCGAGATTTCTCTTAGTTTATGTAAAGACGGGCTTTCCACTTATTTCAAATTGTCCAGGTTGTTTTCACTGGTTCTTCAGTCCATTACATTCTCGATGAGCATTTAAAAATTTATCATTTTAAAAATAATGCTGCCCATTATTGTAGCATTTTCTTTTAAGGCACCCCAGCCATTTATATTTTTTCAGTTAGTTCAGCTGATTCTGATGTGAATTCAAGTTTAACAGCCAGTGAACTACAGTGGCCTGCTTTCTACTCAACTCCAATTTTCCTTATTATTTTAAATCAGAAATGATCCTTTCATAATTGGATGATATACTTATAATCTGAAGTATTTTAAGAAGTTAGAAATTTTATTTAAATTATTAAGTTGTACTCCAATAATTTTCTCATATATGATAGCATGTGGGATGGATGAAACTATAGAATGCATGCATTTACAAACAAAATTTGTACCCAAAATATTCTGCCAATGCAGAAAATTCTGAGGAAAGAGGAAAGGGAGTTGAGGCTAGAGAGGAATTTTGCTGTTTGCCATAACAAACATAAATTATTTTTATACTCTTTGCATGGATAATTTGGTTATAATTTAAAAGAAATTATGAAAATAGTACACAATGAAATTATACATAGTGTTCATTTGAAGATATTGATTTGTATCTGCAACATTCCTGGAGGGCACTTCCCCTCACCCTTTTCAAATACAGTCACCCATAAAGGAAAAGTGCTCACTCACCTTGGCACCCTTCCCAGCTGCCTGGATGGGTGGAGGTCTCCCTCAGCAACAGAGCATGGACCATGAGGAGAATGGATGCGACCGTGTGAAGGCAAAACTGCTTTCTACCAGTGTCCAGTTAGATTGCTGTTAGCACCACAGGAGAAGATGGACTTCCTGTGGCTTACACCGCAGTGAAGCCCAGCTAGAGTGACTCACATCACTAACTGAGGCTTCAAGTTCTGAGAATGGCTTTCTCCTGGTCCTCCTTTGCACATCCACAAACTATGATGATGTTTTTCATTGGGACACTAAGAGTTTGGTTCCCAAATAGAACAGTCTTTCTCTGGTGTGGGGAAATGCAGTGAACCCATGTTACATTCCTATTTCTTCAGCTGTTCAGCAGCTTCTTCCCATCCAACCCCTCCATTCTCTTCTGGGATTGGAGAGGTCTGTATCATGTTCAACTCTGTTCAAAATGTGTTGAAAATTTTATATTTAATTAGTCTGAGAAATATCTGGCATCTGCACCCTCTGAAGTTTTCTGCAAACATGGCACTCTCACAACCTCACTTCTATTCTTGTCCTCCCCAGATCCCAGGACGTTCTGGGATCCCGTACTA
This sequence comes from Tolypeutes matacus, assembly GCA_026826555.1. Lineage (NCBI taxonomy): Eukaryota > Metazoa > Chordata > Mammalia > Cingulata > Chlamyphoridae > Tolypeutes > Tolypeutes matacus. Next base: position 299,450 of record JAKSZT010054235.1, on the reverse strand, counting down.
TTTTTAGGCTCACTGGCCTAATGTTGCTCATTCTGTTGATTTTATTGCAGTACCCAATGCTTTAATGTGAATTTTGACATTTCCTTCCTGGCAACACTTTTCATCTTGGTATTGTCCTTTCTTTAGCCGCCCCAATATTGGAGAAGGTGAATGTACAACTGGAAGCAGGAGATCTGAGTTTGTGTCTAAGATCCAGGAGGGGTAAAGTAAGAGCAGACTCCTCAGAGGGTCCATGCTGGAGAACAAGGGAAGGAGGGAAGGGCAAAAGGAGCAAAAGCAGGAAGTTTCCTGTCTGTGCCCTAACTACTCTGCTGCACGAGAGCCCAGGTCCCATGCTTTTATCTACTCCTGCCCACCTGGCCTGTCACTTCCTGAGGCAGGTACATCATAGTGGAGCATCTGTGACTTTAGTCTAGTCCCCAAACTATGTGACTCCCCTGCCTGACACCCTGTTTGCAGTCATTTCTGGCCAAGTCCTCTTCCTCCTCTGTCTTACCAGTACTCATTACTGCTTAGTCTGGAGACAACCAAAGTTTACAGTTGAATTCAATAGGCAGCAGCATCACACTGCCATTTGGGAACAGAGCATCTCTCCAACACTGTGACCCTGTTTGAGTGTGCCAAGTACTGCCAATGCAAATTACCAGAAATAAGTTGGCTTTTATTGGAATTTATCAGGGTTAAGCTTAGAGTTATGAGGCTGTCAAAATGTCCAAATCAAGGTAACATAAAAAATGCTGTCTTAGCAAGTGCGAGATGCTCCTGGACTCCTGCCAAGGCAAAATGTTGGCCCTGCCTGTCTCCCTCTGCCTTCTCTTCCAAACTCACTTTCTCTCTGAGCCCAACAATGGGCCATCAGACTCAATTGCTCACACTTCTCCTTTCTCCACTGGTCTGGAAGTCTTCAGCTTCAAGTTGCTCCATGACTCTAGCCTGTGGCCTCTCCCTCAGCCACTCAGGGTTTCTGTGTATCTCCACAGCTGTAGGAGATCCTGGAGCCCTCTCCCACATAGATGGGTAAACATTCCGGCAATCTTTCTCTTTGTGTTCCATGTATGTAAGAATTCATCACAATGATTGGGGTCTATCCTGGTGCCTGAAATCTAATCAGAGGCCCTTAACGAAACTAAAGCAATCTAACAAAAAATGACCTAATCAAAAGATCCCTTATATGAATCTACCAAAATGTCCTACATACAAAAGATTTACACACACAGCAATCGGTCAATAAGAACATCCATTTCCAGGGTCCACACAAGACTCAAACAACAGTATTAACCCAGGGCACAGGGATCAGGAGGGGTCTCCTAAGTCTGGGAGAAACGGGAAATCATGAAGCAGTGGCTGTATTTTGGGTGTGGCCATCATTGAGCAAAATGGGGTGTTGACCACCATTAAAGTGGTCCCTAGAATGGTCCCAAGAAGAACTCAACATACAGTGCTTTCTCCACCAAATCTTAGCTCCAAAATCAGGTTTGTAACTTGAGAAGTTTGCTATTATTCCCATCCCCACAGTCAGAGCACACCGGTTTTGCTCGGGTAGTGGGGCAGGAAGCAGGCTGTAAAACTGACAGACCCTAATTTCTTCTCCAAAGAACTGATTACAGAATGGAGAAATTCAAACTTAGGGTGCTGTCAAAAGCAGTGGAGATCATCGATGGCCTGAGATTTAATTCATCTCAACCCTTCAGGCAGAAGTGAAATACATACTTTACAGATGAGTAAAATCTAATAAACTCGTGACTTCCAGGAAGATGGCAGACAAGTAATACACGGGAATCTCTTCTCCAGAAAAATAGCTAGAGAACAGGGTGACACCACGCCAAAATATATCTTCTAGGGTTTACGACAGCAGGTGCAGTCTGCACACCACCCAGAGGAGAGTGGGGCAAAACAGGGAAATCCCAATGACAGAACCAGAACTGAGGGTTTGAACCAGCAGTGGATGCTGCTGCCAGTGCCCTCCACAACGCCCTTTAAAATTCTCAGGCTCCTGGGCCTGTGACTACAAACAAAGTGGGCTCCTGGGATCTACCACTCCCAAAAAGTGTAGAGAGAGGGACACAGCCTTAGGCTGACTCAGGTTCTGACCTGCAAATTGTGCTTCAGTGCCCCTTGGACCCTTCCACATGGCAGTGTGCCCTGGGAGCCTAGGAAGGACTGGAGAAATACAACCCTTGCAACCTCCTTCTCTTCTAGTCTGAACTAATTGCTGAGGACTCCACAGGAGAGGGGAGAGAGAGCCGGGTGCTGACCCAGCTTTAGACTCACAAGTTTGGTCTTCCCTTGTCCCAAGAGACCTTCCAGGCTGGGAGGGGCTGCACCATTGTTTGCCTTGGAGTATGCAAGGGGCTAAATATATACAAACCTCCCAATCTCCTGCACTACTAACAGGGACTGATTATTGAGGATTCAGAGGGGAGAGTAAATATTTCCAAGCTGGGAAAAGGGAGGGAGCTACCAGAGAAGACTGGAGAAATGTCTCATAAAGTTTGAATTACAAGGTTCTTACCCCCAGACAGGAAGCTCTACCACATTTATCTAGTGTGTGTCACAACAAATACACTCCAACCAGGTTTTGAATTGTGAGCTGCCAATGAGCGCCATCCCCTGGCAGAGGAAGGAAGACCACATAAGATAATTAATAAGTAGGAGAGGATTTTACTGGCCTCTATAGCTTCCCTGCCCAAGACTCTAGAAAACGAACCTACAACCAATTACTGGATCCAGTGCCTAGTTTTGAGCAACCAGAAGGACAATCCTAACAATCAAGGCTGAGCCAAAAATCAAAGGGCTGTGGTAACTCACAGCTTCCTGTGACTAAAAACCTATTAAAGAAAAGAGATAGATCATCTAAATAAAATACAACCTAACCAGATGCCTAAACGCCAGCAAAAATTTAAGAGCCATACTAAGAAAATAGAAGACATGGCTCAGGAAAAGGAATACATTAAAGTCCCAGAATAGCTGCAGAATATGAGAGAACTAATCAGTGCGTTGAGCACAAATTTCCAAAATCAAATTCATGAGATGAAAGGCAACATATATAAAGAGATAAATGACATCAAGAAGACATTGAGCGAATGCAAAGAATAATTTGAAATCCTGAACAGAAAAGAAGCAGAGTTCATGGGAATGAAAGCACAATAGGTGGGGTCAAAAACACATTTGAGGCATACAACAGCAGACTTGAAATGATAGAAAGAAGAATAAGTGATACCGAACACAGAGCAGCTAAAATTGAAGAGAGAAAAGAAGAGAGAGAGAAAAGAATGGAAAAAATTGAGCAGGGATTCAGAGAGTTGAATGATAACACAAAACACAACAACATACATGTCGTGGGATTTCCATAAGGGGAAGAGAAAGGTAAAGGTGCAGAAAGAGTATTTGAGGAAATATTAGCTGAAAATTTCCGAACTCTCACAAAAGAAATGAACTTACATGTCCAAGAAGCACCCCTACCCCAGTGAGTATAAGTCCAAATAGACCTATGCCAAGACACATACTATTCAGAATTTCAAATGTGAAAGAAAAGGAGAAAATTCTCAGAGCAGCAAGAGGGAAGCAAATGATGATGTAGAAAGGACGTCCAGTAAGACTTAGTGCAGATTTCTCTTCAGAAACAATGGAGGCGAGAAGACAATGGTATGATACAATTAGGAAACTGAAAGGGAAAAACTGCCAGCCGAAAATTCTTTATCCAGCAAAACTGTCCTTCAAATATGGAGGTGAGTATAAAAAATTGGAAAACAAATAGAAACTAAGAGACTTTTCAAAAACTAATACATTTTTGCAAGAAATATAAAAGGAAGCCTTAGAACCTGAAAGAAAAAGTCAGGAGAGAGAGGCTTGGAGGATTGTATAGAAGAAAGAAAAGAGAAAGAATAACCAAAAGAGTAAAAAGAGAGACAAAAACAAGATGGCATATGAAAATCAAAGAATACAATGGAGGAAATAAATAATGCATTTTCAGTAGTATCATTGAATGTGAATGGATTAAATTCCCCAATCAAAAGATACAGGCTGAGAGAATGGATTAAAAACATTAGCCATCCATATGCTGCTTACAAGAAACTCACCTCAGACTCAGTGATACAAACTGGCTGAAAGTACAAGATTGGAAAAAAGATTCTCCACATGAATTGTAAACAGAAAAGAGCAGGTGTAGCTATACTAATATCAGATAAAACAGACTTTAAAAGCAAAAAAGTGATAAGAGATAAAGTAAGCCATTATATATTAATAAAAGGGATGATCCTCCAGGAATATATAACAGTCAGAAATATCTACGCACCTAACCAAGGTGCCCCAAAATATATGAACCAAACTCTGGCAAAACTAAAGGGAGTAATAGACATTTCTACAATAATTGTTGGAGATTTCAACACCTCTGTCACATCCTTAGATAGAACAACTAGACAGAAGATCATCAAGGAAACAGAGAACTTGAACAATATGATAAACAAGTTAGACCTAACAGACATATACAGAGCACTGCATCCAAAGTCAGTGCGTTATACATTATTCTCAAGTGCCCATGAATATTTCTTCAGGATAGACCACATGTGTGGTCACAATTCAGCTCTCAATAAATATAAAAAGATTGAAATTTTACAAAGCAACTTCTCAGATCATAAAGGAATGAAACTAGAAATCAATAACAGACAGGAAAAAAGTAAATTTGCAAATGTGTGGAGATGGAAAAACACACTTCTAAATATTCTGTGGGTCAAACAAGAAATTGCAAGTGAAATCAATAAATATATTGACACTAAAGAAAATGAGAATACAACACATCAAAACTTATGGAATCCAGCAAAGGCAGTCTTGTGAGGGAAATTCATTGCCCTAAATGCCTATATTAAAAACAAGAAAGAGCTAAACTCAAAGATTTATCTGAACAACTAGAGAAACTAGAAAAAGAACAGCAAACAAATCCCAAAGCAAGCAGAAGGAAAGAAATAATGAAGATTAGAGCAGAAATAAATGAAATTGAGAACAGAAAAGCAGTAGAGAAAAGCAACAAAACCAAAAACTGGTTCTTTGAGAAGATCAATAAAATTGACAAATCCCTCACTAGACTAACAAAGAGAAAATGAGAGAAGATGCAAATAAACACAACCAGAAATAAAAGTGGGAATTACAAATGAACTCATAGACATAAAAAGAATTATAAGAGGATATTATGAGAAACTAAAGGCCAACAAACTAGACAATCTAGGTGAAATGGACAAATTTCTAGAAACACATAACCAACCTACACTGTCGCTATAAGTTTATTGACATAATCACAATTAATTGTGTACAATCACAATTAAGGAGATTGAATCCATCATCAAAAATCTCCCAGCAATGAAACGTCCAGGACCAGATGGCTTCACAGGTGAATTCTACCAAGCATTTCAAAAATAATTAACACCAATCCTGTTTAAACTTTTCCAAAAAATTGAAGAGGAGTGAAAATTATCCAACACATTTAATGAAGCCAACATCGCCCTAATACCAAAGCCTGTAAAGATTCCATGAGGAAATAAAATTATAGACCAATCTCTCTAATAAACATAAATGCAAAAATTCTCAACAAAATACTTGCAAAACGAATCCAACAGCATATGAAAAGACTTATAGATCACGACCAAGTGGGATTTATTCCTCCTCTGCAAGGCTGGTTCCACATAAGAAAATCAATCAATGTAATACACCACATTAAAAAATTGAAAGAATAAAACCACCTGATCATCTCAATAGATGCAGAAAAGTCATTCGACAAAATCCAACATCTTTTTGGATAAAAATACTTCAAAGAATAGGAATAAAAGGAAAATTCCTCAATATGATAAAAGGCATATATGAAAACTCCACAGCCAACATCATACTCAATGGGGAAAGGTTGAAAACTTTCCCTCTAAGATCGGGAACAAGACAAGGATGCCCACTGTCACCATTGTTATTCAACATTGTACTAGAAGTTCTCGCTATGGCAATTAGACATGACAAAAAAATTAAAGGCATCCAAACAGGAAAAGAGGAAGTAAAACTCTCACTGTTTGTGCCAGACATGATCGTGTACTTAGAAAATCCTCAAGTATCCATGAGAAAGCTACTTGAACTAATAAATGTGTTCAACAAAGGGGCAGGATACAAAATCAACATGCAAAAATCAGTAAGGTTTTGGAAACTAGTACTGAACAAACTGAGGAGAAAATCAGGAGGAAAATTCCATTTTCAAGAGCAACAGAAAGACTCAAATACCTAGGAGTAATTTAACCAAAGAAGTACAGGACCTATATGCAGAAAACTACAAAACAATGCTGAAAGAAATGAAAAATGACCTAAACAAATGGAAAGACATTCCGTGTTATGGATTGGAAAAATAAATATCGTGAAGATGTCAATCTTTCCCAATCTGATTTACAGATTCCATGCAATACCAATCAAAATCACAACAGCTTACTTTACAGAATTAGAGAAGACAATTACCAAATTCATCTGGAAGGGTAAGTGCACCTGAATTGCCAAAATCATTCTAAAAAGAAGAGCAATGTGGGAGGAATTTGACTGCCTGACCTTGAAACATATTACAAAGCTACAGTGGTTAAAATAGCATGGTACTGGCATAAAGATAGACACACTGATCAGTGGAATAGAATTGAGAACCCAGAAATATACCCTCAACTACACAGTCAATTGTTTTTTGACAAACCTACCAAGCACACACTAATGGGAAAAAACAGTCTCTTCAACAAATGGTGTTGGGAGAACTGGATATCTATAACCAAAAGAATGAAAGAGCACCCCTATATCACCCCCTATACAAGAATCAACTCAAAATGGACCAAAGATCTAAATATAAAAGCCAGGACAATAAAACTACTAGGAGAAAACGTAGGGAAACATTTTCAAGACATTGTAGTAGGTGGTGGCTTCTTGGACCTTACACCCAAAGCACGTGCAACAAAAGAAAAAATAGATAAATGGTATCTCCTCAAAATTAAACACTTTTGCACCTAACAGGACTTTGTCAGAAAGGTGAAAAGTCAGTCAACTCAATGGGAAAAAAATTTTGGAAAACTCCTATCTGATAACGGTTTAATATCCAGGATATATGAAGAGATGTTACAACTCAACAACAACAACAAAAAGACAAATGACCCAATTAAAAACTGCTCAAAAGACTTGAATAGACATTTCTCCAAGGAAGGAATACAAATGGCAAAAAAAAAAAAAACACATGAAGAAATGCTCAACATCACTCATGATTAGGGAAATGCAAATCAAAACTACTATGAGATATCATTTTACTCCTATCAGAATGGCCACTATTAAAAAGATAGACAACTACAAGTGTTAGAGAGGATGTGGAGGGATAGGAACACTTCTTCACTGTCGGTGGGAATGCAGAATGTTACACCAATTATGGAGGACTGTTTGGCAATTCCCAAAGAAGTTGAATATTAACTTGGCACGTGACTCTGCAATACCACTACCGGGTATATACCCAGACGAACTGAGAGCAGTGACATGAATAGACATCTGCAAACCAATGTTCATAGCAACATTATTTACCATTGCCAAAAGTTGGAAACAAGCCAGGTGTCCATCAACAGATGAATGGATAAACAAATTGTGATCTATTCACATGATGGCATATTATGCAGCTCTATGAAGAAATGAAGTCGTAAAGCATATGGCAACATGGATGAACCTGGAGGACATTTTGTTGAATGTAGCAAGCCAGACAGAAAAGGACAAATACTCTATGAATGCATTACTATGAACCAAATATATTGTGTAACATCTTATTTGATCCAAAACAAAAAAATTATATGCATCCATTACAGTTAATTGAGAAATAAATATATTTTTCATCTGTGTTTACTTTTTTAAATTGTTTATATTTTCAATTATTAAATGAACAAATAAAGTTTTAAAAAAATAAAAATAAAAAAATAAACAGATCAACAATAACAAGAAAAAAACTAATAAGTTTGCTAGCAGCAACTCACTTTTAAAGAAATGTGAAAGAATATTCTTTAGGCAGAAAGAAAATAATCTCAAAAGTTTCAAGGTTCAGGTTGGAAGGAAGAACAATATCTGTTAATTATATTCATATATCTAAATGACTGTTGAATGGGTAAAATAATAATGATATCCGTGGCCTAGGACATCAGTAAAGTGTTAAAATACATCATAAACTAATATGTAGCATAAGATGGGTAAATGGATATGTAGCAGTTTTATATCTTTATGAATTCCAAAAATAGATATTGGATTATGCTTGTAAACTAGCCTGTTAATCTGGGCATGATTAAGTTATGATAAAGGTGTTGACTGGGCCACAGTCAGTAGGGTGTTGAACCCCGCCCCTTGGTGGGTGGGGTCTCAAACATAAAAAGACATGGCAAAGGACAGAACTGGAATGGTTTTGATGTTGGAGTTCTTATGAGCAAGGACAGAGGCCCCGGGGAAAAGAGACAAGCCATTCACCTGACAGTTCACAGAGAGCCTTCTGGTGAGAGGCAAAGCTTAGAGAGCCTCATAGTCTACCACTGACCTTGTGGTGGAAACAGAGGAGCTGATCCCAGAGAGAAATGCAGCCCTGGGAAGAGAGGAACCTAAAAAGCCTGAACCCTGGCAAATATTGGCAGCTGTCTGGCTCCAAGACTGGGTAACAGACTTTGGTGAAGAAAGAAAGTGATGCTTTATGGCCTGGTAACTGTAAGCTTCTATCCCAAATAAATACCCTTTATAAAAACCCAGAGATTTCTGGTATTTTGCATTGGCACACCTTTGGCTGACTAATACAGGATATAAAATATTTTGAAATATGTTATTTGGCCAGTAAATAATAAATAATAAGTGCAGGTTTGGAAAGGCATGCAAAAGTGATATAATTTCCCTGTACACTTTGAAGAATACTAAATTGTGCATCTCACCCAAATAAATGGAAAAAAATTGAACAAAAATAGTCAGTCCAAAACAAAGTGTTCAGGATTTCCTGGATTGCCATGTTGACCTTTTTTCTGGGGTCGCCTTATACATGCATATTTGGAAGCTGCACCTTTCTTCTTCTTCAGAAGCCTGAAGGTTCCAGGGTTGATTTATGTGGTGTTGCTTTGTCCCCATGATAAATCAAGTGTTGTATCACTTCCCCATTTCCTAGTTATGAAGTCACCAAACTGGATGTGATGCTCATTTGAAGCAAGAAGAACCATGAATGATAGAATAAAGAAAAAGGAGATATTGTTGTGCTTCCCAAATTGGATGCTCAGGAGATTGTTATTGGATCTTTCCTCTTTTCTATTGAATGTATTCAATGCTATAAATTTCCCTCTAAGCACTGCTTCTGCTGCATCCCACAAACTATGAAGAAGCATCGAACATTAAGAAGTAGAAAGAACCACATATCAAAAGGCTTGTGAGTGAAGCTATATCCACTTCCACAACAGTACAGACCTAAGATGAAGGCAGAAAATGTAAGAAAGTTGGGAAAATATTTTCTCTGACCACAAGCATTGTTTCCTCAAAATAACAATTCTGTTAATGTAACTTCACTTTGAAGGAATGTTGTAATTCAACGTAGAGTTAGATGGTGCCAGGAATGATCCAAAGAAAGTTTGGGACCAGGGAACCTCACTCCATGTGAAATGCAGGCAAGTTTATTTAGGCTGAAACTGCTTTTTATAGTACAAAGCTGATAACAAAATTAGGGCTTCCTTCACTAGTTTCTCATCTTGGTACTTGAGAGCACTGCCTGTTTCTGTGTTCCCAGGCAATCTTTCTTGGGAATTCATAGCATAACATCTTAGGGTTGTGTTCATTCTGTTCTGTCTCCTTCCACTGATGTCTGCAGTATGCGGTGTCCTTGGAGACATTTACTAATGTTTCTCTGCCTGAAAACATGCTTTTAAAATGCTTAACCCTTTAGGCTCTGGCTCTCAGAATCTTTTCCAACAATTCCCCCTTTTTTGTTTTTTGTCCAGGGTGACTGTGCCTGTCTTATATAACCCTTCTCTGAAGGTCTTACCCATCACTGGCAACCAGCCAAGATCCATGGACAGGGGTTTGTGAGTCAAGGGTTTTAAGCAGAATCAAGTTATTGGCATGGCTGGCCTTTTCAGCCCTATTAATGGGGGACAGCAGGACTTTGCAAATGCCTCCTAATAGTTAAGTGTAGCAGAGCACCAATGATCACCACACCGAAATTAGCATGTACAGAGTTTGATTTCCACCCAATGTAAGGGGATTATTTTATTTAATTGATCTGTCACTGATTGACAAAATTCACTACCTGGAAGCATAGTAAGTTGATTCTGAGACATGCTCAAAATTCTTTTTTGCAACTCTATAATTTTTATAAATAAATTTGTGTGATGACCCATTAAATGATGTTTAGTTATTTTCCCTTCATAATGAGAAACCTTGTATGGGAGAGGAGTGATACAAAATGCAATTTTTTTCCAATAACACTTCAAACCTTGTTTTAAATATAGATTATATACCTGATCTCCCATTTGTGTAACAGCCACCTCTAAGTTATTAAGCCTATTATTAATTTGCTCATCTATATATGCCTGACTATGCCATAGCTCACTACCATTATGATGTCAATTTTTAAGATATTATTGTGTTTGGACATTCTCATATAGGGTAGTTCCTGCCACAGCAGTGGCTGTAATAATACTTGTAAGCCCTAATACAGCAGCTATAATTAATCCAATTAAAGGTTTGCTTCTTTTAAAAAAAAATGATTTAGAATGTGCCAAAGGATTTGGCTCTCGGGGAAGACTGCAAGCAGCAATTCATGAGAACTGGAAGCCATATTACACAATCCCATCGTCCTATTAGATCCACAGTAGAACTCTCCTGTAAATCAGATTCTGATACAAAAGTGTAATGGGAGAAATTGCTGCAGAAAAACCATGTTTGATTAATACTCGCTGTTCCTACTATAAAAACAATGGGATGCCGTACACATACTTTAAGAAATGAAGTGGATTTTATTTTTAAACTGGTAATATTACTTTTACTTCCTTGCCATTCAAAAATTGGGCTAGTTCCCAAAAATAATTTCCACAAATAATTTTTAGTTAACGTTAGTGTCCCATAGTTGTGGGATAAATCTTCCCTGATGAATCCAATTTAGTGATGTATTTATACTTATTACATCCCCAAAATTCTAAAAATAATGATAGCTCTCATTAGTTGATTTTGTTGAATTATTAATTTTTCAACTTATGGTTGTGTTTACATTAGGTTTTGTTATTCTTATAAGGGCCCAATTCTTTACAATTCTATAAGAATTATTAAAGAGCACTACCTCAGATGAAGCAATGCATGAATACCATTTATCATTTTGCACTATGATTTTGAGGGTGTATACATGGATCAAAGGATCCTATGCAGTTAGATCATTTAAGAAAAGGAAAGGTTAAATTTTTAATAAATTTACTTCCTCCTCAGGTTTTAGAGGAAGACAAGAATCAACAGGCCCAGGAAAATGTAAAGACTGATTAATATAAACAGGGTAGAATTGGTTCCCCCAAGTCAACAATTCTAAAAGAGGTGAATTAGTATTAAAAGCCCAATATTATAATTATGTGAAAGTGCACTTCTTACTGCTGTGATTGTCAAGGTAAGCATAGGAAAGAATAACTGTGTATATTACTCATAAATGTGTTAGAGTGACATTCTACCTTTTAGAATTTACCTTCTTGTCTTCTTTTTGTGTCAGCTTCTTTGGCTTGTTTATATCTAGGTTTCAGACATCTGGACAGGACCCAAAGCTGGTCTTTTTTATCTGTAATGATAAGAGCAAATCCTTGACCCTATATCCTAACTTAACCTCTGCCTTATTCCATTGATTATTATTTTTATGCTTTCAGTAAACTAGTTGTCCAATATTTGTTTCGGTATTATTGCCTGATTTTTGCCAGAAATGATCTGCTGCTGATGTATATGATTCTGACCTTTGACTTAAAAAATTTATTGTAAATAATGTTTGATATAATTTTTCTCGCACCTCACCATTTCCCCCTTTTTTTTGTTTTTGTAGCATTTATAGAAGTTTAATTGTTAATTTTTTATAAGTATACATACATTCACAGGCTTACTAAATCAGGGGATACACTGATATAGTTGGCTTATTTTTGGCTAGGGTCCTGGATAGATAAAATATAAATATTAATATATATTTAATTTAATAAGCTTATATTGACAATTAGGGTGAGAAACAAATATCATAACTAATTAAAAGATTAAGTCAATATTGAACAAAGTTACAGAATGACAGATAAATAGAGTAGATGTATATATATACCTACAAATATTTAGCTTTTAGCTGGGAAGTGTTGAAGTAGCAACTGATACTAGAGTTTTGGTTGACTGTGTTTAGGATTAATGAATTTGATACTCTAATTGCCAACTTGTGAGTATTTTTCAAATTCCTGAGGAAGGGGCCAGCCTCCTCAGGAAGGAACACAACAATTCCTGGGCAGTACATTTTAAGTTTTATGCATCAATCCCTTGGAGAGTGGCCAGCTCCCACAGGGAGGAATACAACACCCATTGAAACAGACTTTTTAACAAAAAAATGTTAGAAAACATCCTTGATTAGGTTACTATTTTAATTTCCAAAATATTTCCTGAAAAGTGAAAAATGTTAACTAGCAAGGCATTGGTTTGTTCATTAACAAAGTTTTCTCTATGATGCTTTACTTTTAGGCTTGAACAGTACTTGCCACACTTGTTTTTTAATATAGTTACATTCAGGACTGTTGAAACTCAAAACAAGAGATTTACATATACATTTAATAAAACACATTTATGAGTAATACACAAGTTATTAAATTACTAAAGTATGCAATGTATTTTATTAAAGTTTTGATTAGTATTTAGGTATATTATACATAATTCATAACTATAGTAGATTATACAACAGACATCGAATGAATAAACTTTTATTTTTTAAGCATTTAAGATTCTTAATAGCATAATTAGAATGACCTCACTTTCTTTATTTTGTATAGTTGAGGCATAGGTAAAAACAAATTAGTATTACCTATTTGGGCTGTGGGATAATACATTAACTTTTAATTTTAATACTTGCATTGGTTTTGTTGTTAATATTATAATTATAATTATAATTAATTATAACATATTAATTATAACATTATAACTATATAATTATAAGTGTTGAATATAAACTTGATTTATTTTTGGCTATTTTACAGGAAGGGGAATGTGGGCTGGCTTGACTTGTTTAAGAAAATACTAAAGAAAGCTTTAGCAAGTTTTAAAACAAAGTGATAGTGACATAACTGGATATGAATTTTTTGCAAGAATATAGTAGTAGTTGGCACCACTGCATGCTGCAGTGTTGTTATTTTATTTTACTATATTTACTGTTATGCACTACTCTGGCAGCCTTTAATGGCTGCTTTCTTTTTATAGTTACAACTAAAAATTATGATTAATAACATTATATTTTTATTTAAAATTATATGGAAACATTAAATTACTGGAATTTTAAACACATTTAAAGTATTCATATGAATTTTTTATTCATATGTTTGTTATAAAATTAGAAAATTTCTTTTAAATATACAACAGTTTTAAATACTTCATTCAACTTATATCACATTAACTTAACTATTTTTAGCATTTTACCTTTATTTAGGTAAAAGACCAACTTATATGTGAGTTTGAAATAAAAGCTATCTTTTAGGACTTGAGTTTGAGAAACTAGGTTCAAATATTGTGTTCTTTTTAAAAGTGATAAGACCAGTTTCTCTATGGAAACAATAAGGTTAAAGTACAAGAAGCTATTTTGATAGTGATAGGGTTAGGGTTATGGTTATGGTTAGGGTTAGGCTGAGGGTTAGGTTAGGGTTAGGGTAAGTTTGGGGTTAGGGTTAGGGTTAGTTTTAGGGTTAGGTTAAGGTTAGGGTTAGGGTTAGGTTAGGGTTAGGGTTAGGGTTTGGTCAGGGTTAGGGTTAGGGTTGTTAGGTTTAGTTAGGATTAGGGTTAGGGTTAGGTTTATGCAGGAGATTCAATTAAAGTCCATGACTATTGACAGAAAGCATGTCACCTTGGAATGTAATAAACAAGCTCTTCAGTCTCCTGTCAATAGGAGCTGTGTTGGGAAATATTCTGAAGCAATGTTTGTAAATTGCAGAAATGTAAAAGTGCTGAGTCATTGCAAATGGCTCTCTTCTAGAGCTCTTGGATTGGAGTGATGAGTCTTGCCCAATTTGTCTTGATCAGTCTCGCCATTTTCTAGGACCTATAGATGTCTACCCTTAAAGCCAAAAGACGAAGGAAACTTATAGAGGATTTAACTTTGCCTTTTGTTGACTGCCTTATTTGTGTTGGATATGGTTCTGTGTGCATGCAGCCTAGGAATCACAGTATAGACTTAACAGAGAAAAATAAAGCTTGAATTTATGTTCTCATTTTCCCTTCTTTGCCATATAAACCAGAAAATATCGTAAATCTTACATGTCACTCTCACAACAGACTACTTAATAACAAATGGCATATTTGTCATGGGTTTGCAGAGGTTGTGTTTTTAATGATTCCTATGGAATTGTAAAGGATTGGGCCCTTATAGGGATACAGAAACCTATTAAAAACACAACCATACCTTGGTTCATTAATAATTCAACCATAATCACAAATGACAATAATCCTTATTTCTGGAATTTTGGTAATATGGCATTTATTAACAGTTCAATAATTTGGAAAAATCAAGAAAGATATATCCCATACCATGGGACACTTAAGAAAACTCAATGTTATTTGTGGAAATTATTTTTGGGAACTGGTCAAATTTTTGAAAGGCAAGGCAACAAAACTGATATTACTATTTTAAAAAGAAAATCAACTCAATTTCTTACAGTATGTGTACGAGATCCTATAGATTTATCATTGTAAAAGTAACTTTTGGTGAACAGAACATTAGTTGCTCCAATTGCTCATTTACATGTCTTAAGAATTCATACTTGCAGGAAAATCAAACACTTTTTATAGCAAGAAGAAGAAAAGGACTATGGTTATTGGTTTGGATGAAGAGACATTGGCAGCAATCTCCAGAATCCCAGTTGCTGTGGCATTTCCTCGACCATTATTTAAAAATAACTAAAAGACTGATTGGACTTTTAATAGCAAGAATTTTGGGACTGCAGCTGTCACTGGCACAGCCCTGTATCAAGGAGACCAGAATCCACAATATGTTAAGGACTGGCATAAAAATGCAACTGAGATGTGGCATAGCCAGTCTCACATTGATATGGAACTGAAAAATCGTATGAATGATCTTGAAACAGCTATTATACATTTGGGTAATCAAATTTATAATTTAAACTTGTTAAGAGCTCTTAAATGTGATTGGAATGAAAGTTCTATTTGTATTACTCTTTTGGCTTATAATAATAGTGAATATGATTGGAAGGAAATGAAAAATCGATTAATTGGTTATAAGCATAATATTTCTTTAGATATTTTAAAATTGCAAAAGAAGGCATTGAGCATGTATCAAAACAATTTGAAAGAAACCACTGGTGCAGCCGTTTCACTGGTGGAAACAAAAAACATTTCAAATATCATTTTGCATTGTATTAGGAATTATTGTTATATGCATTTCAATTGTTTGTATTGTCAAGGGTAGATTAATAACATATATTCATAGACAAAATGAAGAATTAGACCAGATAAATGCATTTATGTTAAGAAACTTGGCCATGAAACACTAATTTTGCATTATTTAGTAGAATGATTCTACTAATAACACTTGGATCTTAATACTAATTATCTGCACAAAAATATTCACTTAAGGAATCTGAAGAAGCATAAATACTAATGAAATGCCTTCCATGTAAGAGCTCAAAAACTTGACTGGTAGTTAATGATGGATAAGATTCTCAGAGGAGGACAAACTAAGACAGGCAGAGTCAAAAGAGAGTATGGAAGAAGACAAGTGTGACAGGAGGTCACCTTGTATCAGCTTATATAATGGTTCCTATGAGCTTTAACTAATAAAAAAGGGGGAAATGATGCAGTTTCAATTAAAGGCCATGACTACTGACAGAAAGCAGGTCACCTTGGAATGTAATAAACAAGCTCTCCAGTCTCCTGCTAATAAGAGCTGGGTGGGGAAACATCCTGAGGCAATGCCTATAAATTGCAGAAATGTAAAAGAGCTGAATCATTGACCTTTAAGACTTGTTGATTTCAGCTCATGTATAACTTTTAAGTATCTATTACCCTTGCACATGCACACATGTATTGGTCAAAAACCAAATAAAAGCCACACTCTATGAGGTGGCTGGGCTCTTCTCTCCATATCAGATGGAGAGTCCCCTGATCACAGTTTTTCTTCTCTTTGTCTTACTCTTTCTTGATCATCTGTGGCACCATTTTCACAAACCCAGTTCCTAACCACCAACAGGTTTAGGGTTAGGGTTAGGATTAGTTAGGTTTAGGGTTAGGGTTAAGGTTAGGATTAGGATTAGGGTTAGGTTAGGTTTTGGTTTAGGGTTAAGGTTAGGGTTAGGAATAGGTTTAGGGTTAGTGTTAGATTGGGGATAGTGTTAGGGTTAGGGTTATGGTTAGGGAGTAATAAACTTAGTTTAATCAGAGGAAGGATTGACAGCTGTACTGCTTTTGGTAACTACCTTAAGTTCTGTTACAGGTTGGAGTGAACTGCTCTGTTACTGACTGGGTTGATTTGAGCAAATCCTGGAATTGTGTTCATATTGTTTGTCTGAGGGCCTTGAGCAAGGCCCACTTGGAAGTTTCCCAATTTATTAATGAGACTACAAAATTTATGATATTTAGAGTGGCATTCCTTGACCAAGTGTTACCCTTTTCGGTATTTTGTACACAAACAACTTGGTATTGACATTATTGCTGCTAAATGGAGCTCTTACTCTAGTTTTGGCTTGGCAATCTTTTTTCATGTCACCTGGTTTCCCACATTTAAAGCAATTTAAATTATTAATCATAGGACAACATCCCTTTAGAGCAGCTGCAAAAGGTTCATGTTATAAGTATTAGGCCCAATGTTTTGGCATGTTTTTATATAATCTGGTAAAGTATTCCCATATGACTTTATTGGACATAAAGCCTTTTTACACTCACTGCTAGCATTATCAAAAGCCAACATTAGAATAAGCCTTTCTTTAATATCAGATTGAGTTAATGACTTGTTGACTACACTTACCAGCCTTGCGACAATTTCACCATAGGGTTCAGTATTTCCTTGAACAATTTTTGAAAATGAATGTACAACCTGTCCAGGGTTGGAGATTCATCACCAGGCATCAAGGCAGCACAATCACACTTGTAAAATGGAAATATTATCATTTTGAGCTTGGCAAGGAATTTCAGCCTATTGACCTTTTAGTATTTGTTCAGAAGTAATAGGCACTAGTGGATTTTGCTGTTAATTTCATCATGCTACAATATTAGTTTCATCAGCCCACCAAGTTTTAAATTGTAAAAACTCTTCTGAATTAAGAACATCTTCAATGAAAAAATCCCATTCCCAGGGTATTAATCTGTTTGTTTGTGCCATTTCTTGCACCAACTTTGAGTATAAGGAGAATCTATACCATGTTGAATGCATGCTTGTTTTAATTTTTTGATAGTTTAAAAAGGAATAGGAGCAGGCTCATATTGTACACCCCCTTGGGGATTGTTAGCATCTACTGGAATTTGAGTTACTGTTACTGGAAAAGTAAAAAAAAATTGAAGAGCCTGTGAATTTCCTTCTCTACTTCCCTGTGCTATACTTTTCATAATTGAAGAGGATGGTGCTGGCACAAAATCAGTAACTTTTGGAGGGTCATCAAATGTTGTAAAGAATGGATTAGCAGATACCTTAGGAGGCAGAGATATTTTTTTCAAAGATAATAAGTTATCATTTGGAATGGACAGATTAACGACCCCTGGAAAACTTCCATAACCTCTCTTTTTCTTTTTTTTTCTTTTTATTAGACATGAGTTTATCTGTTTTTGCCTGTTCATTAATTTTTTTCAGATATATTTATCATTAAAATCATCATTAGCTTGTTCTGCTACAGTGTTACTAATAGCAGTATCCATTTTAATATCTTCATTTTCATCTGACTGTAATGGTTCAAGAGCAACAGAAATATGACTATACAAAGACCATACATAACAATGTTTATGTACAAGAGAAAAGAGTTCTAGTAACTCTAGGGTCATCACAGATACCCCTGTATTCTTTAATAGGATTTTCAAAAATTGGGAATATTCCTCTAACTGAGTTGACTGATTACCCATTACCCTGATGATCAAGAATAATTGACTCACCAAAAGAATGCAAGGACCATCTGACCCAGCAGTCCTTGTTTCCATCGCACTTATCCATTGAAAAGACTAGTCATGGTCCACGTTGGATACCATTTGTTGTAATTCAACATGGAGGTAGACAGGGCTTGGAAAGAAAAGTTTGGGACCAAGATACCTCACTGTATGTGGAATGCAGGCCTGTTTATTTAGGGTGAGGCTGCTTTATATACCGCAACACTGATAACAAAGTAGGGCATCGTTCAGAAGTTTCTCGGCTTTGTACTTGAGATTCTGCCTCTTTCTGTGTTCCCAGACAATCTTTCTTGGGAATTCAGACAATAGCATCTTAGTGGTGTGTTCATTCTGTTCTGTTTCCTCCCGCTGATGTCTGCAGTATGCAGTGTCCTTGGAGACATTTACTAATGTTTCACTGCCAGCAAGTATGCATTTTAAATGTTTAACCCTTTATTCTCTGGCTCTCAGCATCTTTTACAACAAGGGAATTTGCATCATGATTACTTAAGCATGGGAATCTATGTTAGGAAAAAGAATGAAGACAATGAGTTTTGCCAGTTTGTCCCCATGGTAGTCCTCCCTGTTAAGTGTAATGAGTGTGAAGTTTTCTTGGAAATTCAACCTCATGAGATTCCTGAGAATTAATATTTCAGAGAAACCATTTGGAACTTCATGAATTTGGGAAAGTGAGAGGCACATCAAAGAAACATGCCAGAGTAAAACACTGTGTATGTAAGGAATATTGGAAATCCTTCAGCTAGGCATTAAATCTCATTGAGCATGAAATATTCATACATTAGTTAGTATTGTAATGAACATGGGAATGTTTCCATCTGAAACAAAACCTCATGGAATATGAAAAATTCCAACTAGAGAGAAACCATATGTGTTTCCTGAATGTAGTTTGCTTTTTACACTCATTTTTTATTCCTCAACTTAAAAGCCATACAGGGGAAAAATCATAGAAATGTCATACATGAGGGAAAGTTTTCAACATGACAGAAATCCTTGTTATTCATCAGAAAATTCTTACTGAAGAGAAATCATATATATGTGGGAAAGCTTTAATTCAAATGTCAAATTTCATATACAAGAGATTTCCTTCTGCAAAGAAACCCTATACATGTAAGGCATGTGAAAAAGCCTTTAGGTACAAATCATATCTCACAGAACATGTAAAAACTCATAGTGGACAGAAAAAAAATGAATCTAAAGAATGTAGAAAATCTTTCAGCCAATAGGAATATTTCCTTAAACATCAGAACATTCATTCTGGAGAAAATCCCTCTTTATGCAATGAATGTGGAAAAGCTTTCAACCAGGAGGAAAAACTCATTAACCATCTGAGAATACATACAGGAGAGAAAGCCTAGGAAAGTGATGGACATGGGAAAGCTTACATTCAGAAATCAAACCTCAATACACATCAGAGAAGACAACCTTGAGAGAAACCCTGTATATGTAAGGAATGTAGGAAAGCCTTCAATAGCAAATCAAATCTCACTGACCATGAGAATACTCATAGTGGATGGAGAACCTAAATATGTAAGGAATGTGGAATAGACTTCAGCCAGAGGAAGTATCTCATTAAGCATTACATCATTCATACTGGACAGAAACCCTGTGAATGTAATGAATGTGAATCTCCAAAGAATCTCCACTTCCAGTCTGTGCAACTTCTTGCCAATCTTTTAAGGAATCGGCTGTGACTGTGCAATTCAGAGTGTCTTTGTCTTCTAGGAAATGTGCATTTGCAGTTTGTTCTGAGATCTACTCCTCCCACACCTTCTTCCACACTCATGTGTGTTCAATTTGTTACCACTGATTCATGCATCAGAACTCAAGATTTCTCCTATTATATGTAAAGATGGGCTTTCCAATTATTTCAAATTATCCTGGTTGTTTACACTGGTTCCTCAATCCATTATATTCTGGGTAAGCATTTAAAAAATTACCATTTTAAAAATAATGCTACCCATTATTGCAGCATTTTCTTTCCTTTTTTGTTCTTTTTTTATTGTGGGTATAAATCAAAATTTTCACAATACATACTAATATTTATAAAATTATATATAAATATATATGCATATATGAGCATTAGCTTACATAAATGTTATTTATGTAGTGTTACTCATTACACTTAAAGGGGAGAACAACCCCCATGTACCAAAAAAAGTCCCTGTATTTCAACTGCCCTTCCCCTCCCTGCCCTGAAAGTGTCCAGGGGCCACTGGCTCCACCTCATTGTTATAATTTCTTCCATGGCTTGAATCACAATATTTCTACAACAGAATACCATTAAGTCCACTCTCGTCCATAGTTCTTCCCCCAATCCTGAAGGGACTGGGATGGTGATGTCCACTCCGCCTCCAAGTGAGAGAGGGCTTATATCCCATGGATATGGTGGATAGGATAATCCTACCTGTAGCTGCAGGCCGTCTCCATTCCCTGGGATGTCCGTTGCCCATTGTCAAATTCCCGCAGGTGACTTGGATGTTTCCATTGACCTGTAGGGTAGGAGTTGCAGATCCACCAAGATTCCAGGGACAGCTGGCACATAGGCAGGCCAGAGGCTCCAGTCTCTGGAAGTACATGTAAAAACTCCAGCATCACATATACGTTTGAATAGAAGGGACTGATGGACCATGTGCAGGGAGGACTTATTTGAGTCCAAATCTGTCACTCTCAGGAGCACATATTCCAAAGAAGAGCCCACTAATAAGGCATCAATCTCTGTGGCTATCCCAACTTATGTTATACCTGGGTTGATTCAGGCCCAAAGGAACCACTCTGTGTGGGTTGATATCCACTTTGGTGTTCTATGAGATCCTACAGAGGTGTGAATAAGCTTTACCTCTGGGATGACGTCCCAACTCTCTTTGAAGTCTCAGCCACAGGAACTCA
Source organism: Tolypeutes matacus (assembly GCA_026826555.1). Lineage (NCBI taxonomy): Eukaryota > Metazoa > Chordata > Mammalia > Cingulata > Chlamyphoridae > Tolypeutes > Tolypeutes matacus. Next base: position 278,216 of record JAKSZT010054235.1, on the reverse strand, counting down.
ATTCTCTTTACCTTTCCACCCTTTATTCAAGGTCTTTTTCCAATCATGTTGTCAGTTGGCACTTGATATTAATCCCTCATTGCCAGGGAGGTTCATCCCTGGGAGTCATGTCCCATGTTGTGGGGAAGGTAATGCATTCATATCCTAAGTTTGGCTTAGAGAGGCCACATTTGTGCAACAAGGAGATGCTTAGGTGGAAACCCTTAGGCACCCCATAACAGAAGGCTAAGGTTCAATTACAAGAGAAATGATCTCATAAGGCTAGTCATCAATAGCAAGAAACCACCAGTGGGCCATCCTCTTTTTCCAGACACTGCTCCTGCACTCAGGGGACTGTTGCTGCCCACTTGGAGAATGTGGCAGAGCTCTCCAGGCTGGGAATTCAGATTCCCTCATTTATTGAGTGATTGTCTACCCACCATGACCATGCCACATCTTTTGATCACTTGAACAATTTCATATATCTTTCATGTATATTCAGATGAACTTACTCCCATGAATCCCCCATCCCAGACATCCCCCACCAATGATCCTTTGCAGACCCCATTTTAACCCTTCTGTGATCTAAACCTTCCTTGAACATGGATCCCATATAGTAACCAAATACAATTAATAGGATAAGCACATAATAATGATAAGCTTAACTGCAAGGGATAAATTCAAGGATACTCAGAGGAAAAAAATTAAAGTAAACCCAAAGTAAAATTACTGGATTGGGACATTCAAAAAATGAAAAAAAAAAAAAAAAACAAAAATTTCCTTTTTTAAAAAAATTATACTTTTTTTACTTTATCATTGTATTATCAGATGTCTAGTGTACCATGACACCTTCCCCCTCTCATTACCTAGTGTCTCCCAAATTTTCATTTAATTTTCAAAGAAGTTTTAGGTCACAGCAAAGTCACACATGGAATACTGGAGACACCTACATACCCAACCTCCCACCCCCTTCCCCAACCGATATTAAAACCTTTTTTAAAAATGGATGTTAACATTGTCATAACTGTTATAGAGATAGGAAAATATAGCAATTAAATATTGTCAATGATTTACAATATAGTTTACATTTTAGACAATACAGTTTAATAATTTTTGATGATATTTCCCATGTGGTGTCCATTACTGTAAGATAATTAAAAACCTTTCCCATGACCACTAAATACCCCATTTGATTTTAACTGTTCCTTCCTCCCCATCCCCATGGGGTATATGACACTCCAGTCTTAACTCATGGAATGACAAGATTCATAATTACATGCCCTGGGTATTCCAAGCTGCCCTTCCTAATCTACCCACCTGTCAGCCCTGCACCACCAAATCCAGTAATATCACTACCCATCTGTCCTATCCTTCAATATGCAACTATACTTTATTGTTTAACATTGATTATGTCCATATCGGTGATGGCTCACAGCCTACTCTTCTCTTTCTCTCCCTTGTTAACCTATCTTTCAGACAGTGGTTCTCAGAGACTGCTCAAATTCCTCAGTTCAAATCAGTGAGGTCATATACTGTTCATCCTTCAATGCCTGGGTTCTTTCACTCAAAATAAGGTCTTCAAGATTCATCCACGTTAGTCCATGTGTGAGCACTTTATTCCTAGTTACAGATGAGTTATTTTCCATTGTATGTATGTACCACATGTTGCTTATCCATTCATCTGTTGATGGGCACCGGGGCTGATTCCAACTTTTGACAATGGTGAACAATGCCACTGTGAACATTGGTGTGCATATATCTGTTGATGTCTTTGCTTTCAGTTCTTCTGGGTATTTACCCAGTAGTGGAATTGCTAGATCATAGGGAAGAACTATTGTTAGATTTCTGAGCAACTGCCAAACTGTGCTCCAGAGTGGCTGGATCATTCCACCGTCCCACCAGTAGTGGATGAGGGTTCCTATTCCTCCACATACTCTCCAACACTTAGAGTCTGCTGTTTTTTTTTAATAGCTGCCATTCTATTGGGTGTAAATTGTATCTCATAGTTTTGATTTGCATTTCCCTGATAAAAAGCAATGTCAAGCATTTTTTCATGTGCTTTTTAGCCCTTGGTATTTCTTCCTTGGAGAAGTGTCTTATCAGGTCACTTGCCTGTTTTTTAAATGGGTTGTTTGTCTTTTTATTTTCAAGGTGTAGGATTTCTTTATACATGCATGATATTAGGCTCTTATCAGATATATGGTTGCCAAATATTTTCTCATATTGTGTAGGCTTCCTTTTTATATTCTTAATAACATTCCTTTGAGGTGCAGAAGTTTTTAATTTTGAGGAGATCCCATTTATTTATTTTTTCTCTTGTTGCTTGTGCTTTGGCTGTGAAGTTCATGAAACCAGTTCCTATTATGTGGTCCTGTAGGTGCTTTCCTATATTATCTTCCAAGGTTTTTATGTTTTTGGCTCTTATATTTAGATCTTTGATCCATCTTGAGTTGATTTTTGGATAAGGTGTGAGATGGTATTCTTCTCTCATTCATTTAGATATGGATATCCAGGTCTCCAAGCACAACTTGTTAAAGAGGCCATTCTCTCCCAACTGAGTGAGCTTGGTAACCTTGTGGAATATCAGATGACTGTATATGCGAGGATCTATATCAGAACTGTCATTTTGATTGCATTGGTCAGTAGGTCTATCCTTGTGCCATTACCATGCAGTTTTGATCACTGTAGCTTTGTAATATGTTTTAAAGTCTGGTAATGTGATACCTCCAATTTCATTTTTCTTTTTCAATATGTTTTTGGCAATTTGGGGCAGCTTACCTTTCCAAATATATTTTTGGTTAGATTATTTAGTTCCCTAGAAAATATAGTGTTGATTTTTATTGGGGTTGCATTAAATCTGTAGAGTACTTTGGATTGGATAGACATCTTGATGATTAGACTTCCTATCAATGAACAGTGTATTAGTCAGCCAAGGGGGTGCTAAGGTAAAATACCAAAAATGGGTTTGTTTCATAAAGGTTATTTATTTGGAGAAGAAGTCCACAGATACTAGGCCATAAAGTGTTGTTTCTTCTCTCACCACAGTTCATTGTCACGTGTTAGGGCAAGACAGCTGCCAGCGTTTGCCAGGGTTCAGAATTCTGGGGTTCCTCTCTTCCCAGGGCTGCGTTTCTCTCCAGGCTTACCTCCTGTTTCCTCCACAAGGTCAGCTGTAGACGATCAGGTGAATGGCTTGCTTCTCTTCTGCATTCTTTCCAAAATCAAACCTGTTTCTCAAAAGACTATTTCAGCTGTCCTTTGCCTTGCCTTTTATATTCAATTCCCCAGCCACCAAGGGGTGGGGCTCAATGCCCTAATCCCAACCTAATCATGCCCAGATTAACAGATCAGTTTACAAGCATGATTCAATTATATTTTTGGAATTCATAATTAAATCAAACCACCACATTCCACCCTCTGAATTCCAAAAATATATTACAATATTTAAAAAAACTTAAACCAGTAACAATCCAAGTACAAAATCATATTAAAATTATTTTAAAGAAATACAGTTTGTCTTCAGGCAAAGTCCCATCTGCTATAGAACTCTGAATCTTACAAAACCATTTAACTGCTTCCAATACACAAATGGAAAGACAAAAGATAAACATTTTCAATATCATAAGGAGAAATTGGGATGTTAAACATGAATCATGGATCCTCTACAGTTCAGTAAATTTGCAGGGCATCCTCCATTCGGTTTCAAAGTCTGAGAGTCATTTTTAAGAAGATGTTTTCTTTTCCGTGGGGCCACATGGGAACCTACCCTTTCCACAGGCTTGCCCAATAACCATTTTCTTGGTTCCACCCTCATCAAGCATCTGGGTGTTGACCAATCTCCAGACCTCACCCTCCAAAAGTATTGGGGTGATTACCACACCTTACCCAATCTTTGAGTTAGAGTCTTAGCCCCCTTAGTACACTGAGGTGAAGACAACATTCCCCCTAATCTTTAGCTTACAGGCTCAACCCTCTCAGAGCAATGAGTTAACCACCTGGCCTTCCCTAAACTTTGGCATACAGGCTCAACTCTCTCAGAGCAACGAGTTGACCATCTGGCCTTCCCTAACCTTTGGTATACAGGCTCAACCCTCTCAGAACAATGGGTTGACCACCTGGCCTTCCCTTATCCATGGGGGACCGGTACACCCCTCTCAGACCAATGGGGTGTTGACTTTAACTGCACTAATCTTTGAGGAATGTGCTCCAACCTCCCTGCACCCTGGGGTGGCAAAACTCTTCCTGAACATCGGGTGGGGACATCCACCCTCTTCAACTGCTACAGAAAACTCACCCTCTCTGTATATATATGAGTGGGGCTCCTCTCTTGGCCCAAGGAGATGTCTTAAGTCCAGATCTCTGCTTCCACGGTTTTCTTCTTAATGCTGATTCTCCTTCAATCTCTCCTTTCCATGTCCTCTTTTGTCCAAGCTGACAGTGGTTTTGTTCATATAGCACTCTCAAAAGTTTGTTGGTTTAGCATGCAGGAAGCAGGGGTCCAAGCCATCAGACAGTAAGACTTTCCACAAGTCTTTCCTAGATAACTGAATCTTCAATTCTGAGTTACGAGTTCCAAGTTTAGTAAAGTCTTCAAATAGGACATTTTCATCTGGGAATTTGATTTCCACAAACTTGGAAGTTCCAGAATCAGTTTCTGTTTTCTTTGTGCCCAAAATTTCAGTCCTTAGTGTATTTCTCTCATCTAGTATTTTGCTCTAAGCTGCAAGGAGAAGCCAAGCCACATTCTCCAAGTTTACCTTGGAAAGTTCTTTAGCTAAATGCTCTGGTTAGCCATTTTCAAATTCTGTCTTCCATATAACACCAGGAGTTAATCTTGCTAAGATCGTTGCAACTATAAAACATGGATCGCCTTTCCTCCAGTTTCCAATAATAGTTTCATCATTTACTTCTAAGGCATCATAGAAACTCTCTTTAGCGTCCATATTACTATCAACAGTCTCTTCAAAGTGATTTAGGCCTTTTCCATCAAGCATTTCAAAATTCCTCCAAAAAACACCCCTTACCCATTTATAAAACCTTTCCAACATTTCAGTAATTACAAAAGCACTTCCCCACTCCTTGGTACCAAATTCTGTTTTAGTCAGCCAAAGGGGTGCTAATGTAAAATACCAAAAATGGGTGGGTTTCATAAAGGGTATTTATTTGGTGAAGAAGTCCACAGATACTAGGCCATAAAGTGTTAAATTTCTTCTCTCACCACATTTCATTGTAACGTGTTAGAGAAAGACAGCTGCCAGCATTTGACAGGGTTCAGACTTTGGGGGTTCCTCTCTTCCCAGGGCTGCATTTCTCTCCAGGCTTAACTCCTGTTTCCTTCACAAGGTCAGCTGTAGACGATCAGGCGAATGGCTTGCTTCTCTTCTCCTGGGGCCTTCTTTCCAACATCAAACCTGCTTCTCAAAAGACTGCTACAACTGTCCTTTGCCTTGCCTTTTATATTCAATTCCCCACCCACCAAGAGGTGGGGCTCAATGCCCTAATCCTAACCTAATCATGCCCAGATTAACAGATCACTTTACAAGCATAATTCAATTATATTTTTGGAATTCATAATTAAATCAAACTGCCACAAACAGGGAATATTTTTCCATTTATTTAAGTCTTCTTTGATTTTTTAACAGTGTTGTGTAGTTTTCTGAATATAAATCCTTTACATCTTTAGTTAAATTTATTTCTAGGTATTTGATTCTTTTAGTTACTAATGTAAATGGCATTCTTTTCTTGAGTTCCTCCTCCAATTGCTCATTTTTGGTGTACCAAAATGCTACTGATTTTTGAGCATTGATCTTATAGCTTGCAACATTACTGAACTCCTTTATAAGTTCTAGAAACTTTGTTGTAGCTTACCCTGGGATTTCTATGTATACGATCATGTCACCTGCAAATAATGAAATTTTTACTTCTTTTCTAATCTGGATGCCTTTTATATAATTTTCTTGACTTGCTCGGGCAAGTACTTCTAAGACAATGTCAAATGAGAGTGGTGATAGTGGGCATCCTTAACATGGTCCCGATCTCAGAGGGAAGACTTTTAGGATTTCACCATTGAAGATGAGTTAGCTTTGTGTTTTTCATATATACACTTTATCATATTCAGAAAATTTCCTTCTATTCCGATCTCTTGCACTGTTTTTATAAGGAAAGAGTGCTGTATTATGTCAAATGCCTTTTCTGCATCTGTAGAGGTGATCATGTGGTTTTTAAATTTCAGTTTGTTTATGTGGTGTATTACATTGATTGATTTTCTTATATTGAACCATCCTTGCATAACTGGGATGAATCCCACTTGGTCATGGTGTATAATCTTTTAGATATGCTGTTGAATGCAATTAGCAAGTATTTTGTTGAGGATTTTAGCATCTACGTTCATTAGAGAAATTGGTCTGTAATTTTCCTTTCTAGTGGTATACTCCTTTGGTTTTGGTATTAGGGTAATTTTGGCATCATAGAATGAGTTTGGCAAACTTCCTTATATTTCTATTCTTTGGAAGAGCTTAAGTAGATTTGCCATTAGCTGTTTCTGGAATGTTTGGTAGAAGTCAGCTGTGAAGCCTTCCAGTCCTGGGCTCTTCTTAGTTGGGAGGTTTTTGATGACTGAGTCTATCTCTTTACTGTAGTTGGACTGTTGTGTTAATCAATTTCTTCTTTCACCAATGTAGATTGTTTGTAGTTTCTAGAATCTTGTCCATTTGCTGTAAATTATCATTATTGTTGGCATACAATATTTCAAAGTATCCTCTTATGATTCTCTTTATTTCTGTGGGGTCAGTAGTGGTATCCCCTTCCTCATTCCTTATTTTGTGTATTTGCATCTGTTCTCTCTTTTTCAATGTTAGTCTGGCTAAGGGTTTGTCAATTTTATTGATATTCTCCAAGAACCAGCTTTTCGTTTTGTTTATTTTTTCTAGAGTTTTCTTATTCTCTATTTCATTTATTTCTGCTCTAATCTTTGTTATTTCCTTCTTTCTACATCCTTTAGATTTAGTTTGTTATTGTGTTTCCAATTACTCCAAGTGTGCAGTTAGGTCTTCAATTTTAGCTCTTTCTTCTTTTTGAATATATGTATTTGTGGCTATGAGCATCCGTCTTAGGACAGCTTTGCCTGTACCCCATAGGTTTTGATATGTTGTGTTGTCATTTTCATTAGTTTCAAGGTAGTTACTGATTTCTGTTGAGATTTCCTCCTTGACCAACTGTTTGTCTAAGAGTATGTGGTTTAACTTCCATGTCCATTTGTCTAACTATTAAAGTCCCCTGTTATAATTGCAGAGGTATTTATTTCTCCAATTAGCTTTTCCAGAGTTTGCCTCATGAACTTTGAGGCACCTCAATTAGGTGGGTAAATGTTTATGATTGTTCTCTCTTCTTGAGAAATTACCATATTTACTAATATTTAGTGCCCATCATTGTCTCTTACAATAGTTTTGCATTTAAAGTCTATTGTGTCTGATGTTAAAATAGCTAATCCTACCCTTTTTTGGCTATTGTTAGTTTGTAAAATTCTTTTCCAGCCATTTTCTTTCAGCCTCTTTGAATCCCTGGGTCAAAGGTCTGTTTCTTGTAGATAGCATGTAGATGGATCATATTTCTTGGTCCATTCGGCCAATCTGTGTCTCTTGAGTGGTGAATTTAATCCATTAAAATTTAGTTTTATTACATGCAATGAATTTCTTACTTAAGCCATTTTTTCTTTGGATTAATGTATGTCATATTTTGTTTTGTTTCTGTTTTTGTTTTTTGTTTTTTTTTAAACTCTCCTAACTCTTGATTTTTCCTTTCAACTTGTAGAACTTCCTTTAGTATTTCTTGATGTGCCAGTTTCTTATTGACATCCTCTCTTAGTTTCTGTTATTCTGTGAATATTTTGAACTCTCCATCATTTTTGAATGTCAGTTTTGCTGGATACAGAATTCGTGGCTCGACGTTTTTTCTTTTAGTACTTTGACTATGTCATACCACTGTCTTCTTTCCTCCACAGTTTCAGATGAGAAATCATCACTTAATCTTGTTGTGCATCCCCTGTCTGTGATGATTCTCTTTTCTCATGCTGCCTTGAGTATTTTCTCTTTGTCTTGAGCCTTGGATATTTTGACAAGTGTATGTATTGGAGTTTGCTTGTTGGGATTTATACTGTTTGGGGTGCACTTTGCTTCTTGGATCTGCACATCCATTTCTCTCATTAGGGTTGGGAAGTTTTCAGCCATTATTTCTTTCAACACTCCTTCTGTTATCGTTCCCTTCTCCTCTCCTCTGGGATACTCATAATGAATATGTTTGTGTGTTTTGTGTTGTCAGTTAAATCACTGAATCTCTGCTGGATTTTTAATATTTTTTTTGTCTATCTGCTCTACTATCTGTTTGTTTTCAGCTGTATTGTTTTCCACATCAGTAATTCTTTCTTCTGTCTGTTCAAATCTGCTGTTATGTGAATCCAGCATCATTTTGATTTCTTGGATTGCACAATTGATCACCAGCATATCTGTTATCTTTTAGTGTATGTTTACAATTTCTTCTGTATGTTCTCTCAGTGTCTTCTTTATATCCTTTATCTCTTCCTTCACTTAATTAAGTTGGTTCATTATATTTGTTTGGGAATCTTTCATTAGTTGTTCGATGTTCTGCATATATTCTGGTTTTTAGTTTGTTCATTGGAGTGGTCCATGTCTTCCTGTTTCTCAGTGTGGTTTGTAATTTTTTATTGCCCTCTAGTCATCATTTTATCTTGCTGGGTTTATTCACTTGATTAGCTTCTCTCTCTGCTCTCGAGTTTTATTTAGTTGGTGATTCTGTGTGTGTGTTAATTTTTCTCTTTGACACTTTTTCTTCTTTCTTTGTTTCCTTGCTTATTCTATGTTACCTTGAAGGCAAAAAATTAGTTCCAGAGGGATGGAAAGATATTAGAAAGGGAGAAAGCTAATAGTAATATTAATAAAAGTTAGAAGAGGGGCCAAATCGGGCTTAGGGGAGTGAATAATTAACTTTTGTAGGCAGTGTGCAGTAATAGGAATAAAAGTGGAGTACCTACAATGGACTGGGGAACCAAATAGAGGAATATATATATAATGATTTAGAAGGCTAGAATAATGAGGAGAGAGAGAAAGAGTAAAGAAAAGGCTAAAAGGAAAAAGTTAATATTAATAATATAAGAAGAAAACAAAAAAGATAGAATAGAAATTGGCACCATCAAGTTGTGGGATACTGAAAAAGTGTGGTGTCTAAGAACCACAACAGAAAGCAGAAGGCAGAGAGATGAAGGAAGGATAAGATATAGCTTGGGATACAATATCAATATAGACAGAGAATGAGAAATCACTGAAGAAGAAGAACATCAAAAAGAGGTAAGCTAGCAGCACCTGATATTTTTTAAAATGAAGGAAAACAGAAATGGGGGAGGAAAGAGGAAACAAATAAACATAAAAAAATGAAACAACCACACCAACAAGCAGTCAAACAAAGCTAAGGAGGAAGTGTTCCTTCTAGGGTCCTTGTGGATCCTCTCAGCCTGCTTGTGTTTATTAATTTCCCTTCTGGGATCTCTCTGCAGGTTTTGAGGCAGATTTTGGGTATTAAACTAAATTAAGAACAGGAATTCATTTTTTTAAAGTGACTGTCTTCTTCTTCTTCTTTTTTTTTTTTTTTTTTACTATATAAAGCACCCGAAAGACGTCCTTTGCTAGATCACCCCCTTCACTGAGGGGACTCTAAATAGGCTCATGGAAACTAATCAAACCCTTCCCACTTCCTTGCTTCCCCAGGGAAGTGAAGCTATGATGCTTGTCAGGGCAGAGCAATAAAATTTGTTGACTCCACCCCATCTGGGGCCAGGCCTCAATGTCAGCAGGTCGCTGGGTAAATCAGGTTTCCTCAGCAGATTCACCTCTCCCTTCAGCCTGGTGCTGATTCAAGCCAGCTTATCTGATCCCCAAAGCTATGAAGGGGTCCAGGCAGTCAATCCACAAAGTTAAACCATCTACACCTTCGGTCAGAGTCCTCCCTCCGTCAGAGTATGCTGCCTCAAAACAGGAGGGAGAGTCGTGGTTGCAGGATTCCTGGTACAAACCAGCCATTTTCCCTGAATGTGGGGCTCAGCCGTCTGTGTTAACCACCATAGGCAGACTCAAAACTCAAGAATCTCCACCAATCATTCCACACTCTCGATCTGCCCACTGATAGGTGAACCAAGATTCTCACTCCCTGCACCTACAGCACAGACCCATTGGCAGGACCCCATCCACAATCGGTCATCCCCAGAGAGCTAGTCAGTGACTATCCTCCTAAACTGATGCCATCTTGCCTCTCTCATGTAGCATTTTCTTATAAGGCACGCCAACCACTTATATTTTTTCTATTTCCTCACCTGAATCTGATGTGGATTCAAGATTAACAGCCACTGAACTACAGTCACCTGCTTTCTACTTAACGCAAATTTTCCAAATTATTTTAAATCAGAAATGATCCTTTCATAATAAGATGATATACTTTTAATCTAAAATATTTTAAAAAGTTAGAAAATTTATTTATATTTTAAAATTGTAATCCAATATTTTTCTCATATGTGATAGGCTGTGGGATGGATGAAACTAAAGAATGCATATTTTTACAAACAGACATATGTACCCAAAATAATCTGCCAATGTAGATAATTCTGAGGAAGGAAGAATGGTGGTTGAGGCTAGAGAAGTAATTTTACTGTTTTCCATAACAGATATAAATTATTTTTATACTCTTTGCATGGATAATTTGGTTAAAATTTAAAAGAAATTATGAAAATTGTACACAATGATATCATACAAGGTGGTTGATTTGAAGATATTGATTTGTATTTGCAACATTACACCCTTTGCAAATACAGTCACCCATAAAGGAAATCTGCTCTTTCTTTTGGGCATCCACTCACGCTGCCTGGATGGGTGGAGGCTACCCTCAGCAAAAGTGAGCATGGAATAAGAGGAGCATGGATGAGACCATGTGAAGCCCACACTGGTCTCTACACATGTCTGGTTAGAGGGCTGTTATCTCCACAGGAGAAGATGGACTTCCTGTTGCTTATTCTCCAGTGAATACTGGCCAGAGTGACTCACATCACTAACTGAGGCTGTGAGTGCTGTGCAGGGCTTTCTCCCTGTCCTCTTTTGTGAATCCAGAACCTATAATGATGGTTTCCATTGGGGTTCTGAGAGTTTGTTTCCAAAAAAGACATTCCCTCTCTGGATTGGGGGAACAGCAGTGAACATGTGTTACGTTCCAGCTTCTTCAGTTGTTCATCAACTTCTTCCCATCCAAACCCTCTGTTCTCCTGTGGGATTGAAGAAGTCTGCATCATTTCAACCCTGTTAAACATATGTTCAAAATTTAATATTAAATTAATATGAGAAATATCTGGCATCAGAACCCTATGAGGTTTTCTGCAAACATTGCACTCTCTCATAACCTCTCTTCTATTCTTGTCAGCCCTAGGTTCCATAACTTTCTGGGATTTCTATACTAAACTTATGGGTCACTGTCCTATTGATGCTCATTCTGGTGATGTTATTGCTGTACCTAATGCTGTAATGTGAATTTTGACTTATCCTTACTGTCACCAACAGGTTTCATCTTGGCATTGTTCTTTCTTTAGCTGCCCCAAAATTGGAGAAGGTGAATGTAGAACTGGAAGCAGGAGAACTGAGTCTGTGTCTGAGAACCAGGAGGGGTACAGTAAGAGCAGCCACCTTAGAGAGTCAATGCTGGAGGCCAAGGGAAGGAGGGAATGGCAAAAGGAGCAGGAGCAGGTAGTCTCTGCTCTGTGCCCTGACTCCTCTGTGCACAAGACCCCAGGTCCCATGCGTTTATCTCACCCTGACCACCTGGCCTACACCTGCCTGAGGCAGGTACATCATCCTGGGGCATCTGTGACTTTATACTCATCCCCAAATTTTGTGACTTCCTTCGCTGTCTCCCTGTCTTGCAAGACTTGCTGAACTACAGCACTTCCCCCTCCATCTTACCAGTACCCATTCCTACCTAGTTTAGAGACACCCACAGTTTACACGTGAGTTCACTGGGCAGCAGTATCACACTGCCATTTGGGAACAGGTCAGCTCTCCAAACCTATGTGCCTAGCTGTTTGAGTTTGCCAAGTGCAGCCAATGCAAAATACTGGAAAAAGGTTGGTTTTTAATGGAATTTATTAGGGTTAAACTTACACTTCTGAGGCTGTGAAAATGTCTAAACCAAGGCATCATCAAAAATGCTGTATTCACAAGGGTGAGCTGTGCTGGACTCCTGCCAAGGAAATATGTTGGGCATGTCTGTCTCTCTCTGCCTTCTCCTGCAAACTCACTTTCTCCCTGAGCTCAGCAGTGGGCCATCAGACATAATTGCTCACACCTCTCCCATCTCTCCTGGCCTTGATATCTTCAGCTTCAGGCAACTCCATGACTCCAGGTCTGGCCTCTCCCTCAGCCACTCAGGTTTTCTGTGTCTCTCCACAGCTGTAGGAGATCCTGAAGCCCTTGCACACTAGGCAGGGTAAACATGGCAGCACTCTTTCTAGGTGTGTCCCATGTATTTATGACTTCAGCACAATAATAGTGGTCCATCCTGGTGACTGAAATATAATCAGAGAACCTTGACTAAAATAGGGGAATCTAACAAAAATGGCATAATCGAAAGATCCCTCATTTGAATCTAACCAAAATGCCCTATATACAAAAGGCTTACATACTTCTCCGGGGTCTAAACAAGACTCAAATAAGGGTAACCCAGGACACAGGGATCAGGAGGGGTCTCATAAGTTTGGGAGAATTAGAAACTCATGAAGCAGTGGCTGTACACTGGGTGTGGACATCATTGAGATAAATTGGGTGCTGACCACCATTGCACTGTTCCCTAGAATGGTCCCAAGAAGAACTCAATATACTGTGCCTTCTCCACCAAATCCTAGCTCCAAAATCAGGTGTGTATCTCAGAGAGGTGTGCCAATATTCCCATTCCTGGAGCCAAAGTGCACAGATTTTGCCTCTTTGGTGGGGGGGCAGGAAGCAGGCTGTAAAACTGAAAGCCCCAAATTTCTTCTCCAAAGAACTGATTACGTTTACAACAGAATGTAGAAATTCGATGCCAAGGGTGCTCTCAAAAGCAGTGGAGATTGTGGAGAACCTGATTTTTAATTCATCTCAATCCTTCAGGAAGAATTGAAATCAATATTTTACAGATGACTAAAAACTAATACCTCCCACACCTCCCACCACATCCCACACAAACATCTCCGGTTCTGTGTAATATTTTGGGTAATCTAAGCACCTCTTAAAATATATGTATATATATATAACATTTTTGTAAGCAAATACACATATATGCATATATATTTATATATCATTTTGCAAATGTTTGTATGTATTCTGAGAATTTTGATTTTTACCCATAATAAAAAAAATAAAATAAAAAATTAAAAAAACAAAACAAACAAAACAAAACTAATACCGTTTGCTAGCAGCAACTCACATTAAATGAAATGTAAAAGAATATTCTTCAGGTAGAAAGAAAATTATCACAGAAGGATCAAGATTCAGGATGGATGGAAGAATAAAATCTGTTAATTAAATTCATGTATCTAAATGACTATTGAATAGATAAAGTAATAATGATATCTGTGGCCAAAGATATCAATAAAATGTTAAAATACACCATAAAATAATATATAGCATAAGACGGGTAAATGGATATGTAGCAGTTTGATATCATTATGAATTCCAAAAATAGATATTGGATTATGCTTGTCAACTGGTTTTTTAATCTGGGCATGATTAAGTTATGATAAGAATGTTGACTGGGCCACAGTCGGTACATCACTGAGCCCTGTGACTTGGTGGGTAGGGTCTCAAACATAAAAAGACATGGCAAAAAATAGAGTTGGAGTAGTTTTTGAAGTTGGAGTTCTGAGGAGCAAGGACAGAAGGCCCCGGGGAAAGGAGAGGAGCCATTCACATGACCATTCACAGCTGGCCTTGTGGTGAGAGGCAAAGCTTTGGGAGCCTAATAGTCTACAGCTGACTGTGTGGAGAAAACAGAGATGCTGAGCCCAGTGAGAAATGCAGCCCTTGAGAGAGAGGAGCCCAAGAAGCCTGAACCCTGGCCAATGTTGGCAACTGTCTTCCTCCATGATGGGGCAACAGACTTTGGTGAAGGAAGAAACTAATGCTTTATGGCCTGGTAACTGTAAGCTTCTACCCCAAATAAATACCCTTTATAAAGTCCCAGAGATTTCTGGTATTTTGCATTAGCACAACTTTGGCTGACTAATACAGGATATAAAATGTTTTTAAATACATTATTTGGTGAGTCAATAATAAATAATAAGTACAGATTTGGAAAGACAAGCAAAAGTGATTTAATTTCTCCACTAAACTTTAAAGAATATTAAATAGTAAATCTCATCCAAATAAATAGAAGAAAAATATTGAACAAAAATAATCAGTCCAAAACAAAATATTCAGCATTTCCTGGGTTGCCATTTTGGCCTATGTTCGGGGGCCACCTTACTCATGCAGCTTTGGAAACCGTACCTTTCTTGTCCTTCAGAAGCCTGAAAGTTCCAGGGTTGATTTATGTGCTGTTGGTTTGTCCCCATCATAAATCAAGTGCTGTATCACTTCCCTTTTTCCTGGTTATGAAGTCACCAAACTGGATATGATGCTCATTTGAAGCAAGAAGAACCATGAATGATAGAATAAATAAAAAGGTGATATTGTTGCAGTTCCCAAATTGGACCCTTAGGTGATTGATATTGGATCATTCCTCTTTTCTAATGAATGCATTTAATGCTATAAATTACCTCTAAGCACTTCTTCTGCTGCACCCCACAAACTATGAAGAAGCATAGGATATTAAGAAGCAGAAAGAGCCACATATGAAAAGGATTGTGAGTGAAACTATATCCACTTCCACAACAGTACAGACTTAAGGTGAAGGCAGAGAATGTAAGAAAGTTGGGAAAATATTTTCTTTGACCACAAGCATTGTTTCATCAAAATAACAATTCTATGAATGTAACTTCACTTTGAAGGAATGTTGTAATTCAATGTGGAGGCAGATGGTGCTGGGAATGATCCAAAGAACGTTTGGGATCAGGGGACCTCACTCCATGTGGAATGCAGGCAAGTTTATTTAGGCTGAAGCTGCTTTTTATTCTACAAAGCTGATAACAAAATTAGGGCATCCTTCACTAGTTTCTCAGCCTTGTACACGAGAGCACTGCCTGTTTCTGTTTTCCCAGAGAATCTTTCCTGGGAATTCATGCCATAACATCTTAGTGTTGTGTTCATTCTCTTCTGCCTCCTGCCACTGATGTCTGCAGTGTGCAGTGTCCTTTGAGACATTTGCTAATATTTTTCTGCCAGCGAGCATGCTTTTTTAAATACTTAACCCTTTATGCACTGCCTTTCAGCATCTTTTCCAACAATTCCCCCTTTTTTCCGTTTTGTCCAGGGTGACTGTGCCTGTCTTATGTTGCCATCCTCTGAAGGTCTTACCCATCACTGGCCACCAGCCAAGCTCCATGGACAGGGGCTTGAGATTCAAGGGTTTTAAGCAGAATCAATTTATTGGCATGGCTGGCCATTACAGCCCATTAATGTGGTGCAGCAGGGCTTTGCAAATGCCCCTAATACAGTTAAGTGTAGCAGAGCACCAATGATCACCACACTATAGTGAGCATGTACAGAGTTTGATTTCCACCAATGTAAGGGATTTATTTTATTTAATTGATCTGTCACTGATTGCCAAAATTCGATAACTGGAAGCATAGTAAGTTGATTCTGAGACATGCTCAAAATCCTTTTTTTGTAAATCTGTAAATTCAGTAGATAATTTTGTGTGATGACCCATTAAATGATGTTTAATTTTTTCCCATTCATAATGGGAATCACTGATTGTGAGAGGAGTGATATAAAAAGTGATTTTATTCCAATCACACTTCAAACCTCATTTTAAAATTAGATTATATATCTGATCTCCCATTTGTGTAACAGCTATCTCTAAAATATGAAGTGTATTATTAATTTGCTCATCTATATATGCTTGATTATGTAATAGGTCACTAGCATTATGATGCCAAATTTAACATATCGTTGTGTTTGGACATTCTCATGTAGGTCATTTCCTGCCACAGCAGTGCCTATAATAATACTTATAAGCCCTAAAACAGCAGCTATAATTAATCCAATTAAACTTTTACTTCTTTTCAAATGATTTTGAAAGTGCCAAAGGATTTGGTTCTCAGGGGAAAACTGCAGCAGCGATTCATGAAAACTGGAAGCCATATTCCACGATGCCACCATCCTATGAGAAACACAGTAAAGTTCTCCTGTAAAACAGATTCTGATACAAAAGTGCAAAGGGAGCAATTGCTGCAGGAAAACCATGTTTGATTAATACTCACTGTTCCTACTATAAAACAATGGGATCCCATACACATACTTTAAGAAATTAAGTGGATTTTCTTTTAAAACTGGTAATATTAGTTTTCCTGCTTTGCCACTCAAAAATTGGATTAGTTATGAAAATTAATTTCCACAAATAATTTTTAGTTTTGTTAAGTTTACTGTCCCATAGTTGTGGGATAAATCTTCCCTGATGAGTCAAATTTAGTGATGTACTTATACTTATGACATCCCCAAAAGTCTAAAAATAATGATAGCTTCCATTCATTGATTTTGTTGAATTATTAATTTTTCAAATTATGGTTGTGTTTTGGTAACCCTATAAGTGCCCAATTCTTTACAATTCTATAGGAATTATTTAAGAGTACAACCTCAGATGAAACATGGCATGTATGCCATTTATCAATTTGTACTCTGATTTTGTGGCTGAATACATGGGTCAATGGATTGTATGCAGTTAGGTCATTTAAGAAATTGCAAGGTTAAATTTTCAATAAATTTCCCTTCCTGTATATATATTTTAAAAAAATAAAAATAAATTTCAAAAAAAAAAAAAAAAAAAAAGCCCTGACAATACCAAGTGCAAAAAAACAAAAACAGCTGATTATAGACTTAAATATGAAAGTTAAAGCCACCACATTTCTAAGAGATATTTAATTCTCCAATTGACTTTTCGGACAGCTGGCACAATCGGTCCTTCCTTTGTATTCTCTGCTCTTTCTCACAGTACCTCAGAGAGAGAGGAACAAATTTTATGTTCCTGAATTGTTTCTCAACTTTTCCTCTGGAGCCTTAGAAGGTGGTAAAATAAATGGGAGAAGGAGAACTCTTTTAAAAAAACATTTGATATAATTATTAGTGAGATCATTTGGTCTTGGGTTATATTTTTTATTCATTTTGAAGCCAATTTATTGAAATATGTCATTAATTCATGAACATACATAAACAAAAGTGCATAGTAAAAGTTGTGAACTTTCAAAACAAACATGTATAACCTCATACAGGGCTCCCATTCATCATCCCACCACAAATACCTTGCATTTTTGTGAAATACTTGTATCAAATTATGAAAGAGCATTGTCAAAGTATTAGTACTAACTATAGTCCATATCTTACATTTGGTGTATTTTTCCCCTAACCCCCCTATTATTTTTAGTTCATAAACCATACAATTTAAAAAAAAAATAGAGTTAGGCAAGGATCAATGGGCCCAGGAAAATGAAAAAACTGATTAAAATAAATAGGGTAGGATTTCTGTCCCCAAGTCAACAATTCTAAAAGAGGTGAATTAGTAATATAAGCCCTATATGTATAATTTTGTGAAAGTGCACTACTTACTGCTATGGTTTTCAAGGTAAGCATAGCAAGGAATAACTGTGTTAGAGTGACATTCTGACTTTTCTGCTTTTTGTGTCAGCTTCTTCAGCTTGTTTATGTCTAGGTTTCAGATGTCTGGACAGGACACAAGGCTGGTCTCCTTTATCTTTAATGATAAGGTCAAAACCTCGACCCTATATCTGAACTTAACTTCGGCCTTATCCCATTCATTATTAATTTTATGCTTTCAGTAAACTAGTTGTCCAATATTTGTTTTTGTATTATTGCCTGATTTTTGCAAGAAATGTTCTGCTGCTGATGTATATGATTCTGACCTTTGGCTTAAAAATTTATTGTAAATAATGCTTGATATAATTGTACTTGCACATCACCATTTCCCCCTTTTTTGTTTTTGTAGAATTTATATAGGTTTAACTGTTAATTTTTTATAAGTATACATACATTCACAGGCTTAATAAATCAGGGGATACACTGATGTACATGGCTTATTTTTGGTTAGAGTCCTAGATAGATATGAGATAAATGTTAATATATAGTTAAGTTAATAAGCTTATATTGACAATTAGGGTGAGAAACAAATAAAATAACTAATTACAAGATTAAGTCAATAATGAACAAAGTTACAGAATGACAGATAAATAGAGCAGTCTTATATATACTTACAAATATTTAGCTTGAAGCTGGGAAGGGTTGAATTGTTGAAATACTAACTGATACTAGAGTTTTGGTTGACTGTTTTTAGGATTAATGAATTTGATGCAATAGATGCCAAATTGTGAGTATTTTGCTAATTCCCAAGGAAGGGGCCAGCCTCCTCAGGAAGGAACACAACACTCCCAGGGCAGTACATTTTAAGTTTTATGCATCAATCCCTGGGAGAGTGGCCAGCTCAACCAGGGAGGAATACAACACCCATAGAAATGCACTTCATTTTTTTTAATTTTTTACAAAACATCCTTGATGTGCTTACTATTTTAATTTCCAATATTTTTCCTGAAATGTGAAAAGTGTTAACTAGCAAGGCATTGGTTTGTTGATTAACAAAATTTTCTGCATGATGCTTTACTTTTAGGCTTGAACAATACTTGCCAGACTTGTTTTATAATACATTTAGTTTCAGGATTGTCAAAATTCAAAACAAGAGATTTACATATACATTTAATAAAATGCATTTACATGTAATATACAAGTTATTAAATTATTTAAGTTTGCAATGTATTGTATTAAAGTTTTGATTAGTATTTAAGTATACTATTCATAATTCATAACTATAGTAGATTATACAACAACAGACATCCAATGAATAAACTTTTATTGCTTAAGCATTTAAGACACATAATAACATAATTGGAATGACCTCAATTTCTTTTTTTTGTATAATTTGAGGCATAGGTGAAAACAAATTAGTATTTCCTATTTGGGCTGTGGGATAATACATTAACTTGTAATTTTAATACTTGCATTGGGTTTTGTTGTTAATATTATAATTAGAATTGGGGATGTTGCTTACAGTGTTGAATATAAACTTGATTTATTTGCATGTGTTTTCATTTACAATGACTTTCAAACCACTGCTTTCACCAAACACACTGTGATTGTAGGAGGTAGTTCAATTTTGAAAGGTTAATAAGATACTTGTTTATTTCCCTGCTATGCACTTGCTTTCACTCACAATGTAAATACCCAGATTTTACGAAATTCTATGCCAATGCAGTAATTTCTTCACTTTTCAAATGAAAGATTTGTGTTTTGGGGGGTGCTATATCGGTGTATTCACTTAAAATCATCTTTTATACACTGGTTTAACCTAAGACGCTGTGAATTCAGGAGTAAATTCACATTTGAAAGTTAAGTAACATACTTCTTTTTTGGCTGCTATGCAATCACTTTCACTCAGTATGCCAACATTCTCATTTTCCTGAAGTTTCCCCATAGCACTAGTTTCTTTACTCCACAAATGTGAATAAGATCTGTGCTTCATTTGGTGCTTGTCATGTGTTTTCATTTACAATGACCTTCAAACCACTGCTTTCACCAAAAATGCTGTGATTACAGAAGGTAGTTCTATTTTGAAAGGTTAATAAGATACTTGTTTGTTTCCCTGCTATGCTCTTGCTTTCACTCACAATATAAAAACCGGATTTTAAGAAATTCTTTGCCAAAGCATTAATTTATTCACTTTTCAAATGAAAGATTTGTGTTTTTGGGGGTTGCTATATCTGTGTATTCACTTAAAATTATTTTATATACACTGGTTTAACCTAGGACACTGTGAATTCAGGAGAAATTCAACTTTGAAAGTTAAATAACATACTCGTTTGTTTGGCTGCTATGCAATCACTTTCACTCAGTATGCCAACATTCTGCTTTTTCCTCATGTTTCCCCATAGCACTAGTTTCTTTATTCCACAAATGGGAATAAGATCTGTGTTTCATTTGGTGCTTTCCATGTGTTTTCATTTACAATGACCTTCAATCCACTGCTTTCACCCAAGACGCTGTGATTGAACGAGGTAGTTGTATTTTGATAGGTTAATAAGATACTTGTTTGTTTCCCTGCTATGCTTTGTTTTCACTCATAATGAAAAAACCAAGATTTTATGAAATTCTATGCCAATACGGAAATTTCTTCACATTTCATTTGTAAGATTAGTGTTTTTTGTGGTACTATATCTGTGTATTCACTTAAAATCATCTTCTATACACTGGTTTAACCTAACTTGCTGTGAACTCAAGAGTGAATTCACCTTTGAAAGTTAAGTAACATACTTGTTTGTTTGGCTCCTATGCAATCACTTTCACTCAGTATGCTAATATTCTGCTTTTTCCTCTTGTTTCCCCATAGCACTAGTTTCTTTACTCCACAAATGTGAAAAAGATCTGTGTTTTATTTGGTTATGTGCATGTGATTTCATTTTCAATGATCTACAAAAGACTGCTTTCACCAAACACACTGTGAATGCAGGAGTTAGTACAAATTTCAAAGTTTAATAATATACTTGTTTGTTTCCCTGCTATGCTATTGTTTTCACTCTCAGTATAAAAACCCGGATTTTATGAAATTCTATGCCAATGCAGTAACTTCTTCACATTTCAAATGTAAGATTAGTGTTTTTTGGGGTGCTATATCTGTGTAAACACTTAAAATCATCTATTATACACAGGTTTAACTTAACATGCGGTGAATTCAGGAGTAAATTCACCTTTCAAAGTTCAGTAACAAACTTGTTTGTTTGGCTGCTATGCAAACATTTTCCTTCAGTATGCGAACATTCTGCTTTTTTCTGATGTTTCCCCTTTGTACTAGTTTCTTTATTCCACAAATGTGAATATGATCTGTGCTTCATTTGGTACTTGCCATGTGTTTTCATTTACAATGACCTTCAAAACACTGCTTTAACAAAACAAGCTATGAATGCAAGAGGTAGTTCAATTTTCAAAGGTTAATAATATGCTTGTTTGATTCCCTGCTATGCTCTTGCTTTCACTCAGAATGTAAAAACCTGCATTTTTCGAAATTCAATCCAAAGCAGTAACTTCTTCACTTTTCAAATGTAATATTAGTGTTTTTTGGGGGTGCTATATCTGTGTATTCACTTAAAATCATCTTCTATTAACTGGTTTAACCTAAGACGCTGTGAATTCAGGAGTAATTTCAACTTTGAAAGTTAAGTAACATACTTGTTTGTTTGGCTCCTATGCAATCACTTTCACTCAGTATTCAAACATTCTGTTTTTCCTCATGTTTCCCCATAGCACTAGTTTCTTTACTCCACAAATGTGAAAATGATCTGTGTTTTAGTTGGTTATGTGCATGTGATTTCATTTTCAATGATCTTCAAAACACTGCATCACCAAACACACTGTGAATGCAGGAAGTAGTTCAAATTTTGAAGTTTAATAATATACTTGTTTGTTTCCCTGCTATGCTATTGATTTCACTCACAGTGTAAAAACCCGGATTTTACGAAATTCCATGCCAATGCACTAACTTCTTCAAATTTCAAATGTAAGATTAGTGTTTTTTGGGGTGCTATATCTGTGTATACACTTAAAATCATCTTTTATACACTGGTTTAACCTAACACACTGTGAATTCAGGAGTAAATTCACCTTTCAAAGTTCAGTAACATACTTGTTTGGCTGCTATGCCAACACTTTCCTTCAGTATGTGAACTTTCTTCCTTTTCCTGATGTTTCCCCATAGCACTAGTTTATTTACTCCACAAATGTTAATATGATCTGTGCTTCATTTGGTGCTTGCCATGTGTTTTCATTTACAATGACCTTTAAAACACTGCTTTCACCAAACAAGCTGTGAATGCAGGAGGTAGTTCAATTTTCAAAGGTTGATAATATACTTGTTGGATTCCCTGCTATACTCTTGATTTCACTCACAATGTAAAAACACACATTTTTCAAAATTCAATCCAAACCAGTAACTTTTTCACTTTTCAAATGTAATATTAGTGTCTTTTGGGGGTGCTATATCTGTGTATTAACTTAAAATCATCTTCTATTACCTGGCTTAACCTAAGACGCTGTGAATTCAGGAGTAAATTCACCTTTGAAAGGTAAGTAGCATACTTGTTTGTTTTGCTGCTATGCAATCACTTTCACTCAGTATGCCAACATTCTGCTTTTTCCACATGTTTCCACATAGTACTTGTTTCTTTACTCCACAAATGTGAAATAGATCTGTGTTTCAATTGTTTATGTGCATGTGATTTCACTGACAATGATCTTCAAAACACTGTTTTCACCGAAAACACTGTGAATACAGGAGGCATTTCAAATTTCAAAGGTTAATAACATACTTTTTCTTTTCCCTGCTATGTAATTGCTTTCACTCACAATGTAAAAACCCTCATTTTACGAAATTCTATGCAAATGCAGTAACCTCTTCACTTTTCAAATGTAAGATTAGTGTTTTTGGGGGTGCTATATCTGTGTATTCGCTTAAAATCATGTTCTGTACTCTGGTTTAACCTAAGATTCTGTGAATTCAGGAGTAAGTTCATCTTTGGAAGTTAAGTAACAGACTTGTTTTTTGGCTGCTATGCAATCACTTACCTGAGTATGCCAGCATTCTGCTTTTTCCTGATGATTCCCCATAGCACCAGTTGTTTTACTCCACAAATGTGAATAAGATCTGTGTTTAATTTGGAGCTTTGCATGTGATTTCATTTACAGTGACCTTCAAACAACTGCTTTCACCAAACATGCTGTGAATGCAGGAGGTAGTTGAATTTTCAAAGGTTAATAATAAACCTGTTTCTTTCCCTGCTATGGTCTTGCTTTCACTCACAACGTAAAAACCCTAGGTTTTATGAAATTCTATGTCAATGCAGTAACTTCTTCACTTTTGAAATGAAAGATTATTGTTTTTTGGGGGTGCTATATCTGCATATTCACTTAAAATCATTTCCTATACACTGGTTTAACCTAACATGCTGTGAATTCAGGAGTAAATTCACCTTTCAAAGTTAAGTAACCTACTTGTTTGCTTGGCTCCTTTCACTGAGTATGCCAACATTCTGCTTTTCCTGTGGTTTCCCTATAGCACTAGTTTCTTTACTCCACAAATGTGAATAAGATCTCTGCTTCATTTGGTGCTTGCCATGTGTTTTCATTTACAATGACCTTCAAAACTCTGTTTTCACCAAACAAGCTGTGAGTGGAGGAGGTAGTTCAATTTTGAAAGGTTAACAAGAAACTTGTTTGTTTCCCTGCTATGCTCTTGCTTTCAATCACAATGTAAAAACCCGGGTTGTACGAAATTCTATGCCAATGCAGAAAGTTATTCACTTTTCAAATGGAAGATTATTGTTTTTTGGGGTGCTATATCTGTGTATTCACGTAAAATCATCTTTTATATACTGATTTAACCTAAGACGCTGTGAATTCAGGAATAAATTCACCTTTGAAATTTAAGTAACACACATGTTGGTTTTGCTGCTATGCAATCACTTTCACTCAATATGCCAACATTCTGCATTTTCCTCTGGTTTTCCGATAGCACTAGTTTCTTTACTTCACAAATATGAAATAGATCTGTGTTTCAGTTGGTTATGTGCATGTGATTTAATTTACAATGATCTTCAAAACACTGCTTTCAGCAAACACACTGTGAATGCAGGAGGGAGTTCAAATTTCAAAGCTTAATAATATATTGTTTGTTTCCCTGCTATGCTCTTGCATTCACTCACAGAATGAAAACCCAGATTTTATAAAATTTTATGCCAATACAGTAACATCTAATATTTCAAATGTAAGATTAGAGTTTTTTGGCTTAGCTATATCTGTGTATTCACTTAAAATCATCTTCTATACACTGGTTTAATGTAATATGCTGTGAATTCCGGAGTAAATTCACCTTTCAAAGTTAATTACCATTCTTCTTTTTTTGTCTGCTTTGCAATCACTTTCTCTCAGTGTGCCAAAATTCTGCTTTTTCCTGAGGTTTCCCCATATCACTAATTTCTTTACTCCACAAATGTGAATAAAATCTGTGCTTCATTTGGTGCTTGCCATGTGTTTTCATTTACAATGACCTTCAAAACTCTGCTTTCACCAAACAAGATGTGAATGCAGGAGGTAATTAAATTTTTAAAGGTTAATAATACCCTTGTTTGTTTCCGTGCTATGCTCTTGCTTCACTCATAATATAAAAAACGCATTTTATGAAATTCTATGCCAATGCAGTAACTTCTTCACTTTTCAAATATAAGATAAGTGTTTTTGGGGGTGCAGTATCTGTGTATTCACATAAAATCATCTTCGATACAGTGGTTAACATAAGACACTGTGAATTCAGGAGGAAATTCACCTTTGAATGTTAAGTAACATACGTTTTTGGTTTGCTGCTATGCAGTCATTTTCACTCAGTTTGCCAACATTCTGCTTTTTCCTCATGTTTCCCCATGGCCCTAGTTTCTTTCTTCCACAAATGTGAATAACATCTGTGTTTCATTTGGTGCTTTGCATGTGTTTTCATTTACAATGACCTTCAAAACACTGCTTCCACCAAAACACACTGTGATAGCAGGAGGTATTTAATTTTGAAAGGTTAATAGGAAACTTGTTTGTTTCCCTGATATACACTTGCTTTCATTCAGAAAATAAATACCTGGAATTTACAAAATTTTATGCCAATGCAGAAATTTCTTCACATTTCAAATGTAATTATTAGTATTTTCGGGGGTGCTATATCTGTGTATTCACTTAAAATCATGTTTTATACACTGGTTTAACCTAAGACACTGTGAATTCAGGAGTAATTTCACAATTGAAAATTAAGTAATATACTTGTTTGTTTGGCTGCTATGCAATCCCATTCACTCAGTATGCCAACATTCTGCTATTTACTGAAGTTTCCCCATAGCACTAGTTTTTTTACTCCACAAATGTGAATAAGATCTATGCTTCATTTTGTGATTGCCATGTGTTTTCATTTACAATGACCTTCAAAACTCTACTTTCACCAAACAAGCTGTGTATACAGGAGGAAGTTCAATTTTCAAAGGTTAATAATATTCTTGTTTTTTTCCCTGTTATGCCCTTGCTTTCACTCACAATGTAAAAACCCACATTTTATAAAATTCTATGCCAATGCAGTAACTTCTTCACTTTTCAAATGTAAGATTAGTGTTTTTTGGTGGTGCTATATTTGTGTATTCACTTAAAATCATCTTATATACACTGGTTTAAATAAGACGCTGTGAATTCAAGAGTAAATTCACATTTGAATGTAAAGTGATATACTTATTTGTTTGGCTGCTATGCAATCACTTTCACTAAGTATGCCAACATTCTTTTTCTTCCTGTTTCCACATAGCAGTAGTTTCTTTACTCCACAAATGTGATTAAGAACTGTGTTTCATTTGGTGCTTGCTATGTGATTTCATTTACAATGACATTCAAAACTCTGCTTTCACCAACAAGCTGTGAATGCAGGAGGAATTTCAATTTTCAAAGGTTAATAATATCTTTATTTGTTTCCCTTTTATGCTTTTGCTTCACTCACTATGTAAAAACCCATATTTTAAGAAATTCCATGCCAATGCAGTAACTTCTTCACTTTTCATTTAAAAGATTATTGTTTTTAGGGAGTGCTATATTTCTGTATTCACTTAAAATCATCTTTTATACACTGATTTAACCTAAGACACTCTGAATTCAGGAGTAAATTCACCTTTGAAAGTTAAGTGACATACTTGTTTGTTTGGCTGCTATGCCATCACTTTCACTCAGTATGCCAACATTCTGCTTTTTCCTCTTGCTTTCCCATAGCACTAGTTTCTTTACTCCACAAATGTGAAATAGATCTGTGTTACAGTTGGTTATGTGCATGTGATTACATTTACAATGATCTTCAAAACACTGCTTTCACCAAACACACTGTTAATGCAGGAGGGAGTTCAAATTTCAAAGGTTAATAATTTACATGTTTGATTCCCTGCTATGCTCTTGCTTTCACTCACAGAGTAAAAACCTGGATTTTACAAAATTCTATGCCAATACAGTAACTTCTAATTTTTCAAATGTAAGATTAGTGTTTTATGGGGTACTATATCTTTGTATTCACTTGAAATCATCTTCTATACACTGGTTTAAGGTAATATGCTCGAATTCAGGAGGAATTTCACTTTTCCAAGTTAAGTAACATTCTTGTTTGTTTGGCTGCTATGCAATCACTTTCACTCAGTATGCCAACATTCTGCTTTTTCCTGAGTTTTCCCCATAGCACTAGTTTTTTACTCCACAAATATGAAAAAAAAATCGTTTCATTTGGTGCTTGCCATGTGTTTTCATTTATAATGACCTTCAAAACTCTGCTTTCACCAAACAAGCTGTGAATGAAGTATGTATTTCAATTTTCAAAGTTTTATAATACCCGGTTTTGTTTCACTGCTATGCTCTTGCTTTCACTCACAATGTAAAAACCCGCATTTTATGAAATTCTATGCAAATACAGTAACTTTTTCCCTTTTCAAATATAAGATTAGTGTTTTTTGGGGGTGCTATATCTGTGTATTCACTTAAAATCATCTTTTATACACTGGTTTAACCTAACACGCTGTGAATTCATGAGTAAATTCAACTTTCCAAGTTATGTAACACATTGTTTCTTTGGCTGCTTTGCAATCACTTTCACTGAGTATTACAACATTCTGATTTTTCCTGGTGTTTCCCCATAGCACTAGTTGTTTTTCTCCACAAATGTGAATAAGGTGTGTTTCATTTGGTGCTTTACATGTGTTTTAATTTACACTTACCTTCAAACCACTGCTTTCACGAAACACGCTGAGAATGCAGTAGTTAGTTCTATTTTCAAAAGTTAATAAAATACTTGTTTTTTCCCTGCTATGCTCTTTCTTTCACTCACAATGTAAAAACCCGTATTTTACGAAATTCTATGCAAATGCAGTAACCTCTTCACTTTTCAAATATAAGATTAGTGTTTTTTGGGGTGCTTTATCTGTGTATTCACTTAAAATCATCTTCTATACACTGGTTAAACCTAAGATTCTGTGAATTCAGGAGTAAATTCATCTTTGGAAGTTAAGTAACATACTTGTTTTTTTGGCTGCTATGCAATCACTTTTCATATTATGCCAACATTCTGCATTTTCCTGATGTTTCCCCATAGCACCAGTTGTTTTACTCCACAAATGTGAATAAATGTGTGTTTCATTTGGAGCTTTGCATTTGATTTCATTTACAGGACCCTCACACCACTGCTTTCACCAAGCACGCTGTGAATACAGGAGGTAGTTGAATTTTAAAGGTTAATAATATATTTGTTTCTTTCCCTGATATCGTCTTGCTTTCACTCACAACGTAAAAACCCGGGTTTTATGAAATTCTATGTCAATGCTGTAACTTCTTCACTTTTGAAATGTAAGATTATTGTTTTTTGGGGGTGCTATATCTGTGTATTCACTTAAAATCAGTTCCTATACACTGGTTTAACCTAACACGCTGTGAATTCCGGTGTAAATTCACCTTTGAAAGTGGAGTAACATACTTGTTTTTTGGCTGATATGCAATCACTTTCACTCAGTATGCCAAAATTCTGCTTTTTCCTCATGTTTCTCCATAGCACTAGTTTCTTTACTCCACAAATGTGAATAAGATCTGTGGTTCATTCAGTTCTTTGCATGTGTTTTCATTTACAATGACATTCAAACCACTGCTTTCACCAAATATGCTGTGATTGCAGGAAGTATTTCTATTTTGAAAGGTTAATAAGATACTTGTCTGTTTTCCTACTTTTTTCTTGCTTTCACTCAAAATGTGAAAACCCGTATTTTATGAAATTCTTTGCCAATGCAGTAATTTATTCACATTTCAAATGTAAGATTAGAGTTTTTTGTGGTACTATATCTGTGTATTCCCTTAAAATCATCTTCTATACCCTGGTTTAACCTGAGAGACTGTGAATTCAGAAGTAAATTCATCTTTGAAAGTTAAGTACCATACTTGTTTGTTTGGCTGCTATGTCATCACTTTCACTCAGGATGCCAACATTCTGCTTTTTCCTCTTGTTTCCCCATAGAACTAGTTCCTTTACTCCACAAATGTGAAATAGATTTGTGTTTCAGTTGGTTATGTGCATGGGATTTCATTTACAATGATCTTCAAAACACTGCTTTCACCAAACACACTGTGAATGCAAGAGGGAGTTAAAAATTCAAAGGTTTATAATATACATGTTTGTTTCCCTTCTATGGTCTTACTTTCACTCACAGAGTGAAAACACGGAATTTACAAAATTTTGTGCCAATACAGTAACTTCGAATATTTCAAATTTAAGAGGTATTTTTTGGCATAGCTATATCTGTGTATTCACTTAAAATCATCTTATATACACTGGTTTAACCTAAGACGCTGTGAATTCAGGAGTAAATTCACATTTGAAAGTTAAGTAACATACTTGTTTATTTGGCTTCTATGCAATCACTTTCACTCAGCATGCCAACATTCTGCTTTTTCCTCATGTTTCCCCATAGCACTAGTTTCTTTACTCCACAAATGTGATTAAGATCTGTGCTTCATTTGGTGCTTGCCATGTGTTTCCATTTACAATGACCTTCAAAATTCTGCTTTCACCAAACATGCTGTGAATGCAGGAGGAAGTTCAATTTTCAAAGGTTAATAATATCCTTGTTTGTTTCCCTGCTATGTTCTTGCTTTCACTCACAATGTAAAAACCCACATTTTAAGAAATACTATGCCAATGCAGTAACTTCTTCACATTTCAAAGGTAAGATTAGTGTTTTTTGGTGTTGTTATATCTGTGTATTCACTTAAAATCTTCTTATATACACTGGTTTAACCTAAAACGCTGTGAATTCAAGACTAAATTCACATTTGAAAGTTAAGTAACATACTTGTTTGTTTGGCTGCTATGCAATCACTTTCACTAAGTATGCCAACATTCTTCTTTTTCCTCATGTTTCCACATAGCAGTAGTTTCTTTACTCCACAAATGTGATTAAGATCTGTGTTTCATTTGGTGCTTTGCATGTGTTTTCATTTACATTGTTCTTCAAACTGCTGCTTTCACCAAAACACACTGTTATTGCCGGTGGTATTTCTATTTTGAAAGGTTAATAAATACTTGTTTGCTTCCCTGCTATGTACTTGCTTTCATTGACAATGTAAAACCCAGATTTTATGAATTTCTATGCCAATGCAGAAATTTCTTCACTTTTCAAATGTAAGATTAGTGTTTTTTGGGGTGCTATATCTGTGTATTCACATAAAATCATCTTCTATACACTGGTTTAACCTAACACGCTGTGAATTCAGGAGTAAATTCAACCTTCAAAGTTAAATAACATACTTGTTTGTTTGGCTGTTATGCAATCACTTTCACTCAGTATGCTAACATTCTTCTTTTTCCTCACTTTTCCCATAGCAATAGTATCTTTACTCCACAAATGTGTATAAGTTCTGTGATTCATTGGTGCTTTCCATGTGTTTTCATTTGCAGTGACCTTCAACCCACTGCTTTTACCAAACAGGCAGTGTTTGCAGGAGGGAGTTCAATTTTGTAAGTTTATTAAGACACATGTTTGTTTACCTGCTATGCACTTGTTTCACTCACAATGTAAATAGCTGAATTTTTTGAAATTCTATGTCATTGCAGAAATTTCTTCACTTTTCAAATGTAATATTAGTGTTTTTCAGCACACACCTCTCAGAACTGAGTGCGAGAGAGTGTGGTCTATGGTGTGAACTCTGGTCTATGGTTGGTGGCAATGCTCCAGTATGTGTAAGTCTATTGAGGGTGATGGGCCACACTTGTGGGAGATGTTTGTGTAGGATGTGGTGGGAGGTGTGGGAGGTGGGCAACATGGGAATCCCAGTGGATTCCATGTAATATTTTGCTTAATCTAAGCACCTCTTAAAATATATGTATATATATATATATAACATTTTTGTAAGCAAATACACATATATGCATATATATTTATATATCATTTTGGAAATGTTTGTATGTATTGTGAGAAGTTTGATTTTTTTTCCCACAATAAAAATAAATAAAAAATTAAAAAAAGAGAGAGAGATTAACCCAACATTTCAGATGAAATCACCAATGACTAGTTGCTCACCTTCTGCCTTCTGATATAGTAATTCAAGTTGGGCTTCATATAGTGGCTGCCCAACATCTCCAGGGTCTCTTTTAGGAGAATAAATAGCTGAAGGAATACCTGACCTCAAATATTCAAATGACACTCTCTTTGAAGAAAGAATATATTTCTGATAGCTCTCACACAAGTTCTGGGAATCCCTCTCTCTTTGGTCCATAGTGGATAAGGTATACATTCTTGAAACATTCACAGTGGATAAAGGTATTAACTGAACCAACTTAGACTGACCTGGAGTCATGTGCCCCAGAACCCCAAGACAGAGATCTGTTTCCAAGGTACTAGGGCTGCAAATAGAAGATAGGAGAGAGAATGCTGGAGAGTGCAGTGGTTGGTGAGAGGAGCAGAAACAGTAAGTAGATTAATTTGTAATAAATGCCTCTGGGCTAAAAATTTACCCTTATGTATATTTTAGCTGCATCCTATGAGTTTTTATTTATAATGCTTGCATAATGGTTTACCCTACCTATTTTGTAATTTCCTCTGTTATCCATTAATTGCTAAACAACGTGTTTTTTTATTTTCTAAATATGCTATCTTGATTAAATTTTTCCTGGTTTCTCTTTTTTTCTTGTTTATTTCTAATGTTCTTATTTTGGAGCATGTGAAAATAATCTATGTGACATATAGATTTTGTAACTTTTTTGTGATTTTTATGTGTTCATTAAAATTGATTTTAAATATTAAAAATATATATTAATGTTTTTTGGGGGTGCTATATC
Organism: Tolypeutes matacus; assembly: GCA_026826555.1. NCBI lineage: Eukaryota > Metazoa > Chordata > Mammalia > Cingulata > Chlamyphoridae > Tolypeutes > Tolypeutes matacus. The sequence continues at coordinate 247,076 of JAKSZT010054235.1, read as the reverse complement.
TGTGTATTAACTTAAAATCATCTTTTATACACTGGTTTAACCTAAGACGCTGTGAATTCAGGAGTAATTTCACAATTGAAAATTAAGTAATATACTTGTTTGTTTGGCTGTTATGGAATCACTTTCACTCAGTATGCCAACATTCTGCTTTTTACTGAAGTTTCCCCATAGCACTAGTTTTTTTACTCCACAAATGTGAATAAGATCTGTGCTTCATTTGGTGCTTGCCATGTGTTTTCATTTACAATGACCTTCAAAACTCTACTTTCATCAAATAAGCTGTGAATGCAGGAGGAAGTTCAATTTTCAAAGGTTAATAATATTCTTGATTGTTTCCCTGCTATGCTCTTGCTTTCACTCACAATGTAAAAACCCACATTTTATAAAATTCTATGCCAATGCAGTAACTTCTTCACTTTTCAAATGTAAGATTAGTGTTTTTTGGTGTGCTATATCTGTGTATCGAATTAAAATCATCTTCTATGCACTGGTTTAACATAATAGGCTGTGAATTCAGGAGTAAATTCACCTTTGAAAGTTAAGTAACATACTTGTTTGTTTGGCTACTATGCAATCAATTTCACTCAGTATGCCAACATTCTGCTTTTTCTTCATGTTTCCCCATAGCACTAGTTTCTTTTCTCTAGAAATGTGAATAAGATCTGTGCTTCATTTGGTGATTGCCATGATTTTTCATTTACAATGACATTCAAAACTCTGCTTTAACCAAACAAGCTGTGAATGCAGGAGGTATTTCAATTTTCAAAGATTAATAATATACTTCTTTGTTTCCCTGCAATGCACTTGATTTCACTCAGAATATAAAAACCCACATTTTACAAAATTCCTTGCCAATCCAATAACTTCTTCACTTTTCAAATATAAGATTAGTGCCTTTTGTGGGTGCTATATCTGTGTATTCACTTAAAATCATTTTCTATACACTGGTTTAACCTAAGACGCTGTGAATTCAGGAGAAAATCCACCTTTAAAGTTAATCAACATACTTGTTTGTTTGGCTGCTATGCAATCACTTTCACTCAGTATGCCAACATTCTGTTTTTTCCTTATGTTTTCCCATAGCAGTAGTTTCTTTTCTCCACAAATGTGAATAAGAACTGTGTTTCATTTGGTGCTTTGCATGTGTTTTCATTTACAATGACCTTCAACCACCGTTTCCACGAAACACGCTGTGATTGCAGGAGGTAGTTCAATTTTCAAAGGTTAATAATATCCTTGTTTGTTTCCATGCTTTGCTCTTGCTTTCACTCACATTGTAAAAACACACATTTTAAAAAATAATATGCCAATGCAGTAATTTCTTCACTTTTCAAATGTAAGATTAGTGTCTTGTGAGGGTGCTATATCTGTGTATTCACTTAAAATCATTTTCTATACACTGGTTTAACCTAAGATGCTGTGAATTCAGGAGTAAATTCACCTTTGAAAGTTAAGTAACATACTAGTTTGTTTCCCTGCTATGTAACCAATTTCACTCAATATGCCAACATTCTACATTTTCCTCATGTTTCCCCATAGCATTATTATCTTTACTCCACAAGTGTGTATAAGTGCTCTGCTTCATTGGTGCATGCCATGTGATTTCATTTGCAGTGACCTTCAACCCACTGCTTTCACCAAACTGGCAGTGATTGCAGGGGGTAGTTCAATTTTGAAACCTAACACACTGTGAATTCAGGAGGTCCTTCAGCTATCAAACGTTAGTAAGATTCTTTTTTGTTTGCATGCTATACATTCAATTTCACTCAGTATGCCAACTCTCTGCTTTTTCTAATGCTATCTCAAACAACTAGTTTCTTTCCCTTAGTAATGAGAAAAATATTTGCATTTCATTTTGTGCTTTCCATGTGTTTTGCTTTACAATGATCTTCAAAACACTGCTTTCACCAAAGACGCTGTGATTGCAGGAGGAACTTCAACTTTGAAACGTTAGTATGCTAATTGTTTGTTTGGCTGCTATGATGTTGCTTTCACTCACAATGTAATTCCAGGATTTTATAAAATTCTATGCAACGCATTATTTTCTTCTCTTTTCAAACGTATATAAGGTTAGTGTATATTTTCTCGTCTTTGCCTGTGTTTTCACTTAAGAATCATCTTCTATACATTGGCTTAGTGTAACATGCTAGGAATTCAGGAGTAAATTCACCTTTCAACATTAAGTAACATACTTGTATTTTGGCTGCCATGCAATCACATTCACTCTGTATGCCAACATTCTGCTTTTTCCTGATGTTTTCCCATAGCACTAGTTGCTTTACTCCACAAATGTGAAAAAGATCTGTGTTTCATTTGGTTATGTGCATGTGATTTCATTTACAATGATATTCAAAACATGGCTGTCACCAAACACACTGTGAATTCAGGAGGTAGTTCAATTTTCAAAGGTTAATAAGATACTTGTTTGTTTCCCTGCTATGCTCTTGCTTTCACTCACAATGTAAAAACCCGGGTTATATGAAATTCTATGCCAATGCAGTAATTTCTTCACATTTCAAATGTAAGATTAGTGTTTTTTTTGGGGGGGCTATATCTGTGTATTCACTTAAAATCATCTTCTATGCAATGGTTTAACCTAAGAAGCTGTGAATTCAGGAGTAAATTCACCTTTGAAAGTTAAGTATCATACTTGTTGGTTTGGCTGCTATGCAATCAGTTTTACTCAGTATGCTAACATTCTGCTTTTACTGATGTTTCCCCATAGCACTAGATTATTTACTCCACAATTATGTATAAGATCTGTGTTTCATTGGGTGCATTGCATGTGTTTTCATTTACAATGACCCTTAAACAACTGCTTTCAGCAAACATGCTCAGATTGCACAAGGTAGTTAAATTTTAAAAAGTTAATAAGATACTTGTTTGTTTCCCTGCTATGCTCTTGCTTTCACTCACAATGTAAAAACCCGGGTTATAT
>JAKSZT010054235.1:226950-244128 GCA_026826555.1 Tolypeutes matacus | reverse complement strand
GGGGGGCTATATCTGTGTATTCACTTAAAATCATCTTCTATGCAATGGTTTAACCTAAGAAGCTGTGAATTCAGGAGTAAATTCACCTTTGAAAGTTAAGTAACATACTTGTTGGTTTGGCTGCTATACAATCAGTTTTACTCAGTATGCTAACATTCTGCTTTTTCCTAATGTTTCCCCATAGCATTAGTTACTTTACTCCACAAATGTGAAAAAGAACTGTGTTTCGTTTGGTGCTTTGCATGTGTTTTCATTTACAATGACCTTCAAACCACTGCTTTCAGGAAACACACTGTGAAGGTAGGAGGTAATTCAAGTTTGGTACGTTAGTAAGAATCTTAATTGTTTGGCTGCTATGTTCTTACTTTACTCACAATGTAAAAACCCAGATTTTATGAATTTCTGTGCCACCGTAGCAGTTTTTTCACCCTTCAAATCTAAGTAACTTTAGTGTTTACTTTGGTGGCATGCCTGTGTTTTCACTAAAAGGCATCTTCAAAACTCTGCGTTAACCTAACACACTGTGAATTCAGGAGGTGCTTCAACTATGAAACGTTAGTAAGATACTTTTTTGTTTGTCTGCTATCCACTCACTTTCACTCAGTATGCCAACACTCTGCTTTTTCTAATGCTATCTCAAACCACTAGTTTCTTTCCTTCAGTAATGAGCAAAATATTTGCGTTTCATTTTGTGCTTTGCATGTGTTTTGCTTTACAATGATCTTCAAAACACTGCTTTCAATAAAGATGCTGCGATTGCAGGAGGTATTTCAACTTTAAAACTTTAGTAAGCTATTTATTTGTTTGGTTGCTTTGATCTTGCTTTCAGTCACAATGTAAAATCCCAGATTTTATGAAATTCTATGCAACAAAGTATTTTCTTCTCTTTTCAAACCTATGTAAGAATAGTGTATATTTTTATCTTTGCCTGTGTTTTCACTTAAGAATCATCTTCTATACACTGGTTTAACATAACACACTGGGAATTCAGGAGTAAATTCACCTTTCAAAGTTAAGTAACATACTTGAATTTTCACTGCTATGCAATCACTTTCACTCAGTATGCCAACAGTCTGCTTTTTCCTGATGTTTTCCCATATCACTAGTTGCTTTACTCCACAAATGTGAAAAAGATCTGTGTTTCAGTTGGTTATGTGCATGTGATTTCATTTACAATGATATTCAAAACATGGTTGTCACCAAACACGCTGTGAATGCAGGAGGTAGTTCAATTTTCAAAGGTTAATAAGATACTTGTTTGTTTACCTGCTATGCTCTTGCTTTCACTCACAATGTAAAAACCCAGATTTTACCAAATTCTATGCCAATGCAGTAATTTCTTCACTTTTCTAATGTAAGATTAGTGGTTTTTGTGGTGCTATAACTGTGTATTCACTTATAATCATCTTCTATACACTAGTTTAAACTAACACGCTGTGAATTCAGGAGTAAATTCACCTCTCAAAGTTAAGTAACATACTTGTTTGTTTGGCTGCTATGCAATCACATTCACTCAGTATGCCAACATTCTGCTTTGTCCTGATGTTTTCCAAAAGCACTAGATTTTTACTCCACAAATGTGAATTAGATCTGTGTTTCATTTGGTGCTTTGCATGTGTTTTCATTTACAATGAACTTCAAACCACTGCTTTCACCACACACGCTGTTATTGCAGGAGGTATTTCATTTTTCAAAGGTTAATAAGATAATTGTTTGTTTGCCGCTATGCTCTTGCTTTCCCTCACAATTGAAAAACCTGGATTTTATGAAATTCTATGCCAATGCAGTAATTTCTTCACTTTTCAAAAGTAAGATTAGAGTTTTTTGGGGGTTCTATATATCTGTATTCACTTAAAATAATATTCTATACACTGGTTTAACCTAACAGTTAAATTCAGGAGTAATTTCACCATTGAATGTTAAGTAACATACTTGTTTATTTGGCTGCTATGCAATCACATTCACTCAGTATGCAAACATTCTGCTTTTTCCTAATGTTTCCCCATAGCAGTAGTTTCTTTTCTTCACAATTGTGAATAAGATCTGTGTTTTATTTGATGCATTGTATGTGTTTTCATTTAAAATGACCCTTAAACCACTGCTTTCAGCAAACACGCTCAGATTGCATGAGGTAGTTCAAATTTGAAAAGGTAATAAGATTCTTGTTTTTTTCCCTGCTAGGCTCTTGCTTTCACTCTCAATGTAAAAACCCGGGTTTTATGAAATTCTATGCCAATGCAGTAGTTTCTTCACTTTTCAAATGTAAGATTACTGTTTTTTGGGGGGGCTATATCTATGTATCACTTAAAATCATCTTCTATTCACTGGTTTAACCTAAGAAGCTGTGAATTCAGGAGTAAATTCAACTTTGAAAGTTAAGTAACATACTTGTTTGCCTGCTATGCAATCAGTTTCACTCCGTATGCCAAGAATCTGCTTTTTCCTAATGTTTCCCCATAGCATTAGTTACTTTACTCCACAAAAGTGAAAAAGATCTGTGTTTCATTTGGTGCTTTGCATGTGTTTTCACTTACAATGACCTTCAAACCACTGCTGTCAGGAAACACACTGTGAAGGCAGAAGGTACTTCAAGTTTGGTACGTTAGTATCAATCTTGATTGTTTGGATGCTATGTTCTTACTTTACTCACAATGTAAACCCCAGATTTTATGAATTTCTGTGCCACCGCAGTAGTTTTTTCACCCTTCAAATCTAAGTAAAGTTAATGTTTTCTTTGATGGCATGCCTGTGTTTTCACTAAAAGACATCTTCAAAACTGCATTAACCTAACACACTGTGCATTCAGGAGGTGCTTCAACTATGAAACGTTAGTAAGGTACTTTTTTATTTGTCTGCTATGCACTCACTTTCACTCTGTATGCCAACTCTCTGCTTTTTCCAATACTATCTCAAACCACTGGTTTCTTTACTTCAGTAATGAGAAAAATATTTGCATTTCAATTGGTGCTTTGCATGTGTTTTGCTTTACAATGACCTTCAAAATACTGTTTTCACCAAAGATGCTGTGATTTCAGGAGGTACTTCAGCTTTGAAACGTTAGTGAGCTATAGTTTTGTTTGCCTTCTGTGATCTTGCTTTCACTCACAATGTAAAACCCCTGATTTAATGAAATTCTATGCAACGCAATATTTTCTTCTCTTTTCAAAGCTATGTAAGTGTAGTGTATATTTTTCCATCTCTACCTGTATTTTCACTTAAGAATCATCTTCTATACACTGGTTGAGTGTAACACGCTGGGAATTCAGGAGTAATTTCACCTTTCAAAATTAAGTAACATACTTGTTTTTTGGCTGCTATGCAATCACTTTCACTCAGTATGCCAACATTCTGCTTTTTCCTGATGTTTTCCCATAGCACTAGTTGCTTTACTCCACAAATGTGAAAAAGATCTGTGCTTCAGTTGTTTATGTGCATGTGATTTCATTTATAATGATATTCAAAACATGGCTGTCACCAAACACGGTTTGAATGCAGGAGGTAGTTCAATTTTCAAAAGTTAATAAGATACTTGTTTGTTCCCCTGCTATTCTCTTGCTTTCACTCACTATGTAAAAACCCAGATTTTATGAAATTCTATGCCAATGCAGTAATTTCTTCACTTTTCAATTGTAAGATTAGTGGTTTTTTGGGGTGCTATATCTGTGTATTCACTTAAAATCATCTTCTATACACTGGTTTAACCTAACACGCTGTGAATTCAGGAGTAAATTCACCTTTCAAAGCTAAGTAACATACGTGTTTATTTGGTTGCTATGCAATCACTTTCACTCAGTATGCCAATATTCTGCTTTTTCCTGATGTTTTCTGATAGCCTAGTTTCTTTACTCCTCAAATGTGAATAAGATCTGTGTTTCATTTGGTGCTTTGCATGTGTTTCCATTTACAATGACCTTCAATCCACTGCTTTCACCAAGCACGCTCTGATTGCAGGAGGTAGTTCAATTTTGAAAGTTTAATAAGAAACTTGTATGTTTCCCTGTTATGCTCTTGCTTTCATCACAATATAAAAACCCAGATTTTATGAAATTCTATGCCATTGCAGTAATTTCTTCACTTTTCAAAAGTAAGATTAGTGTTTTTTGGAGTGCTATATCTGTGTATTCACTTAAAATAATGTTCTATACACCTGTTTAACCTAACACGCTGTGAATTCAGGACTAAATTCATCTTTCAAAGTTAAGTAACATACTTGTTTTTTGGCTGCTATGCAATCACTTTCATTCAGTATGCCAACCTTTTGATTTTCCTGATATTTCCCCAAAACACTAGTTTCTTTACTCCACAAATGTGAATAACGTCTATGCTTTATTTGGTGCTTTCCATGTGTTTTCATTTACAAATACCCTCAAACCACTGCTTTCAGCAAACACGCTCTGATTGCAGGCGGTAATTCAATTTTGAAATTTTAATAAGTACTTGTTTCCCTGCTATGCTCTTGCTTTCACTCACAATGTAAAAACCTGGATTTTACAAAATTCTATGCCAATTCAGGTATTTCTTCACTTTTCATATGTAAGATTGTGTTTTTTTTTGGGGGGGGGCTATATCTGGGTATTCACTTAAAATCACCTTCTATATACTGGTTTAACCTATGATGCTGTGAATTGAGGAGTAAATTCACCTTTGAAAGTTAAGTAACATACTTGTTTGTCTGCTATGCAGTCAGTTTCACTCAGTATGCCAACATTCTGCTTTTTCCTAATATTCCCCCATAGCACTAGTTAATTCACTCTACTAATGTGAAAAATATTTGTGTTTCATTTGGTGCTTTGCATGTGTTTTCATTTACAATGACCTTCAAATCATTGCTTTCAGGAAACACACTGTGAAGGCAGGAGGTACTTCAAGTTTGGTACGTTAGTAAGAAACTTGATTGTTTGGCTGCTATGTTCTTACTTTAATCACAAGGTAAAAACCCGAATTTTATGAAATTCTTTGCCACCATAGAAGTTTTTTCACCCTTCAAGTCTAAGTAAATTTAGTGCTTTCCTTGGTGGCATGCCTGTGTTTTCACTAAAAGACATCTTCAAAACTCTTCATTAACCTAACAGGCTGTGAATTCAGGAGGGGCTTCAACTTTGGAACGTTAGTAAGATACTTTTTTGTTTGGCTGCTATGCACTCACTTTCACTCAGAATGCCAACTCTGCTTTTTCTAATGCTATCTCAAACTACTAGTTTCTTTGCTTCAGTAATGAGAAAAATATTTGCGTTTCATTTGGTGCTTTGCATGTGTTTGGTCCTACAATGATCTTCAAAACACTGCTTTCACAAAAGACGCTGTGATTGCAGGAGGTACTTTAACTTTTAAACGTTAGTAAGCTATTTTTTTGTTTGGCTGCTATGAACTTGCTTTCACTCACAATGTAAAAACCTGGATTTAATGAAATTCAATGCAATGCAGTGTTTTCTTCTCTTTTCAAAGCTATGTAAGTTTAGTGTATAATTTTGCATCTTTTCCTGTGTTTTCACTAAAATAATTTCTATACACTTGTTTAACCTAACACGCTGTGAATTCAGGAGTAAATTCACCTTTCAAAGTTTAGTAACATATCTGTTTCTTTGGCTGCTATGCAATCAGTTCCATTCAGTATGCCAAGATGCTGCTTTTTCCTGTTGTTTCCCCACAGAGCTAGTTTATTTATGCCACAAATGTGAAAAAGATCTGTTTTTAATTTGGTATTTTGCATTTGTTTTCTTTTACAGTGACCTTCAAACCACTACTTTCACAAAACACACTGTGATTGCAGGAGGTAATTAAATTTTGAAAGGTTATTAAGCTACTTGTTTGTTTCCTTGCTATGCTCTTGCTTTCACTCACAATGTAAAAACCCGGATTTTATGAAATTTTATGCCAATGCAGTAACTTCTTCACTTTTCCAATTAATGTTTTTTTGTGAATGCTGTATCTGTGTATTCACTTAAAATCATCTTCTATATACTGGTTTAACCTAACACGCTGTGAATTCAGGAATAAATTCACCTTTCAAAGTTAAGTAACATACTTCATTGTTTGGATGTTATGCAAACACTTTCACTCAGTATGCCAACATTCTCCTTTTCCTTGATGTTTCCCCATAGCATTAGTTTCTTTACTCCACAAATGTGAATAAGATCTGTGCTTCATTTGGCGCTTTCCATATGATTTCATTTACACTTTTTTGTTTCCCTGCTATGCTCTTTCTTTTAATAAGCTTAAATTCAAGGGATAAATACATGGAAACCCAGAAGAAAAAACAATAAACTATAAATAAATATATTTAGTGTATTGGGACATTCAAAAAATAGGGAAAAAATCCTTTAAAAATTATTCTTTTATCTTTTTATCACTATTATCAGATGTCTAGGGTACCGTGACACCTTTCACTTCTCATTCCCCAGTTCTCCCAAATTTTCATTTAAATTTCAAAGAAGTTTTAGGTCACAGCAAAGTCACACACTGAATACTAGAGACTCCCACTTACCCAAATTCCCTCCCACTTCCCAACCCATATAAAAACCTTTTTTAAAAATGGATGTTAGCATTGTTATAACTGTTATTCCGATATTAAAATATAGCAACTAAACCTTGTCAATGGTTTACAGTATAGTTTACAAATTAGATGGTACCATTTTATAATTTTCGATGATATTTGCCATGTACTGTATCCATTACTGTAAGTTAATGAAAAACCTTTCCCATGACCACTAAATACTCTTTTGATCTTAACATTTCCTTCCTCCCCATCCCCCTGGTTCCAATGACACTCCACACTCTTGACTCATGGAATGACAAGATTCATAGTTACATGCTGTGGCAGTTTGATGTAATTATGAATTCCAAAAATATAATTGAATCATGCTTTGAAAATGATCTGTTAATCTGGGCATGATTAGGTTAGGATTAGGGTGTTGAGCCCCACCCCTTGGTGGGTGGGGAATCAAATATAAAAGGCAAGGCAAAGGACAGTTGAAGCAGTCTTTTGAGAAGAAGTTTGATGTTGGAAAGAAGGCCCCAGGAGAAGAAAAGCAAGCCATTTGCCTGATCGTCTACAGCTGACCTTGTGAAGGAAACAGGAGCTAAGCCCGGAGAGAAATGTAGCCCCAGAAAGAGAGGAACCCCATAAGCCTGAACCCTGGCAAATGCCAGCAGCTGTCTTGCTCTATCACGTGGCAATGGACTGTGGTGAGAGAAGAAACTTAACGCTTTATGGCCTGGTATCTGTGGGCTTCTACTCCAAATAAATACCCTTTATAAAGACCAGCCCATTTTTGGTATTTTACATTAGCACCCCTTTGGCTGACTAATACAGAATTTGGTACCGAGGAGTGGGGAAGTGCTTTTGTAATTACCAAAATGTTGGAATGATTTTATAAATGGGTAAGGGGTATTTTTTTGGAGGAATTGTGAAATGCTTGATGGAAAAGGCCAAGATCACTTTGAAGAAACTGTTGATAGCAATATGGATGCTAAAGAGACTTTCTGTGATGCCTTAGAAGTAAATGATGAAACTTTTATTGGAAACTGGAAGAAAGGCGATCCATGTTTTAAAGTTGCAGAGAACTTAACAAGATTAACTCCTGGTGTTATATGGAAGACAGAATTTGAAAATGCCTAACCAGAGCATTTAGCTAAAGAACTTTCCAAGGTAAACTTGGAGAATGTGGCTTGGCTTCTCCTTGCAGCTTAGAGCAAAATACTAGATGAGAGAAATACACTAACGACTGAACTTTTGGGCACAAAGAAAACAGAAACTGATTCTGGAACTTCCAAGTTTGTGGAAATCTAATACCCAGATGAAAATGCCCTATTTGAAGACTTTACTACACTTGGAACTCATAACTCAGAATTGAAGATGAAGTTATCTAGGAAAGACTTGTGGAAAATCTTACTGTCTGATTGCTTGGACCCCTGCTTCCTGCATGCTAAACCAACAGTTTTTGAGACAGCTGTATGAACAAAGCCACTGTAAGCTTGGACAAAAGAGGACATGGAAAGGAGAGATTTAAGGAGAATCAGCTTTAAGAAGGAACCATGGAAGCAGAGATCTGGACTTAAGACATCTCTTTGGGTCAAGAGAGGAGCCCCACCCATGTGTACAGAGAGGGTGAGTTTGCCCCTGCATTGGAAGAGGTGGATGTTCCTACCCGACGTTCTGAGAAAGTTTTGATGCCGCATGGTGCAGAGAGGGTGAGTTTTCCCCAGCAGTTGAAGAAGGTGGATATTCCCACCCGATGTTCAGGAAGAGTTTTGCCACCACAGGGTTTAGAGAGGGTGGAGTACATTCCTCAAAGTTTAGGGTGGTTAAGGTCAACACCCCATTGTTCTGAGAGGGGTGTACCAGTCCCCCATAGATAAGAGAAGGCCAGGTGGTCAACCATTTCTCTGAGCAGGTTGAACCTGCATGCCAAAGGTTAGGGAAGGCCAGGTGGTCAACTCGTTGCTCTGAGAGGGTTGAGTCTGTATGTCAAAGGTTAGGGGGAATGTTGTCTTCACCTCACTGTGCTAGGGGGGCAAAGACTCTAACCCAAAGATTTAGTAAGGTGTGGTAATCACCCCAATACTTTTGGAGGGTGAGATCTGGAGCTTGGTCGACACCCAGATGCTTGATGAGGGTGGAACCACAAAAATGGCCGTTGGACAAGCCTGTGGAAAGGGTCGGTTCCCATGTGGCCCCAAGGAAAAGAAACCATCATCTTAAGAATGACTCTCAGACTTTGAAATCGAATGGAGGATGCCCTGCAGGTATACTGAACTGTAGAGGATATATGACTCATGTTTAACATCCCAATTTCTTCTTATGATATTGAAAATGTTTGTCCTTTGTCTTTCCTTTTGTGTATTGGAAGCAGTTAAATGGTTTTGTTAGTTTCAAAGGTCTATAGCAGACGGGACTTTGCCTCAAGATGAACTGTATTTCTTTAAAATGATTTTGATATGATTTTGTACTTGGATTGTTACTGATTTAAGTTTTTTTTAAATATTGTAATATATTTTTGGAATTCAGAGGGTGGAATGTGGCAGTTTGATGTAATTATGAATTCCAAAAATATAATTGAATCATGCTTGTAAACTGATCTGTTAATCTGGGCATGATTAGTTTAGGATTAGGGCATTGAGCCCCACCCCTTGGTGGGTGGGGAATCGAATATAAAAGGCAAGACAAAGGACAGATGAAGCAGTCTTTTAAGAAGAAGTTTTGATGTTGGAAAGAAGGCCCCAGGAGAAGAGAAGCAAGCTGTTTGCCTGATCGTCTACAGCTGACCTTGTGAAGGAAACAGGAGCTAAACCCGGAGAGAAACACAGCCCCGGGTAGAGAGGAACCCCAGAAGCCTGAACCCTGGCAAGCGCCAGCAGCTGTCTTGCTCTAACACGTGGCAATAGACAGTGGTGAGAGAAAAACCTTAACACTTTATGGCCTGATATCTGTGGGCTTCTACCCCAAATAAATACCCTTTATAAAGACCAACCTAATTTTAGCATTTTAAATTAGCACCCCTTTGGCTGACTAATACACATGCCCTGGGTATTCCAACCTGCACTTCCTAATCTAACCATCTGTCAACCCTGTGCCACCAAAGCCAGTAATATCACTACCCATCTCTCCTATCCTTCAATATGCAACTATACTCTATCCCTTTACTATAGATTATGACCATATATGTGATGCCTCAGAGCCTACTCTTATTTTTCTCTCCATTGTTAACCTATCTTTCAGACAATGGTTCTCAGAGACTGCTCACTTTCCTCAGTTCAAATGAGTGATGTCATATACTGTTCATCCTTCAATGCCTGGCTCGCTTCACTCAACATAAGGTCTTCAAGATTCATCCACGTTATTCCGAGTGTTAGCACTTTATTCCTTCTTACAGCTGAGTAATTTTCATTGTATGTATGTACCACGTATTGCTTATCCATTCATCTGTTGATGGGCACTGGGGATGATGCTAAATTTTGGCAATGGTGAACAATGCCAGTATGAATATTGTTGTGCATATATCAGTTCGTGTCTTTGCTTTCAGTTCTTCTGAGTATTTACCCACAAGTGGAATTGCTGGATCATATGAAAGATCTATTGTTACTTTTCTGAGGAACCACCAAACTTTCCTCCATAGTGACTGGACCATTCACCAATCCCACCAGCAGTGGATGAGGGTTCCTTTTCCTGCACATACTCTCCAAAACTTAGAGTCTGCTCTTTTTTTAATAGCTGCATTCTGATGCGTGTAAATGGTATCTCATTGCACTTTTGATTTGCATTTCCCTGATAGCAAGCGATATTGAGCATTCTTCATGTGCTTTTTAAAACTTGGTATTCCTTCCTTGGGGAAGTGTCTTTTCAGGTCACTTGCTCATTTTTTAAATGAGTTGTTTGTCTTTTTGTTTCAAGGTGTAGGGTTTCTTTATATATGCAGGATATTAGGCTCTTATCAGATATATGGTTGCCAAATATTTTCTCCCATTGGGTAGGCTGCCTTTTTATTTTCTTAATAATGTCCTTTGAGGCGCAGAAATTTTTAATTTTGAGGAGATCCCATTCATCTATTTTTTTCTCTTGCTGCTCATGCTTTGGCTGTGAAGTTCCTGAAAGCATCTCCTATTACAAGGTCCTGTAGATGTTTTCCTACATTATCTTCTAAGGTCTTTATGGTTTGTGCTCTTACATTTAGATGTTTGATCCATCTTGAGTTGATTTTTGTATAAGGTGAGAGATGGTATTCTTCTCTCATTCTTTTGGATATGGATATCCAGTTCTCCATGCTCCACTTGTTAAAGAGGCCATTCTCTCCCAACTGTGTGGGCTTGGTAGCCCTGACGAATATCAGATGACTGTATATGTGAGTATCTGTATCATAACTCTCAATTCAATTCCATTGTTCAGTACATCTATCCTTGTGCCAATACCATGCAGTTTTGATCACTGTAGATGTGTAATATATTTAAAGTCTGGTAATGCGATACCTCCAACTTCATTTTTCTTTTTCAATACGTCTTTGGCAATTTGGGGCCTCTTACGTTTCCAAATATATTTTGTGGTTAGTTTTTTACAGTTCCTTGAAAAATATAGTGTTGATTCATATTGGTATTGCATTAAATCTGTAGAGTAGTTTGGGTAGGATAGACATCTTGATTATGTTTACTCTTCCTATCCATGAACAGGGAATATTTTTCCATTTATTGAATTCTTCTTTAATTTCCTTTAACAGTGTTGTGTAATTTTCTGTATATAAGTCCTGTACATCTTTAGTTAAATTTATTCCCAGGTATTTGATTCTTTTAGTTAGTATTGTAAATGGCATTTTTTTCCTTGATTTCCTTCTCTGGTTGCTCGTTATTGATGTACAGAAATGCTACTGATTTTTGGGCATTGATCTTATAGCCTGCAACATTACTGAACTACTTTATAAATTCCAGAAGGTTTGTTATAGCTTTCTCTGGGCTTTCTATGCATAAGATCATGTCATCTGCAATTAATAAAATTTTTACTTCTTCTTTTCCAATCTGGATTCCTTTTATATCCTTTTCTGGACTCAGTGCTCCAGCAAGTACTTCTAATGCAATATTAAATAAGAATGGTGATAGTGGGCATCCTTGTCTTGTTCTGAATCTCAGAGGGAAGGCTTTTACAATTTCACCATTGAAGATGAGTTTGCATTGGTTTTTCATATATACCCTTTATCATATTCAGAAAATTTACTTCTGTTCCTATATTTTGCAATGTTTTTATCAGGAAAATGTGCTGTATTTTTTCAAATACTATTTCTGCGTCTATAGAAATAATCATGTGGTTTTTATCTTTCAGTTCGTTTATGTGGTGTTTCATTGATTGATTTACTTATATCGAACCATCCTTGCATACCCGGGATGAAACCCACTTGGTCATGCTGTATAATCCTTTTGATGAGTTGTTGAATGTTATTAGCAAGTATTTTGTTGAGGATTTTAGCATCGAATTTCATTAGAAATATTTGTCTGAAATTTTCCTTTCAAGTGGTAGATTTGTTTGGTTTTGATATTAGGGTAATATTGGCATTATAGAATGAGTTAGGTAATTTCCTTCTATTTCTATTCTTTGGAAAATGTTAAGTAGAATTGCCATTTGCTCTTTCTGGAATGTTTTGTAGATTTCAGCTCTGAAGCCATCTGGTCCTGGACTCTTCTTGGTTGGGATGTTTTTGATGACTGAGTCTATCTCTTTACTGTAGTGGACAGTTGAGTTCATCAATTTCTTCTTTCATCAATGTAGGATATTTGTGAGTTTCTACAAACTTGTCCAATTCCTTTAAATTTTCACTCTTGTTGGCATATAATTTTTCAAAGTATCCTCTTATGATGCTCTTTATTTCTGTGGGGTCAGTAGTGATATCCATTTGCTTGTTCCATATTTTGTGTATTTGCATCTGTTCTCTCTTTTTCTTTGTTAGCCTGGCTAAGGGTTTGTCAATTTTATTGATATTCTCAAAGAACCAGCTTTTGGTTTTGTTTATTTTATTCTAGGGGTTTCTTATTCTCTACTTCATTTAGTTCTGTTCTAATCTTTGTAATTTCCTTCTTTCTACTTCCTTTAGGTTTAGTTTGTTTTTTTTACAATTTCTCCAATTGTGCAGTTTGGTCTTCAATTTTAGCCTTTTCTTCTTTTCTAATATATGTATTTATGGCTATGAACTTCCCTCTCAGGACAAATTTGGCTGCATCCCATAGGTTTTGATATATTGTGTTGCC
The DNA here is from genome assembly GCA_026826555.1 of Tolypeutes matacus. Taxonomy (NCBI): domain Eukaryota; kingdom Metazoa; phylum Chordata; class Mammalia; order Cingulata; family Chlamyphoridae; genus Tolypeutes; species Tolypeutes matacus. The sequence goes on along the minus strand of JAKSZT010054235.1, from coordinate 231,405 downwards.
ATTTTCATTAGTTTCAAGGTAGTTACTGATTTCTCTTGAGATTTCCTCCTAGGCCCACTGCTTGTCTAAGATTGTGTTGTTTAACTTCCATATCCTTGTGTCTAACCTGTTTCTCTTGCCCTTAGTGATTTCCAATTTAATGCCATTTTCATCAGAGAATTTACTTTGTATAATCTCAATCTTTCTGAATTCATTGAAAGTTTTTCTCTGGCCTAGCATGTGGTCTATCTTGGAGTGTGATCCATGTGCACTCGAGTAGAATGTAAATCCTGATGTATTGGGGTATATTGTTCTGTATATGTCTTTTAAGTCCAGGTCCTCTAATGTATTGTTGAGAGTCTGTTTGTTTTTTGATTCTCTGCCAGATGTCCTGTCTAATGAAGATAATGTTGTAATAAATTCCCCTGCTATAATTGTAGAGGCATTTATTTCTCCACTTACCTTTTCCAGAGTTTGCCTCATGAATTTTGAGGCATGCCCATTAGGTGTGTAAAGGTTTATGATTGTTTTCTCTTCTTGAGTGATTTCCCCATTTACTAATATATATTGTCCATCTTTGTCTCTTACAGTAGGTTCGCATTTAAAGTCTATTTTGTCTGATATTAGAATACCTGCTCCTGCCCTTTTATGGCTATTGTGTGCTTGTAAAAAATTTTTTCCAACAATTTACTTTCAGCCTCCTTGAATCCCTGGGTCAAAGGTGGGTTTTTTGTAGACAGCATACAGATGGATCATATTTCTTTATCCGTTCTGCCAATCTGTGTCCCTTTAGTGGGGAATTTAATCCATTAACATTCAGTGATATTTCTTACAATGAATTTCTTACTTCAACCATATTTTCTCTGGATTAAAGTATGTCATATGTTGTTTTGTTCTGTTTTTGTATTTTTAGTTGTTTTTAAGCTCTCCTAACTCTTGATTTTTCCTTTCAACTTGTAGAACTTCCTTTAGTATATCTTGAAATGTCACTGTCTTATTGATATTCTCTCTCTTTTTTTTTTTATTATGGGTAAAATTCAAAATTCTCACAATACATACAAACATTTGCAAAACGATATATAAATATATATGCATATATGTGTATTTGCTTACAAAAATGTTGTGTATATATATAGATATATATATATACATATATTTTAAGAGGTGCTTAGATTACCCAAAATATTACACGGAACCCACTGGGATTCCCATGTTGTCCACCTCCCACATCTCCCATCACATCCCACAAAAACATCTCCCACAGTGTGGCCCACCACCCTCAATGAACTTACACATCCTGGAGCCTTGCCACCAACCATAGACCACAGTTCACACTGTAGACCACACTCTCTACCACTCAGTTCTGAGTGGTGTGAACTACATCCGTTGCCACAACAGTACTCAGGAAAACGTCCAACTTCCAAAGAAGCCACTGTATTTCATCTGCTCGTCCCCTCCCTACCCCAAAAGTGTCAAGTGGCCACTGGCTCCACCTCATTGTTATAATTTCTTGCATTGCTAGAATCACCATATGTGAACAAGAGAATACCATCAAGTCCACTCTAGTGGCTAACTAACGTGCTTCAGAGTCCCCCTCGCTCTCAAAAAGCGTCGATATGGGAGCGCGAGTCTCCTATCGTCAGGCACCCCAAGTCAGAGCACTGGCTGGTCTCTTAGATACTAAACGACTGAAGGTCTCCGTAAAACAGCTTCAGACATATTGGGACCTTCTGCTTCCTTTTAACCCTTGGTTAGCGACCTGCCATCTATGGGACCCCGCGACATACAATAAGCTAATAAATCACGTTATGGCTGCCATGGAACATGAAAATAAACAATATCCCCCTGGTCTACTCCCTACTCTAGTTGCCATTCATTCGTGCCTTCAAGGCGCCCCCGTTTCACCTGCTGATTGCCAGGTCAACTTAATTGATCACCTGGCGGATAACCCTTCCCCATCTGACTCTGGAGAGGATTCTGATACGGAGTCTCTCTGCTCTCGCATTAACAATGCTTTGGAGCTCGTCCCCCCCAAGTCCCAACCAAAAAGCTGTAACCTGCGATCGAAGGAACAACATGGCGAACATCCTCCTAGTGAACAAAAACCAGACCAGGGGGTGGTTGGAGAAGGAGGAAGTTCTCAGTCTTTCGAAAAACTCAGGACCGGGGGCTCCCTCCTTCTTCACCTGCATCTCTATAACCCTCCCTTCCGGTCCAAAACCCTGAGCCGCCTTCCTCTTCTTCTTCCTTGTCTCCGCTGCAGCCACAAGGTGGTGCGCAAGTTCCATCATGTCAGTCAATGTGTTGGTCCTCCCCTCTTCCCCCCGCCCCTACCCTTTCCACCCTTCCCCCCTACCCTTACTCAGGACCACTCTCTAACAACAACCCTTTCACTTCCGCCTCTGCTCCCCCTCCTACCAACTCCACCGCCCCTTCCTCCTTAGCCCCTTTGCCTTGCTTCCCTGTTAATATTAATCCTTCCCCACTTCGCCCACAATTCTACTACCCTCTGCAACATGATGAGGTCAAGAATATCCGCAAACTGTAAAAGAGGACGGTCTGGGTAGCCCCTACGCTCAACACCTCATTGAGGAAATTTCCACACAGCTGTGCCTCCCTTACGACTGGGCTTCTCTAACCCGCGCAATTTTAACCCCTGGCCAGTTTGTAGACTGGCGTGCCCATTTTCATTTGGAAGCAGAGAAACAGGTGGCCCTCAATATTAGCGCTGGTGTCAACATTGCACCTGAGGCCTTCTACAGCACTGGCCCCTTTGCAGCCCCTGCTCATTATGCCACCGCCCCTCCAGGTTTTTGGATTCAGCTGCGTGAGGTGGCTCTCCGTGCATTTTGCACTTGCTCTGCCCTCCGGCCAGAAAAATTTACAAAAATGATACAAAATAAAGATGAAGACTTTGCAGCCTTTGTCTCCAGAGTTATGGAGGCATGTGAAAGAAAAGTGGCGGGCATTCAAGGCCAGCTGGCCCTCGCTCAAGAGCTCATTCTAGAGGTGGCTTGCCCCGCCTGTAAACAAGTTCTCACCCCTGTGAGGGACAAAAGCATTGACGACTGGGTCTTAGCTTGTAGTCATATCGACCCCCAAGCGGCAGCTATTGCGTCCGCAGTCGTCCTTGCAGTAGCTCAAACCTCAGGCTGTTTTAAATGTGGGCAGCCAGGTCATTTTGCCAGGGAATGCCCAAATTCTGCCTCCGCTCCTTCTGCTCCCACCGCTCCTTCGGCACCCCCTCCCCTCCCGCATAGGGGCCCCCCTACGCCTTGCCCTAGGTGCGGTAAGGGTTATCACTGGGCACGTGACTGCCGTTCTAAAACCAACAGTGAAAGCAAACCTTTAAACTTCAAAGGGGGCAAGCCTCAGCCCCACCAGTAAGAGGTTCCTTTCCCAACGCCAAACCCCTGCTGTGGACAGTTCCCATTCATTCCAACAAGCCCACGGCTACTTTTAGAATTGGGGGTGGTGATGCTGCACAATGGCTGCAAGGGACCTTAGATACAGGTGCAAAGGTCTCCTGCCTCCCCTTTGAATACCTCCATGTGTGGGAGACTTTGCCAGGGCTCCCTGTACAGGGTGCAACAGGAACGGCTAGTTCTAGGAAAACTAAGAAGCCCATCCCCTGGCAATATGCAAAGGGCAATTCAGGACTTTTTCAAACTCTCCTAATTGAAAACCTCCCAACAATCCTATGGGGCCGGGACATACTAGATCAATGCGGGGCTGTCATTACAACTGCCCATTCTCAGTCCCAGCCATTTTCCCCATTTGGGAGTGGTCCTGACATGTCACAGAAGCCCCCCAATCCTAGGCGCCACTGCTCAGCTACAACCACCTAAACCTGTTCCTCTGCAGTGGGACACAGAGGACCCTATATGGGTTGAGCAGTGGCCTCTCCCATCCCACAAACGTCAAGCCTTACTTACGCTGATACAAGAACAGCTGGAAGCTGGTCACATTGAACCTTCCACCAGCCCTTACAATTCTCCCATTTTTGTCATACAAAAAAAGACTACTGGCAAATATTGTCTGCTGCATGACCTTAGAGAAATAAACAAGCATATTGTCCCCATGGGATCTTGCCAACAGGGGCTGCCTCACCCTACGGCAATCCCTCATGATTATCATATAATTACAATTGATATTCAAGACTGTTACTTTTCTATCCCCTTACATCCTCAAGACAGACATAAATTTGCCTTCACTGTCCACCTCCCCAACCATCAAGGGACAGCCTGCAGATACCAGTGGAAAGTACTTCCACAAGGAATGAAAAATAGCCCTACACTTTGCCAAAATTATGTCAATATTGCAGTGGAACCTCTTAGAACTCAGGCATTCATCATTCATTATATGGATGACATCCTCTTGGCGCATAGCGATGCCCAGCATTTAAACGCTGTTTTCCAACAGCTTACACAAAATCTAACAGATATAGGCCTTCACATTAAAATTGAAAAGGTCCAA
>JAKSZT010054235.1:127564-216950 GCA_026826555.1 Tolypeutes matacus | reverse complement strand
GGCTGTTAGCTCTGCAGGAGAAGACATACTTCCTGCTGCTTACTCCCGCTAGAGTGACTCACATCACTAACTGAGGCTGTGAGGGCTGATCAGGGCTTTCTCCCTGTCCTCCTTTATGCCCCCACCACCTATGATGATGGTTTTCATTGGGGCTCTGAGAGTTTTGTTCCCAAACAGGACATTCCCTCTCTGCCTTGGGGGAAGTACAGTGAACACGTATTATATTCCAGTTTCATCAGTTGTACATCATCCTCTTCCCTTCCAACCCCTCCATCTCTTCTGGAATTGAAGAGGTCTGCATCATTTTCAACACTGTTAAAAATGTGTTGAAAATTTAATACTAATTAATCTGAGAAAATTCTGGCATTTGCACCCTCTGAGATTTTCTGCAATAATTACATTATCTCACAACCTCACTTCTATTTTTGTCAGTCCTAGGTCCCAGGTCTTTCTGGGATCCCTGTAGTAATTATTAGGGTCACTGGCCTAATGTTGCTCATTCTGGTGATGTTATTGCTGTAGTCAATGCTGTAATGTGAATTTGACATTTCCTTCCTGACACCAAAATGATTCATTTTCACATTGCTCTTTGTTTAGCTGCCCCAAGATTGGAGAAGATGAATGTTGAACTGGAAGCAGGAGACCTGAGTCTGTACCAGAGACACAGGAGGGGTACAGTAAGAGTAGCCTCCTCAGAGAGTCCACACTGGAAGCCAAGGGTAGGAGGGAAGGGCAACAGAGCAGGACCATGAAGTCTCCTCTGTGTGCCCTGAAACATCTGCTGCACCAGACCTCAGGGCCCATGCTTTTATCTTCCCCTGCCCACCTGGTCAATCCCTGACTGAGGCAGGTACATCATACTGGGGCATCTATGACTTTAGACTAGTCCCCAAACCATGTGACTCCCCTGCCTGACTCCCTGTCTTACAGGTCTTGCTGGCCAACAGCACTTCCCCTCCATCTTAAGAGTACTCATTCACCCCTAGTCTGGAGCCACCCAGGGTTCACAGTTGAATTCACTGGGCAGCAGTATCACATTGCCATTTGGGAACATGGCAGCTCTGCAGCCCTGTTCCCCTAAGTGTTTGAGTTTGCCAAGCACTGCCAAAGCAAAATACCAGAAATATGTTGGCATTTATTGGAATTTATTAGGGTTATAGCTTAAAGTTCTGAGGCTGTGAAAATGTAAAATCAAGGCATCATCAAAATGGCTTTCTTAACAAGGATCAGCTGCTGCTGGACTCCAGCCAAGGTAAATTGTTCAGCCTGCCTTTCTCTCTCTGCCTTTTCATTGAAACTCACTTTCTCCATGAGCTCAGCAGTGGGCCATCAGAAACAATTGCTCACACCTCTCCCTTCTCCTCTGGCCTGGATGTATTCAGTTTCAAGTTGCTCCATTACTCCCGCCTCTGACCTCTCTCTCAGCCTGTCAGGGTTTCTGTGTCTCTCCAAACTGTAGGAGGTCCTGGAGCACTCTCCCACATGTCAGGGCAAACAAGGCAGCACTCTTTCTCTGTGTGTTCCATGTATGTAGGACTTCAGCATAATGGTTGGGGTCCATCCTGGTCCCTGAATTCTAACCAGAGACCCATAACTAAACTAAAGCAACCTAACAGAAATGACCTAAAAGAAAGGACCCTTATCTGAATCTAACCAAATTTTCCTACATACAAAAGGCTTACACACACAGCAATGGGTAGTAGGAACATACATTTCCGGGGTCCACACAAGACTCAAACGAGTGCATTAATCCAGGGCACTGGGATCAGGAGGGTACTTCTAAGTCTGGGAGTAATGGGATCTCATGAAACAGTGGCTGCACTTTGAGTGTGACCATCATTGTTCAAAATTGGGTGCTGACCACCATTGCAATGGTCCCTAGAAGAACTCAATGTACTGTGCTTTCTCCACCATATCTTAGCTCCAAAATTAGGTGTGTAACTCAGAGAAGTATGCCATTACTCCCATCCCCAAAGCCAGAACACACAGATTTTGAAAGGGCCATGGGGTGGCAGGAAGCAGACTGTAAAACTGAAAGCCCCTAATTTCTTCTCCAAAGAACTGATTATATTTACAACAGAATGGACAAATTCTAACCTAAGGCTGCTCTCAAATATAATGGAGATCATCGAGGGCCTGAGATTTAATTCGTGTCAATCCTTCTGGAAGAAGTGAAATAAATACTTTTACAGATGTGTAAAAACTAATAGTTTTCTAGAAGCACCTCACTTTAAAAGAAATGTAAATGAATATTCATCAGGCAGAACAAAAATAATCTCAGATGATTCAAGATTCAGGATGGATAAAAGGACAATATCTGTTAATTAAATTTATATATATACATGACTATTGAATGTATAAAGTGATAATGATATCTTTGGCCTAGAGCATCAATAAAGCGTTAAAATACACCATAAAATAATATATACCATAAGATGAGTAAATGGATATGTACCAGTTGGTTATCATTATGAATTCCAAAAATAGATATTGGATGATGCTTGTAAACTGGTCTTTTAATCTGGGCATGATTAAGTTATGATAAGGGAATTGATTGTGCCACAGTCAGTAGGGCATTGAGCCCAACCCCTTGCTGGGTTGGGTCTCAAACATAAAAAGAAATGGCAAAAGAGAAAGCTGGAGTAGTTTCTGATGTTGGAGATCTGATGAGCAAGGACAGAAGGCCCTGGTGAAAAGAGACAAGCCATTCACCTGAGAGTTCACAGCTGGTCTTGAGGAGAGAGGCAAAGCTTAGAGAGCCTCATAGTCTACAGCTGACCTTGTGGAGGAAACAGAGGAGCAGAGCCCAGAGGAAAATGCAGACCTGGGAAGAGAGGAACCCAAGAGGCCTGAACCCTGGCAAATATTGGCAACTGTCTTACTCGAAGATGGGTTAACACACTTTGGTGTAGGAAGAAACTTATGCTTTATGGCCTGGTAACTGTAATCTTCTACCACAAAGAAATACCCTTTACAAAGACCAACAGATTTCTGGTATTTTGCAAGAGCACCCCTTTGGCTGACTAATACAAGATATAATATGTTTTAAAATACATTATTTCACCAGTAAAAAACAAAAAAATAAGTGTAGATTTGGAAAGGCAAACAAAAGTGTTATAATTTCCCCGATAAAATTTAAAGCATATTGCTAGAATCACCATATGTGAACAACAGAATACCATCAAGTCCAATGGGATATGGTGGGAGGTGTGGGAGGTGGGCAACATGGGAATCCCAGTAGGTTCTGTGTAATATTTTGGGTAATCTAAGCACCTCTTAAAATATATTTATATATATATATATAAATAACATTTTTGTAAGCAAATGCACATATATCCATATATATTTATACATGATTTTGCAAAAAAAAAAAAAAAATTAAAGCATATTAAATAATACATCTTATGCAAATAAATAGAAACAAAATTGAACAAAAATAGTCAGTCCAAAACAAAGTGTCCAGGATTTGCTGTGTTACAATTTTTGCCTTTGTTCTGGGCCACCTTACACGTACATTTTGGAAGCTGCACCCTTCTTATCCTTCAGAAGCCTGATGGTTCCAGGGTTGATTTATGGTGTGTTGTTTTGTCTCCATCATAAATCAAGTGCTGTATCACTTCCCCATTTCCTACTTATGAAGTCAACAAACTGGATGTGATAATCATTTGCAAAAAAAGAGAGCCATGAATGATAGAGCAAATAAAAAGGAGATATTGTTGCACTTCCCAAATTGGATGTCCAGATGACTGATATTGGATCTTTCCTTTTTACTATTTTTTTTAAATTTAAAAACATGACTTTAATTACTCAGATCAGAAAGGTTAAAGAAAGAATATGAAGACAACAAATTGACTCCATGCATTCAATGCTATCAATTTCCCTGTAGCTCTGCTTTTGCTGCACCCCACAACTATGAAGAAGCATAGGACATTAAAAAGCAGAAAGAGCCACATAACCAAAGGCTTGTGAATGAAGCTATATCCACTTCCACAACACTACAGACTTAAGATGAAGGCAGAGAATGTAAGAAATTTGGGAAAATATTTTCTCTGACTGCAAGCATTGTTTTCTCAAAATAACACTTCTATGAATGGAACATCACTTAGAAGGTGTTTGCATCATACTTACCTAAGCATGAAGAAATCTATGTAAGGTAAAAATAATGAAGAGAATGAGTTTTGCCAGTTTGCACACATGGTAGTCCTATGCTTTAAGTGTAATGAGTGTGAAGTTTTCTTGGAAATTGAAACTCATGATATACCTGAGAATTAATCCTTCTGAGAAAACTTTCGGAAATTTCATGAATTTGGGAAATCTAGGCTCACATCAAAGAAAGATGCAGGAGTAAACTTCTATGTATTTGTAGATTATTGGAAATCCTGAATCCAGGTAGTGAATCACGTTGAACAGGAAATGTTCATTTATTAGTTAGTATTGTAATGAACTTATGAATGCTTCCATCTGAAAGAAAATCTCATGGAATATGAGAAAATTCAAACTAGAAATAAACCATATGAATATCCTGAATGTAGTCTGCTCTTTACACTCATTTTTTTCTCCTCGTCTTAAAAACCATACAGGGGAACAAGCATAGAAATGTAATACATTTGGGAATTTTTTCATTTCTGTCAGAAATCCTCTTTATTCATCAGAAAATTCTTACTGAAGAGAAATCAAATATATTTGTGAAAGCTTTAATTCAAATGTCAAATCTCAGATCCAAGAGATTTCCTACTGTAAAGAAACCCTATGCATATAAGACATGTGAAAATGCATTTAGGTATACACCATATCTCAGAGAATATGAAAAAACTCATAGTGGACAGAAACAAATTGAATGTAAAGAATTCAGAAAGCCATCAGCCAAAAGCAATGGTTTATTAAACATCAGAGCATTCATTCTGGAGAAAAACCCAATATATGCAATGAATGTGGAAAAGCCTTCAACCAGAAGGAAAACCTCATTAACCATCAGATAATACACACTGGAGTGAAACCCTATGAATGCGATGGATATGGCAAAGCTTTCATTCAGAAATCAAGCTTCATTACACACCAGAGAAGACAAACTGGATAGAAACCCTCTGTATGTAAGGAATGTAGGAAAGCCTTCAGTAGCAAATCAAATTTCACTGACCATAAGCAAATTCATAGTGGAGTGAAACCCTATATATGTAAGGAATGTAGAACAGCCTTCTACCAGAGGCAGTATCTCAGTAAACATTACAACATTCATACTGGAGAGAAACCCTGTGAATGTAATGAATGTGAATCTCCAAAGAATCTCCACTTCCTGTCTGTGCAACTTGTTGCCAATCTTTTAAGGAAGCAGCTGTGACTGTGAAATTCAGTATGTCCTTCTCCTCTTGGAAAAGTGCCCTTTCAGATGGCTTGAAAACTACTCCTCCCACATCTTCTTCCACACTCACCTGTGTTCAATTTGTTACCACTGATTTATGCATCAGAACTCGAGATTTCTCTTAGTTTATGTAAATATGGGCTTTCCACTTATTTCAAATTATCTTGGTTGTTTTCACTGGTTCTTTAATCAATTACATTCTGGGTAAGCTTTTAAAAATTTACCATTTTAAAAATAATGCTTCCCATTATTGTAGCATTTTCTTATAAGGCACCCCAACCATTTATATTTTTTTCAATTTCTTCACCTTGTTCTGATGTGGATTCAAGTTTAACAGGCAGTGAACTACAGTGGACTGATTTCTACTTAACTCCAATTTTCCTTAGTATTTTAAATCAGAAATGATCCTTTCATAATTAAATGTTATACGTCTAACCTCAAGCATATTAAGAATTTGGAAAAATTATTTATATTCTTAATTTGTACTCCAAATTTTTTCTCATATATGGTAGGGTATGTGATGGATGAAACTAGAGAATGCATGTATTTACAAACAGAAATATGTACATAGAAGAATCTATCAATGGAGATAATTTGAGGAAGGAGGAAAGGGGGTTGAGCCTAGAGAAGGAATTTGGCTGTTTGCCATAACATACATAAATTATTTTTATACTCTTGCCCGGATAATTTTGATATAAGTTAAAAGAAATTATGAAAATAGTACCCAATGAATCATACAAAGTGGTTGATTTGAAGATATTGATTTGTACCTGCAACATTACTGGGGAGGGGGCACTTCCCCTCACCCTTGTCAAATACAGTCCCTCGTAAAGGAAATGTTCTCACTCCCTATGGCCTCCTCCCCAGCTGTCTGGAGAAGTGGAGGCCTCCCTCAGCAAGAGTAAGCACAGAGCTCCAGGAGCATGGAAGCGACCGGGTGCAGGCCCCACTGTTCTCTACACGTGTGCAGTTAGAGGGCTTTTAGCACCACAGGAGAAGACAGACTTCCTGCTCTTTACTCCCCAGAGAAGTCCTGTTAGGGTGACTCACATCACTAAGTGAGGTTGTGAGTGCTGAGAAGTTTTTTCTCCCTGCCCTCCTTTGCGGATACAGGATCTATGATGTTAGTTTCCAATGGGGCTCAAAAAGATTGTTTCCCAAAAAAAGGACATTTCCTCTCTGAATTGGGGGAACTGCAATGAACACGTGTTGCATTCCAGATTCATCAGGTTTTCATCAGCTTCTTCTCATCCAAACCCTCCGTTCTCTTCTGGGATTGAAGACGTCTGCATCATTTTCAATGCTGTTAAAAATGTGTTGAAAATTTAATATTTAATTAGACTGAGAATTATCTGGCTTTTGCTCCCTCTTAGGTGTTCTGCAAACATGGCACTATCTCACAACTTCACTTCTATTCTTGTCAGCCTCAGGTCAGAGGGCTTTCTGAGATTCTCATACTATTTGTTAGGGTCACTGGCTTAATGTTGCTCATTTTGATGATGTCATTGCTGTAGCCAGTGATTTAATGTGAATTTTGGTAGTTCCTTCCTGACCCCAACAGGTTTTTTCTTGGCATTGCTCTTTCTTTAGCGGTCCCAAGATTGGAGAAGGTGAATGTATAACTGGAAGCAGGAGACCTGAGTCTGTGCCTGAGACCCAGGAGGGGTACAGCAAGAGCAGGCTCCTCAGAGGGTCAATGTTGGAGGCCAAGGGTAGGGCAAAAGTAGCAGGAGCAGGAGCAGGAGCAGGAGCAGGAAGTCCCCTCTCTGTGCCCTGACTCCCCTGTTGCAACATATCCCAGGACCCATGCTTTTATCTGCCCCTGCCCACCTGGACAACCCATGCCTGGGGCATCTGTGAATTTAGACTACTCCCCAAACCATGTGAACCCCCTGCCACACACCCTATTTTGCAGGCCTTTCTGGCCAAGAGCACTTCCCACTCCACCTTACCAGTACTCGTTCTAGCCTTGTGTAGAGAAACCCACAGCTTTCATGTGAATTCACTGGGCTGCAGCATCACACTGCCATTTTGGAACATGACAGCTCTCCAAACCTGTGTCCCATAGCTGTTTGAGTTTGCCAAGTGCTGCCAATGCAAATTACCAGAAATAGGTTGGCTTATGTTGGAATTTATTACACTTAAAGCTTACAGTTCTGAGGCTGTAAAAATGTCCAAATCAAGGCATCATCAAAAATGCTGTCTTAACAAGCATCAGCTGCTGCTGGACTCCTGCCAAGGCAAAATGTTGGGTCTGCCTGTCTCTCTCTGCCTTCTTCTCTGAACTCACTTTCTCCCTGTGCTCAGCAGTGGGCTATCAGAAACAATTGTTCACAACTCTCCCTTCTCCTCTGCCTTGGATGTCTTCAGTTTCAAGCTTCTCCATGACACCACCCTCTGGCCTCTCCCTCAGCCTCTCAGGGTTTCTGTGTCTCTCCACAGCTGTGGGAGATCCTTGACCTCTCTCCCACATGGCAGGGTAAACATGGCAGCACACTTACTCTGTGTGTTCCATGTATGTAGGACTTCAGCACAATTATTGGTGTCCATCCTGGTACCTGAAATCTAATCAGAGATCCATAACAAAATTAAAGCAATCTAACAAAAGTGACCTAAAGAAAGGACCCTTATCTGAATCTAACCAAAATGTCCTACATACAAAAGGCTTACTCAAATAGCAATGGGGAGTAGGAGCATACATTTCCAGGGCCATGCAAGACTAAAATGAGTGCATTAACCCAGGACACAGGTATCAGGAGGGGTCTCCTAAGTGTGAAAAAATGGGAACTCATGAAGAAGTGGCTGCTCTTGGAGTGTGGCCATCATTGATCAAAATGGTTCTGATCGCCATTGAACTGGTCCCTAGAATGGTACCAAGAACAACTCACTAAACTGTGCATTCTCCACCAAACATTAGCTCCAAAATCAAGTGTGTAACTCAGAGAGGTGTGCCATTATTCCCATCCCCAGAGCCAGAGAACACAGATTTTGCCTGGGGGTGAGGTGGCAGTTAAGCAGGCTGTAAAATTGAAAGCCCCTAATATCTTCTCCAAAGAACTGTTTACATTTACAGAGAATGGAGAAATTCAACCCCAAGAGTGCTCTCAAAGGCAGTGGAGATGATAGAGGGCCTGAGATTTAATTCATCTCTATGCTTCAGGAAGAAGTGAAATGAATACTTTTACAGATCAGTAAAAACTAATAAAGTTTGATAGCAGCAACTAACTCTAAAAGAAATGCAAAAGAATATTATTCAGACAGAACAAAAATAATCTAAGAAAGTTCAACATTCAGGATGGATGGAAGAAAAATATCTGTTAATTAAATACATATATCTAAATGACTATTCAATAGATGAAGTAATAATGATATCCGTGGCAAAGGACATCAATAAAGTATTAAAATACACCATAAAATAATATATATCATAAGAGGGGTAAATGGATATGTAGCAGTTTGCTATCATTATGAATTCCAAACACAGATATTGGATTAGGCTTGTAACCTAGTCTGTTAATCTGGGTATGATTAAGTTATGATAGGGCATTGACTGGGCCACAGTCGGTAAAGCATTGAGCCCAGCCCCTTGGAGGGTGGTGTTTCAAACTTAAATAGACATGGTGAAGGACAGAGCTTGAGTATTTTTTGATATTGGAGCTCTGATGCGCAAGGACAGACGGCCCTGGGGAAGAGAGAAAAAACATTCACCTGATAGTTCACAGCTGGCTTTGTTTAGAGAGGCAAAGCTCACAGAGCCTCATCGTCTACAGCTGACCTTTGGAGGAAACAGAGGAGCTGAGCCCAGAGTGTAATGCAGCCCTGGGAAGAGAGGAACCCAAGAAGCCAGGACCCTGGCAAATGTCGGCAACTGTCTTGCTCCAAGACGGAGTAACATACTTTGGTGAAGTAAGATAGTTATGCTTTATGGCCTGGTAATTGTAAGCTTCTACCCCAAATACATGCCCTTTATAAAGACCAAGTGATTTCTGGTATTTTGCATCAGCACCCCTTTGGCTGCCTAATATAGGATATAAAATGTTTTAAAATACATTATTTGGCAAGTCAATAACAAATAATGAGTGCAGATTTGGAAAGCACGGACAAGTGTTATAATTTCCCCGGTAAAGTTTAACAAATATTAAATCGTGCATCTCATCCAAATAAATCAAAGAAAAAAATGAGCAAAAATTGTCAGTCCAAATCAAAGTGTTTAGGATTTCCTGGGTTGCCATTTGACTTTTGTTCTGGGGCAAGCTTACTCCTACATCGTTGGAAGCTGCACCTTTCTTATCCTTCAGAAGCCTGAAGGTTCTAGGGTTGATTTATGGGGTGTTGTTTTGTCCCCATCATAAACCAAGTGCTGTATCACTTTCCAATTTCCTAGTTATGAGGTCACCAAACTGGATGTGTGGCTCATTTGAAGCAAGAAGAGCCAGGAATGATAGAACAAATAAAAAGGAGATATTGTTTTTCCTCCCAAATTGGATGTTTAGATGCTTGATATTGGATCGTTCCTCTTTGTTAATGAATGTATTCAATGATATAAATTTCCCTCTTATCATTGCTTTTGCTATACCCCACAAACTATGAAGAGGCATAGGACATTAAGAAGCAGAAAGAGTCACATAACAAAAGGCTTGTGATTGAAGTTATCTTAACTGCCACAACACTATAGACTAAAGTTGTAAGAAAGTTGGGAAAATATCTTCTCTGACCGCAAGCATTGTTTCCTCTAAATAACACTTCAATGAATGTCACTTCACTTTGAAGGAATTTACATCATGCTTACCTAAGGATGAGGGAATCTATGAAAGGAAAAAAGAATGAAGACAATGAGTTGTGCCAGTTTGCCCCACATGGTAGTCCTCCCCTTTAAGTGTAAAGAGTATGAAGTTTTCTTGGAAATTCAATCTCAGGATATACCTGAGGATAAATCTTTCAGAGAAACCATTTGGGATTTCATGAATTTGGGAAAGCCAGAGTCACATCAAAGAACCATGCAGGAGTAAAACCCTGTGTATGTAAGGAATTTTGGAAATCCTTCAGCCAGGCATTAAATCTCATTGAGCATGAAATAGTCATATTTATTAGTGATTATTATAATGAAAATGGGAATGCTTCCATCTGAAACAAAACTTCATGGAATGTGAGAAAATTGAAACTAGAGAGAAACCATATGTGTGTCCTGAATGTAGTCTGCTCTTTACAATCATATTTTACTCCTCATTTTAAAAACCATATAGGTGAAAATGTTTAGAAATGTCATACATATGGGAAAGTTTTCAACCTGACAGAAAACCTCTTTATTTATCAGAAAATTCTTACTGAAGAGAAATCATATATATGTGGGAAAGCTTTAATTCAAATGTCAAATCTCACATACAAGAGATTTCCTACTGCAAAGAATCCATATGCATGTAAGTCATGTGAAAAAGCACTTAGGTACAAATCATATCTCACAGAATATGAAAAAACTTATAGTGGACAGATACAAAGTGAATGTAAAGAATGCAGAAAAGCCTTCAGCCAAAATCAATAGTTCATAAAACGTCAGAGCATTCATTCTGGAGAAAATCCCTATACATGCATTGAATGGGAAAATCTTCAATCAGAAGGAAAACCTAGTTAGCCATCTGAAAATACATTCTGGAGTCAAACCCTATGAATGTGATGGACGTGGGAAAGCATTTATTCAGAAATCAAGACCCATTATGCACCAGAGAAGACAAACTGGAAGGAAACTCTATATATGTAAAGAATGTGGAATAGCCTTCAGCCAGAGGCAGTATCTCTTTAAACATTACAACATTCATACTGGAGAGAAACCCTGTGAATGTAATGAATGTGAATCTCCAAAGACTCTCCACCTCCAGTCTGTGCAACTTGTTGCCAATCTTTTAAGGAAGCGGCTGTGACTGTGCAATTCAGGATGTCTTTCTCTTTTTGTAAAAGTGCACTTGCATTTTGTGCTGAGATCTGCTCCTGCAAGATCTTCTTCCTCACTCATCTGTGTTCAATTTGTAACCACTTATTTATGCATCAGAACTCAAGATTTCTCTTAGTTTATGTAAAGAAGGGATTTCCACTTCTTTCTAATTATCCTGGTTGTTTTCAGTGGTTCTTCAGTCCATTACATTCTGGGTAAGCATTTAAAAAATTACCATTTTTAAAAAAATGCTGCCCGTTATTGTAGTATTTTCTTATAAGGCACCCCAACCATTTATATTTTTTTCAGTTTCTTCACCTGATTCTGTTCTGGACTCAAATTAAAAGCCACTGAACTAAAATGGCCTGCTTTCTTCGTAACTCCTATTTTCCTTAGTAATTTAAATCAGAAATGATCCTTTCATAATTAGTCAATATACTTCTAATCTCAAGTATTTTAAGAAGTTAGAAAATTTATTTGTATTATTAAGTTGTACTCCAATATTTTTCTCCTCTGTGATAAGGTGTTAGATGGATGAAACTAGAGAATGTATATATTTACAAATGGAAATGTGTACCCAAACCATTTACCAAGGCAGATAATTCTGAGGTAGAAGAAATGGGGATTTAGGCTAAGAAGGAATTTTGCTGTTTGCCATAACAGATATAAATTGTTTTTATACTCTTTGCACAGATAATTTGGTTATAATTTAAAATAAATTATGAAAATAGTACACAACTAAATCATACAAAGTGGTTGATATGAAAATATCAATTTGTAACTGCAACATTACTTGGAGGGCACTTCCCCTCACCCTTTACAAATACATTCGCCCATAAAGGAAAAGTGCTCATTCCCCTCGACCCCTCCCCACCTTCCTGGATGGGTGGAGGCCTCCCACAGCAAGAGTGAGCATGGAGCATGAGGAGCATGGACGCTCCCGGGTGAAGGCCACACTGATCTCTACACGTGTCCTGTTAGAGGGCTGTTACCACCACAGGAGAAGACAGACATCCTGCTGCTTACTTTGCAATGAAGACCGGCTACCTTGACTCACATCACTAACTGAGGCTGTGAGTGCAGAGCAGGACTTTATCCCTTTGCTCCTGTGCAGAACCAGCACCTATGATGATTGTTTTCATTGGGAAACTGAGAGTTTGTTTCCAAAATAGGATATTCCCTCTCTGGCTTGGGGATACTACAGTGAACACGGGATATATTCCAGGTTCTTCAGTTGTTCATCAGCTTCTTCCCACCCAACCCCTCCATTCTCTTCTGGGATTGAAGAGGTCTGCATCATTTTCAACTCTGTTAAAGGTGTGTTGAAAATTTAATATTTAATTAGTTTGAGAAATATCTGGCATCTGCACACTCTGAGATTTTCTGCAAACATTGCACAATCTCACAACCTAACTTCTATTCTTGTCAGCCCTATGTCCCAGGAATTTCTTTGATTCCTGCACAATATATTAGGGTCATTGGCCTAATGTTGCTCATTCCAGTGATGTTATTGCTCTAACCAATGCTGTAAGATGAATTTTGACATTTCCTTCCAGGTCCAACAGGTTTCATCTTGGAATTGCTCTTTATTTAGCTGCCCCAAGATTGGAGAAGGTGAACATAGAACTGGAAGCAGGAGACCTGAGTCTGTGCCTTAGACCCAGGAGGGGTAAAGTAAGAGCAGACTCCTCAGAGGGTCAAGGCTGGAGGCCAAGGGAAGGAGGGAAGGGCAAAAGGAGCAGGAGCAGGAAGTGTTCTCTCTGTGCCCTGACTCCTCTGCTGCACCAGGCACCAGTTCCCATGCTTTTATCTGCCACTACCCACCTGGCCAACCCCTTCCAGAGGCAGATACATCATACTGGGGCATCTGTGAGTTTAGACAAGTCACAAATCATGTGACTCCCCTGTCTGACCCCCTGTCTTGCAGGCCTTGCTGGCCAAGAGTTATTACCCCTCCATCTTACAGGTACTCATTCCCACCTAGTCTGGAGACACTCACAGTTTATAGGTGAATTCACAGGGCAGCAGCATCCCAGTGCTATTTGGAACAGGTAAGCTCTCCAACACTGTGTCCATAGCTGTTTGAGTTTGCCAAGCAATGCCAATGCAAAATACCAGAAGTAGGATTGCTTTTATTGGAATTTATTAGGGTTAAAGCTAACAGATATGATGCTGTGAAAATGTTCAAATCAAGGCATCATCAAAAATGCTGTCTTAACAAGGGTCAGCTGCAGCTAAACTCCTGCAAAGGCAAAATGTTGGTCCTGCCTGTCTCTCTCTGCCTTCTCCTCAAACTCACTTTCTCCCTGAGTTCAGCAGTGGGTCATCAGACACAATTGCTCACACTGCTGCCTTCTCCTCTGGCCTGGATATCTTCGGATTCAAGCTGCTCCATGACTCAACCCTCTGGCCTCTCCCTCAGCCTCTCAGAGTTTCTGTGTCTCTCCAAAGCTGTAGGAGACCCTGAAACCCTCTCCCTCCAGGCAGGGTAAACATGGCAGCACTCTTTCTCTGTGTGTTCCATATATATAGGACTTCAGCACAATGATTGGGGTCCATCCTGGTGCCTGCAATATAATCAGAGGCCTTAACTAAACTAAAGCAATCTAAAAAAAGTGAACTAATCAAAATATCTCTTATCTGAATCTCACCAAAATGTCCTACATACAAAAGGCTTACACACACAGCAATGGGTGAGTAGAAACATATTTTCTGGGGTCCACACGAGACACAAATGAGGGCATTAACCCAGGACACAGGGATTAGAGGGTTCTCCTAAGTCTAGAAAAAATGGGAACTCATGAAGCAGTGGCTGTATTTTGTGTGTGCCCATCATTGAGCAAAATCGGGTGCTGACCACCATTAAAATGATCCCTATAATGGTCCCAAGAAGAACTCAATATACTGTACTTTCTCCATTGAATCTTAGCCCCAAAATCAGGTGTGCAACTCAGAGAAGTCTGGCATTATTTCCATCCCCAAAGCCAGAGCACACAGATTTTCACTGGGGGGTGGGTGAGCAGGAAGCAGGCTGTAAAACTGAAATCTCCTAATTTCTTCTTCAGATAACTGATTTCATTTCCAACAGTATGGAGAAATTCAGCCTCAAGAGTGCTCTCAAATACAGTGGAGATCATCCAGGGCCTGAGATTTAATTCATTTCAATCCTTCAGAAAGAATTGAAATAAACACTTTTACAGATGTTTAAAAACTAGTAAGGTTTGATAGCAGCAATTCACGTTTAAAAAAATGTAAAATAATGTTCTTCAGGCACAAAAAAATAATTTCAAAAAGTTCAAGTTTCAGGATGGATGGAAGAACAATATCTGTTAATTAAATTCATATAACTAAATGACTATAGAATGGATAAAGTAGTAATGATATCCATGGCCTAGGACACCAATAAAGTGTAAAAATACACCATAAAATAATATATAGCAAAGATGGGTAAATGGATATGTAACAGTTGGATATGATTATGAATTCCAATAATAGATATTGGATTATGCTTGTAAACTGGTCTGTTAATATGGGCATGGTTAAGTAATGATAAGGGTGTTGACTGGGCTAGATTCGGTGGGGCATTGAGTCCTGCCTATTGGTGAGTGGGGCCTCATACATAGAAAGACATAGCAAAGGACAGAGTGGGAATAGTTTTTGATGTTGGAGTTCTGATGAGCAAGCAAAGAAGGCCCTGATGGAAAGAGACAAACTTTCACCTGACAGTTCACAGCTGGCCTTGTGGAGAGAGGTAAAGTTTAAAGAGCCTCATAGACTACAGCTGACCTTTTGGAGGAAACAGAGGACCTGACCCCAAACAGAATTGCAGCCCTGGGAATAGTGAAACCCAAGAAGCCTGAAGCCTGCCAAATTTCAGCAGCTGTCTTGCTCCAAGATGGGATAACCGTCCTTGGTAAATGAAGAAATTATCCTTTATGACCTGGTAACTGTAAGCTTCTAACACAAATAAATACCCTTTATAAAGTCCAACAGATTTCAGGTATTTTGCATCAACACACCTTTGGCAAAATAATACAGGATATAAAATGCTTTAAAATACTTTATTTGGCAAGTCAATAACAAATAATATGTGCAGATTTGAAAAGGCAAACAAAAGTGTTATAATTTCCCCAGTAAACTTTAAAGAATATTAAGTAGAGCATCTCATCCAAATAAATAGAAGAAAAAAGTTGAACAGAAATAGTCAGTCCAAACCAAAGTGTTTAGGATTTCCTGGGTTGCCATTTGGCCTTTGTTCTGAGTGACGTTTCTCATGCAACTTTGGAAGCTGCACCTTTTTTATCATTCAGAAGCCTGAAGGTTCCAGGGTTGACTTATTGGGTATTGATTTGTCCCCATCATAAATCAAGTGCTGTATCACTTGCCCATTTCCTAGTTATGTAGTCACCAAACTGGATGTGATGCTCATTTGAAGCAAGAAGAACCATGAATGATAGAACAAATAAAAAGAGGATATTGTTGCACTTCCCAAATTTGGACGCTTTTGACATCTGTACCTTCTGAGGTTTCTGCAAAATTGCACTACCTCACAATATTACATCTATTCTTGTCAGCCCTAGGTCCCAGGACTTTCTGGGTTTCCCATACTATTTATTAGGGTCACTAGCCTAAGGTTGCTGATTCTGGTGATGTTATTGCTTCAGCAATAAATGCAACTGCTGTACCGTGAACTTTGACTTTTCCTTTCGGACACTAACAGGTTTCATTTAGACATTCCTCTTCCTTTAGCTGCCCCAAGATTGGAGAAGATGAATGTAGAACTGTTAGGAGGAGATGTGATTCTGTGCCTGAGAACCCGGGAGGGGAACAGTAAGAGCAGCCACCTCAGAGTGTCCATGCTGGAGGCCAAGGGATGGAGGGATGGGCAAAAGGAACAGGATCAGGAAGTCTCCTCCCTATGCCCTGACTCCTCTTTGCACAAGACCCCAGGTCCCATGCTTTTATCTGCCCCTGCCCACCTGGCCAAACCCTGCTTGCATCCAGTACATCATACTGGGACATCTGTGACTATAGACTAGTCTTCAAACAAAGTGCCTCCCTTGCATGACTCACTGTCTTGCAGGTCTTGATGGCCAAGAGCACTTCCCCCTCCATCTTACCAGTACTAATTCTCAGCTAGTCTGGAGACACCCACAGTTTAATGATGAATTCACTGTGCAGCAGCATCACTCTGCCATTTGGGAACACGGCAGGTCTCCAAACCTGTGTCCCTAGCTGTTTCAGTTTACCAAGTGCTGCCATTGCAAAGAAATTGGTTGGCTTTATTAGAATTTATTAGGGTTAAAGCTTACATTTCTGAGGCTGTGAAAATGTCCAAATCAAGGCATCATCAAAAATGCTGTCATTGAGGGTGGTGGGCCACACTTGTGGGAGATGTTTCTGTGGGATGTGGTGAGAGGTGTGGGAGGTGGGCAACATGGGAATCCCAGTGAGCTCCGTGTAATATTTTGGGTAATCTAAGCACCTCTTAAAATATATGTATATATATAAATAACATTTTTGTAAGCAAATTCACATATATGCATATATATTTATATATCATTTTGCAAATGTTTGAATGTATTGTGAGAATTTTGATTTTTACCCACAATAAAAATAAATAAAAAAAAAATGCTGTCTTAATAAGGATCAGTTGCTGCTGGACTCCAGCCAAGGGAAAATGTTGCACCTGCTGTCTCTCTCTGCCTTCTCCTCCAAATTCACTTTATCCCAGAGCTCAGCATTAGGCCATAAGCCAGAATTGCTCACACCTTTCACTTCTTCTCTGGCCAGGATGTCTTTAGCTTCAAGCTGCTCCACGAGTACAGCCTCTCCATCACACTCTCAGGGTTAATGTGTCTCTCCACAGCTGTAGGAGATCATGTAGCCCTCTCCCACATGTCAGGGTAAACATGGCAGCAGTCTTTCTCTGTGTGTTCCATGTATGTAGGACTTCAGGACAATAATTGGGGTCCAGCCAGGTGCCTGAAATCTAACCAGAGGCCCTTAACTAAACTAAAGAATTCTACCACAAAGTGACCTAAACAAAATTACCTTATCTGAATCTAAACAAAATGTCCTACATACAAAAGCTTACGCATACAGCAATGGGTTAGTAAGAACATACATTTCTGGCATCCATGCAAGACTCAAATGTGGGCATTAACCCAGGGCACAGTGATCAGAAGGGGTCTCCTTGTCTGGGAGTAATGGGAACTCATGAAGCAGTGGCTATACATAGGGTGAGGCAATCATTGAGCAAGATGGGGTGCTGAACATCATTGCATTGGTTCCTAGAAAGGTCCCAAGAAGAACTCAGTATACTGTGCTTTCTCCACCAAATCTTAGCTCCAAAATCAGGTGTGTAACTAAGAGAGGTTTGCCATTATTCCCTTTTGCAGAGCCAGAGTGCACAGATTTTCCTGTTTAGTGGCAGGGGGGGGGGGGGGCCAGGAAACGGGGTGTAAAGCTGATAGACCCTAATTCCTTCTCCAAATAATTGATTGCATTTACAACAGAATGGAGAAATTCGAACCCAAGGGTGCTCTCAGAAGCAGTGGAGATTGTGGAGTGCCTGAGACTTAATTCATTTCAATCCTTCAGGAAGATGTGAAATAAATATTTTACAGATGAGTAAAAACTAATATCGTGTGTACAACAGAATAGCATTAAGTCCACTCTGGTCCATAGTACTTCCCCCAATCCTGAGGGGAATGGAATGGTGATTTCCACTCCACCTCCAAGTGAGATAGGGCTTACATCCCATGGATACAGTGGATGGGATTTTCCTGCCTGCAATTGCAGGCCCTCTCCATTCCCTGGGAAGGTCGTTGCCCATAATTGTCTCCTCTCCAGGTGACTTGGAAGAGTCCATTGAGCTGTTGGGTAGGAGTTGTAGCTCCACCGAGATAACATGCACAACGGCACATAGGTAGGCCAGAGGCTCCAGTCTCTGGAAGTACACCAAAAAATTCCAGCATCACATATAAGTTTGAATAGAAGGGACTGATGGACCATGTGCAGGCAGGACTTATTTGAGTCCAAATCTGTCACTCTCAGGAGAACAGATTCCAAAGTAGAGCCCACTAATAAGGCTTCAATCTCTGTGGCTATCCCCAATTATATAGGACCTGTGTGTCTCCAGAGCCCTCAGTAGACCCTCTGGGTGGGGTGATATCCACTTTCGTGTTCTATGATGTCCTACTGAGGTGTGCGTAAGCATTACCTCTGGGATGACCTCCCTACTCTCTTTGAAGTCTCTTAGTGACATGAACTCATTTCTCTTTACCTTTTCCCTGTTTATTCAAAGACTTTTTCCAATCATGTTGCCAGTTGGCACTTGGTATTAACTCTCATTGCCAGGGAGCTTCATCCCCGGGAGTCATGTCCCACATTGGGGGGAAGGAAATGCATTCATACCCTGAGTTTGGCTTAGAGAGGCTACATTTGTGCAACAAGGAGGCTCTCAGGTGGCAACCAATAGTCACCCCTTAACAGTAGACTAAGTTTCAATTACAAGAGCGAAGATTCATAAGGCTAGTCATCAATAACAAGAACCCATCAGTGGGCCATCTTCTTTTGCCAGACACTGCTCTTGCACTCAGGGGACTGATGCTGCTCCCTTGGAGAATGTGGCAAAGATCTCCAGGCTGGGAATTCAGATTCCCTCATTTATTGAGTGATTGTCTACCCACCGTGACCATGCCCCATCCCTTGATCATTTAAATAATATCATATAACATTAATGTATATTCAGATGAACTTACTCCCATGAATCCCCCAACCCAGACACCCCCCACCAATAATCCTCTGCAGCCCCCATTGTAAACCTTCTGTGATTTAAACCTTCCTTGTATATGGAGCCCATATAAAAACCAAATAAAATTAATAGAATAAAAAAAATAATGATAAGCTTTAATGCAAGGGACAAATGCAAGGAAATTCAGAAGAAAAAAAGTTAACCAAAAATAAAATATAATTAGAGCATTGGAACTTTCAAAAAATGAGAAAAAATCCTTTTTAAAATAATTATTCTTTTTTCTTTTTATCACTGTATTATTGGATGTCTAGTGTACTGTGACTCCTTCCCCCTCTCATTCCCCAGTGTATTCCAAATCTTCATTCAATTTTCAAAGAAGTTTTAGGTCACAGCAAAGTCACACACTGAATACTAGAGACTTCCATATACCCCACCTCCCTCCCACTTTCCAACCCCATATTAAGTCCTTTAAAAAAATGGATGTTAGCATTGTTATAACTCTTATACAGATAGTAAAATATAGCAACTAAACATTGTCAATGGTTTACAGAATAATTTACAATTTAAAAGGTACAGTTTAATAATTTTTTATGATAATTACCATGTCCTGTGTCCATTAATGTAAGGTAATGAAAAACCCTTCCTGTGACCACTAAATACCTCATTTGATCTTAACTATTCCTTCCTCCTAATCCACCTGGGTCTTATGACACTCTCCTATCTTGACTCAAGGAATGACAAGATTCATAGTTACATACCCTGGGTATTCCAACCTGCACTTCCTAATCTAAACACCTGTCAACCTTGTGCCACCAAACCCAGGAATGTCTGTACCAGTCTGTCCTATCTTTCAATATGCAACTATACTCTATCCTTTTGCCATAGATTATGTCCATATGGGTGATGGCTCACAGCCTACTCTTCTCTTTCTCTCCCTTGTTTACCTATCTTTCAGACAGTGGTTCTCAGAGACTGCTCACTTTCCTCAGTTCAAATCAGTGAGGTCATATACTGTTCATCGATCAATGCCTGGCTTGCTTCACTCAATATAAAGTCTTCAAGATTCATCCACGTAATTCCGTGTGTTAGCACTTTTTTCCTTCTTACAGCTCAGTAATATTCCATTGTATGTATGAACGAAGTTTTGCTTTTCCAGTCGTCTGTTGATGGGCACCAGCGCTGTTTCCAACTTTTGTAAATGGTGAACAATGCCAGTATAAACATTGGTGTGCATATGTCTGTTCGTGCCTTTGCTTTCAGTTCTTCTGGGCATTTACCCAGCAGTGGAATTGCTGGATCATATGGAAGATCTATTGTTAGTTTCCTGATGAACCGCCAATCTGTCCTCCATAGTGGCTAGACCATTCCACAATCCCACCAGCTGGGATTGAGTGTTCTTATTCCTCCACATCCTCTTCAATACTTAGAGTCTGCTGTTTTTTTAATAGCTGCCATTCTGATGAGTGTAAATCATCTCTGTGTAGTTTTGATTTGCATTTCCCTTTTCCTGATAACAAGTGATGTGGAGCATTTTTCGTGTGCTTTTTAGCCCTTTTATTTCTTCCTTGGAGAAGTGACTTTCAGATAACTTGCTCATTTTTAAAATGGGTTGTTTGTCTTTTTATTTTCAAGATGTAGGATTTCTTTATATATGCAGGATATTGGGCTCTTATCAGATATATTGTTGCCAAATATTTTCTACCATTGGGTAGGCTGCCTTTTTATTTTCTTAATAACGTCCTTTGAGGTGCAGAAGTTTTTGGCTATGAAGTTCATGAAAACATTTCCTATCACAAGGTCTTGTAGATGCTTTCCTACATTATCTTCTAAGGTCTTTATTGTTTGGGCTCGTATATTTAGATCTTTGATCCATATTGAGTTGATTTGTGTATAAGGTGTGAGATGGAATTCTTCTCTCATTTTTTTGGATATGGATATCCAGTTCTCAAAGCACCACTTGTTAAAGTGGTCATTCTGTCCCAACTGAGTGGCCTTGGTAATCTTGTGGAATACCAGATGACTGTATATGTGAGGATCTGTATCATAAGTCTCAATTCAATTCCATTGGTCAGTAGATCTATCCTTGTGCCAATACCATGCAGTTTTGGTCACTGTAGCTTTGTAATATGTTTTTAAGTATGGTAATGTGATACCTACAACTCCATTTATCATTTTCAATATGTCTTTGGCAATTTGGGGCCTCTTACATTTCCAAATATATTTTGTATTAGTTTCTCCAGTTCCTTAAAAAATATAGTGTTGATTTTTATTGGGATTGCATTAAATCTGTAAAGTAGTTTGAGTAGGATAGACATCTTGATGATGTTTAGTCTTCCAATATATGAACAGGGAATATTTTTCCCTTTATTTAAGTCTTCTTTGATTTCCTTTAACAGTGTTGTGTAGTTTTCTGTATATACACCCTTTACATCTTTAGTTAAATTTATTCCTAAGTATTTGATTCTTTCAGTTAGTATTTTAAATGGCATTTTTTTCTTGAGTTCCTCCTCTGATTGCTCATTATTCGTGTACAGAAATGCTACTGATTTTTGAGCATTGATCTTATAGCTTGCAACATTACTGAACTCCTTTATAAGTTCCAGAAGCTTTGTTGTAGCTTTATCTAGGCTTTCTATCTATAGGATCGTGTCATCTGCAAATAATGAAAATTTTCATTCTTCTTTTCCAATCTGGATGCCTTTTATGTCCTTTTCTTGACTCTGTGCTAGAACAAGTACTTCTAAGGCTATGTTAAATAAGAGTGTTGATAGTGGGCATCCTTGTCTTGTTCCTGACGCCATAGGGAAGGCTTTTAGTATTTCACCATTGAAGATGAGTTAGCTTTGGATTTTCATATAAACCCTTTATCATATTCAGAAAATTTCCTTCTATTCCTATCTGTTGCAGGTTTTTTTTTTTTTAACAGGAAGTGTGCTGTATTTTGTCAAGTGCTTTTTCTGCATCTATAGAGAGGATCATGTGGGTTTTTTTCTTTCAGTTTGTTTATGTGGTGTATTATATTGCTTGATTTTATTATATTGAACCATCCTGGCATACCTGGGATGAAACCCACATGTTCATGGTGTATAATCCTTTTAATATGATGTTGAATGCAATTAGCAAGTATTTTGTTGAGGATTTTAGCATCGAGGATCATTATAGAAATTGATCTTTTATTTTCCTTTCTAGTGGTATCTTTAGTTTTGGTATTAGGGTAATGTTGGCATCGTAGAATGAGTTAGGCAATATTCCTTCTATTTCTATTCTTTGGATGACCTTAAGTAGAATGGCTGTTAGCTCTTTCTGGAATGTTTCATAGAATTCAGCTGTGTAGCCATCTGGTCCTGGGCCCTTCTTAGTTGGGAGTTTTTTGATGAGTGAGTCTTCCTCTTTACCGTAGTTGGACTGTTGAATTCATCAATTTCTTCTTTCATCAATGTAGGACTTTGTGAGTTTCTACAAACTTGTCCATTTCCTCTAAATTTTCATTCTTGTTGGCATATAATTTTTCAAAGTATCCTCTTATGATGCTCTTTATTTCCATGGAGTCAGTAGTGATATCCTCTTGCTCATATATTATTTTGCGTATTTGCATCTGTTCTCTATTTTTCTTTATTAGTCTAGCTAAGGGTTTGTCAATTTTATTGATATTCTCAAAGAAACAACTCTTGGTTTTGTTTATATTTTCTAGAGCTTTCTTATCCTCTATTTCACTTAGTTCAGCTCTAATCCTTGTTATTTCCTTTTTTCTACTTCTTTTAAGTTCAGTTTGTTGTTGTTTTTCCAATTCCTCCAAGCATACAATTAGCTCTTCAAATTTAGCTCTTTCTTCCTTTTTAATATATGTATTTATGGCTATGAACTTCCCTCTCAGGACAGCTTTGGCTACATCCCATAGATTTTTATAGGTTGTGTTGTCATTTTCATTAGTTTCAAGGTAGTTACTGATTTCTTTTGAGATTTCCTCCTTGACCCACTGTTTGTCTAAGAGTGTGTTGTTTAACTTCCATATCCTTGTGCCTAACCTGTTTTTCTGGCCCTTAGCGATTTCCAATTTAATGCTATTGTCATCAGAGTAATTACTTTTTATAATCTCAATCTTTCTGAATTCATTGAGAGTGTTTCTGTGGCCTAGCTTGTGGTCTATCTTGGAGTATGATCCATGTGCACGCAAGAAGAATGTAAATCCTGATGTATTGGGGTATATATATTGTTCTGTATATTTCTATTAAGTCCAGGTCCTCTAATTTATTGTTGAGAGTCTTTGATTCTTGTTGATTCTCCGTCTAGATGTTTTGTCTAATGATGATAATGGTGTATTAAACTCCCCTGTTATAATTGTAGAGGCTTTTATTTCTCCACTTAGCTTTTCCAGAGTTTGCCTCATGAAATTTGAGGCAACTCAATTAGGTGTGTAAATGTTTATGATTTTTCTCTCTTCTTCAGAGCTTACCCCATTTACTCACATATTGTGTCCATCTTTGTCTCTTACAATATTTTTGCATTTAAAATCTATTCTGTCTGATATTAGAATAGCTACTCCTGCCCTTCTATGGCTATTGTTAGCTTGTAAAATTGTTTTCCAGCATTTACTTTCAGCATCCTTGAATCCCTGGGTCGAAGGTGGGTTTCTCCTAGAAAGAATATGATGGATCATATTTCTTTATCCATTCTGCCCATCTGTGTCTCTTGAGTGGTGAATTTAATCCATTAACATTCACTGTTATTACTCGCAATGAATTTCTTACTTCAGCCGTATTTTCATTGGATTAATGTATGTCATATGTTGTTTTGTTTCTGTTTTTATTTTTTTGGTTCTTTTTAAACTCTCCTAAGTCTTGATTTGTCCTTTCACCTTGTAGAACTTCCTTTAGTATTTCTTGAAGTGACAGTTTCTTATTGACATACTCTCTTAATTTCTGTTTATCTGTGAATATTTTGAACTCCCTATCATTTTTGAATGTCAGTTTTGCTGGATACAGAATTCATGGCTGGAAGTTTTTTCTTTTAGTACTTTGACTATGTCGTACCACTGTCTTCTTCTCTCCATGGTATCAGATGAGAAATCAGCACTTAATGTTATTGTGCATCACTTATATATGATGGTTCTCTTTTCTCTTACCGACTTGAGCATTTTCTCTATCTTGAGCATTGGATATTTTGACAAGTATATGTCTTGGAGTTGGCCTGTTGGGATTTATACTGTTTGGGGTGCTCTTTGCTTCCTGGATCTGCACATCCATCTCTCTCAATAGGGTTGGGAAGTTTTCAGCCATTATTTACTTCAACACCCCTTCTGTTCCCTTTCCCCTCTCTTCTCCTCCTGGGATGCCTATAAAGCATATGTTTGTGTGTTTTGTGTTGTCAGTTAAATCCCTGAGTCCCTTTTGGATTTTTTATGTTTTTTTGCCTCTCTGTTTTACTATCTGTTTGATTTCAGCTGTATTGTCTCCCAAATCACTAATTCTTTCTTCTGCCTGTTCAAATCTGTTGTTATGTGAATCCAGCATCCTTTTGATTTCTTGGATTGTGCCATTGATCACCATAATATCTGTTATCTTTTTTGTATGTTTCCAATTTCCTCAGTATGTTCTCCCAGTGTCTTCTTTATATGCTTAATGTCTTATTTCACCTCATTAATTTGTTTCATGATATTTGTTTGGGAATCCTTGATTAGTTTTTCGATGTTCTGTATGTATTCCTGGTGTTTAGATTGATCCTTGGAGTGGTCCATGTCTTCCGGTTTCTCAATGTGGTTTGTAATTTTTTGTTGCCCTCTGGTCATCATTTTATCTTCCAGGGTTTATTCAGTTGATTTGCTTCTCTCACTCCTCTCAAGTTTTATTTAGTTGGTGGTTCTGTGTGTGTGTTTTCTCTTTGACACCTTTTCTTCTTATTTTGTTTCCTTGCTTCTTTCTATGTTACCTTGAAGGAAAAAAAATAGTGCCAGAGGGATTGAAAGATGTGAGAAAGGAAGAAGGATAATAATAATATTGATAAAAGTTAGAAAAGGGGCCAAATAGGACTTAGTGAAATTAATATTTAACTGGGTAGGTAGTGTACAGTAATAGGAAAAAAAAGTGGTGTACCTACAATGGGCTGGGGAACCTAATAGAGAAATATATATATAATGTTTAGAAGGCTATAATGATGAGGAGAGAGAGAAAGGGTAAAGAAAGGGTTTAAAGGAAAAAGTTCATATTATGAAAATAAGAAGTAAACAAAATAGAATAGAAATTGGCACCCTTAATTTGTGGGCTAATGAAAAAGCGTGGTGTCTAAGCACCACAACAGAAAGCAGAAGGCAGAGAGATGAAGGAAGGATTAGAGATAGCTTGGGATACTATATCAATATAGACAGAGAATTGAAAATTACTGAAGAAGAAGAACATCAAAGAAGTGGTAAGGTAGCAGCACCTAATTTTTTAAAAAATGAAGGAAAACAGAAAGGGGGGAGGAAAGAGGAAAGAAAAGCAAGAGACAACAAACAAACAGAGAAAAACCAAACAACCACACCAGCAAGCAGTTAAACAAAGCTAAGTAGGAAGTGTTCCTTCTAGGGTCCTTGCAGATCCTCTCAGCCTTCTTGTGTTATCAATTTCCCTTCTGGGTTCTATCTGAAGATTTTGAGGCAGATCTTCAGTATTACACTAAATTAAGAACAGGAATTCATTGTTTAAAGTTATTGTCTTCTTCTTTTAATTTTTTTTTGTGATATAAGGGTCCCAAAAGATGTCCTCTGCTAGATAACCCCCTTCACCAATGGGACCATAAATAGGCTCGTGGAAACTAATCACGCCCTTCCCACTTCCTGGCCTCTGTCGGGGAGTATAGCTTTGATGCTTTTCAGGGCAGAGCAATAAAATTGGTTGAATCTGGCCCCTCTAGGGCCAGGCCTCAGTGTCAGTGGGCTGCTGGATAAATCAGGTTTCCTCAGCAGATTCCCCTCTGCCCATAGCCTGGTGCTGTTTCAAGCTGTTTTATCTGATCCCCAAAGCTATGAGGGTTCCAGGCAGTCAAATCCATGACGTTAAACGCCTCTACACCTTCTGTCAGAGCCCTACCTCGCTCACAGTATGCTGCCTCAAAGAGGGAGCATGAGTCACAGTTGCAGGATTCATGGTACAAACCAGCCATTTTCTCTGAGGGTGGGGCTCAGCCATCTGTGTTAACAACCACAGGCAGCCTCAAAGCTCAAGAATATCTACCGATCACTCAACACTGTCAATCTGCCCGCTGATAGGTGACCCACTTTTATCACTCTGTGTGCCCATAGCCCAGACCCTTGGGTAGATCCCCACCCACAATTGGCCATCCCCAGAGAGCTAGTCAGTGAGTATCCTCCTAAACAAATGCCATCTTGCCTCTCTCCTGTAGCATTTTCTTTAAGGCACTCCAACCATATATATTTTTTTCAGTTTCTTAACCTGATTCTGATGTAGATTCAAGTTTAACAGCCACTGAACTACAGTGGCCTGCTTTCTAATTAACTCCAACTTTCCTCATTACTTTAAATGAGAAATGATCCTTTCATAATAAGATGATATACTTCTAATCTCAAGTATTTTAAGAAGTTAGAGAATTTATTTATAATTTTAAGTTGTACTCCAATGTTTTTCTCATATGTGATAGGTTGTGGGATGGAAGAAATTAGAGAATATACAAACATAAATGTGTACCCTAAAGAATCAGTGAATGTAGATAATTCTGAGGAAGGAGGAATGGGGATGGAAGCCAGAGAAGTAATTTTATTGTTTGCCATAACAGACAAAAATTATTTTTATAATATTTGAATGGATAATTTGGTTTAAAGTTAAAGGAAATTATGAAAATTATACACAATGAAATCATACAGAGTGGTTGATTTGAAAATATTGATTTATATCTGCCAAATTACTGGGAGGCACTTCCCCTTACCCTTTGCAAAAACAGTAGCACATAAAGGAAAACTGCTATCTCCCCTGGGTACCCTCCCATGCTGCCTGGACGGGTGGAGGCCACCCTGACCAAGAGTGAGCACGGATCACGAGGAGCATGGATGCGACGGTGTTAAGGCAACACTGCTCTCTACACGTGTATGGTTAGAGGGCTGTTAGCACCACAAGAGAAGACAGGCTTCCTGCTGCTCACTCCCCAGTGAAGACCGGCCAGAGTGACTCACATCACTAACTGAGGCTCTGAGTGCTGAGCAGGGCTTTCTCCCTATCCTGCTTTGTGGGTACAGAGCCTATGATAATGGTTTTCACTGGGGTTCTGAGAGTTTGATTCCAAAAAAGGACATTCCCTCTCTGGATTGGGGGAACTGCAGTGAACACGTGTTACATTCCAGCTTCTTCAGTTGTTCATCAGCTTCTTCCCATCCAACCCCTCCGTTCTCTTCTGGGATTAAGGAAGTCTGCATCATTTCAACACTGTTAAAAGTCTGTTGAAATTTTAATATTTAAGTAGTCTGAGAAATATCTGGTATCAGCACCCTCTGAGTTTTTCTGCAAACATTGCTCTCTCTCATAACCACCTTTCTATTCTTGTCAGCCCCAGGTCCCAGAACTTTCTGAGATTTTTGTACTAATCATTAGTGTCACTGGAATTGTGTTGCTCATTCTGGTGATATTATTGCTGTCACCAATGGTGTAATGTGAATTTTGACATTTTCTTTCTGTCACCAACAGGCTTATTCTTGGCATTGTTCTTTCTTTAGCTGCCCCAAGATTGGAGAAGGTGAATGTAGAGCTGGAAGGAGGAGACAAGAGTCTGGGCCTGAGAACCAGGAGGGGCACAGAAAGAGCAGCCTTCTCAGAGGGTCAATGCTGGAGGACAAGGGAATGAGGAAATGGCAAAAGGAGCAGGGGCAGGTAGTTTCCTCTCTGTGCCCGGACTCCTCTGTGCACCAGACCCCAGGTCCCATTCTTTTATCTCACCTTGCACACCTGGCCACCACCTGTCTGAGGCAGGTACATCATACTGGGACATCTGTGACTTTATACGAGTCCCCAAACCTTGTGACTCCCTTGCATGACTCCTTGTCTTCCAGGTTGTGCTCACCAAGAGCACTTTCCCCTCTGTCTTAACAGTACTCATTTCTGCCTAGTCTGGAGG
This sequence comes from Tolypeutes matacus, assembly GCA_026826555.1. NCBI lineage: Eukaryota > Metazoa > Chordata > Mammalia > Cingulata > Chlamyphoridae > Tolypeutes > Tolypeutes matacus. The sequence continues at coordinate 188,810 of JAKSZT010054235.1, read as the reverse complement.
CATCCACAGTTTACACATGAATTCACTGGTCAGCTGTATCACACTGCCATTTGGGACCAGCTCAGCTCTCCAAGCTTATATACCTAGCTGTTTGAGTTTGCAAAGTGCTGAAAATGCAAAATACCATAAATAGTTTGGCTTTTAATAGAATTTATTAAGTTTAAAGCTTACAGTCCTGAGCCTGTGAAAATGTCCAAACCAAAGCATTACCAAAAATCCTGTCTTCACAAGGTTCTGCTGCTGCTGGACTCCTGCCAAGGGAAAATGTTGAGCATGCCTGTCTTTCTCTGCCATCTCCTCCAAACTCACTTTCTCCCTGAGTTCAACATTGGGCCATTGGACATATTTGATCACACATTTCCTTTCTCCTCTGGCCTGGATATCTTCAGCTTCAAGCTCCTCCCTGACTCCATCCTCTGACCTCTCCCTCAGCCACTCAGGGTTTCTCTGTTTCTTCACAGTTGTAGGAGATCCTGGAGCCCTCTTCCACATGACAGGGTAAATATGGCAGCACTCTTTCTTGGTGTGCCACATGTATGTAGCACTTCAGCAGAATGATTGGTGTTCATCCTGGTGCCTGAAATCTAATTAGAGGCCCTTGACTACACCAGGGGAATCTAACAATAATGACCTAATTAAAACCTCACTTATCTGAATCTAACAAAATGTCCTACATACAAAAGGCTTGCACACAGAGCAATCGATTAGTAAGAACATAGATTTCCAGGGTCCGTGCAAGACTCAATCGAGGCCATTAACCCAGGGCACAGGGATCAGGAGGGGTCTCATAAGGCTGGGAGAAATGGGAAATCATGAAGCAGTGGCTGTACTTTGGGTGAGGCCATTATTGATCAAAATGGCGTGCTGACCACCATTTCACTGGTTCCTAGCATGTTCCCAAGAAGAACTCAATATACTGTGATTTCTCCACCAAATCTTAGCTCCAAACTCAGGTGTGTAACTCAGAGAGGTGTGCCAATATTCCCATTCCCAGAGCTAACGTTCACAGATTTTGCCTGTTTGGTGGTGGGGGTGGCAGGAAGCAGGCTGTAAAACTGAAAGCCCCTAATTTCTTCTTCAAAGAACTGAATGCTTTTACAACAAATGCAGAAATTTGACCCTAAGCTTTCTCTCAAAAGCAGTGGAGATTGTGGAGGGCCTGAGTTAATTCATCTCAATCCTTCAAGAATAATTGAAATAAATATTTTACAGATGACTTAAAACTAATACCATTTGCTAGCAATAACTCACTTTAAAAGTAATGTGAAAGAATATTCTTCAGGCAGAAAGAAAATAGTCTTGGAAAGTCCAAGTTTCAGGATGGATTGAAGAATAATATCTGTTAATTAAATTCATATATCTAAATGACTATTGAATGGATAAAGTAATAATGATATCCGTGGCCTAGGATATCAATAAAGTGCTAAAATACACCATAAAATAATATATAGCATAAGATGTGTAAATGGATATGTAGCAGTTTGGTGTCATTATGAATTCCAAAATTAGATATTTGATTATGTTTGTATACTTGTCTGTTAATCTGGGCATGATTAAGTTATGATAACGGCATTGACTGGGCCACAGTCAGTAGAGTGTTTTGCCCCTCCCCTTGGTGGTTGGGGTCTGAAACATAAAAAGACATGGCAAAGCACAGAGTTGGAGTAGTTTTTGATGTTCGAGTTCTGATGTGCAAGGACAGAAGTCTCTGGGGAAAGAGACAAGCCATTCACCTGACAGTTCACAGCTGGCCTGGTGGAGAGAGGCAAAGCTTGGAGAGCCTCATAGTCTACACCTGACCTTGTGGAGGACATAGAGGAGCTGAGCCCAGAGAGAAATGCAGCCCTTTGAAGAAAGGAACCCAAGAAATCTGGACCCTGGCAAAGGTCTGCAAATATCTTGCTCCAAGACCAGCTAACAGACTTTGGTGAAGGAAGAAACTTATGCTTTATATCTTGGTAATTGTGAGCTTCTACCTGAAATAAATACCCTTTATAAGGACCAAGAGAGTTCTGGTATTTTCCATCAGCACCCCTTTGGCTGACAGGATATAAATTGTTTTAAAATACATTTTTTGGCAACTCAATAACAAATAATAAGTGCAGGTTTGTAAAGCAAGCAAAAGTGGTATAATTTCCACGGTAAACTTTAAAGAATATAAAATACTGCATCTCACACAAATAAATAGAAGTAAAAAAATTGAACGAAAATAGTCAGTCTTAAACAAAGTGTTCAGGATTTCCTGGGTTTCATTTTAGCCTTTGTTCTGGGGCCAACTTACTCATGCATCTTGGGAAGCTTCACCTTTCTTATCCTTCAGAAGCCTGAAAGATCCAGGGTTGATTTATGGGATTTTGTTTTGTCCCATCATAAATCAAGTGCTGTATCACTTCCCCATTTCCTTGTTATGAAGTCACCAAACTGGATGTGGATGTGCATTTGAAACAAGAAGAGCCATGAACGATAGAACAAATTAAAAGGAGATATTGTTTCACTTCCCAAATTAGATGCTTAGATGATTGTTATTGGATCGTTCCTCTTTTCTAATGAATGCATTCAATGCTATAAATTTCCATCTAAGCACTGCTTTTGTTGCATCCCACAAACTATGAAGAAACATAGGACATTAAAAAGCAGAAAGAACCACGTAACAAATGTTTTGTGAGTGAAGCTATATCCACTTCCACAACAGTAGAATCCTAAGATGAATGCAGAGAATATAAGAAAGTTGGGAAAATATGTTCTCTGACCACAAAGATTGTTTCCTCAAAATAACACTTCTATGAATGTAACTTCACTTTTAAGGAATTTGTATCATGCTTGCTTAAGCATGAGGGAATCTATGTAAGGAAAAAAGAATGAGGACAATGAGTTTTTCCAGTTTGCCCCACATGGTAGTCCTCTCTTTAAGTGTAAAGAGTGTGAAATTTTCTCGGAAATTCAACCTCAGGAGATACCTGAGAAATAATCTTTCAGACAAACAATTTGGGATTTCATGAATTTGGGAAAGCTAGAGCCCCATTAAGAAGGATGCAGGAGTAAAACACTGTGTATGTAAGGAATATTGTAATTCCTTCAGCCATGCATTAAATCTCATTCAATATTAAATTTCATACATTAGTTAGCATTGTAATGAACATGGGAATGCTTCCATCTGAGACAAAACTTCATGGAATATGAGAAAATTCAAACTAGAGAGAATCCATATGTGTTAGCTGAATGTAGTCTCCAATTAATATTCATTTTTTTACTCCTCATTTTAAAAGCCATACAGGGGGAAAAAAACATAGAAATGTAATACAAGATGGAAAGTTTTCAACCAGAAAGAAAGCCTCTTTATTCTTTGTTGGATAAGATGCTGAGAGCCAGAGAACAAAGGGTTAAGAATTTAAAAAGCATGCTTGCTGGCAAAGAAACATTATTAAATGTCTCCAAGAGCACTGCATACTGCAGACATCAATGGGAAGAGGCACAGTAGAATGAACACACCGCTAAGATGTTATTGTCTGAATTCCCAAGGAAGATTGTCTGGGAACACGGAAACAGGCAGCGCTCTCATGTAACAAGCTGAGAAACTATTGAAGAACGTCCTACTTTTGTTATCAGCTTTGTAGTATAATAAACAGCTTCAACCTAAATAAACTTGCCTGCATTCACATGGAGTGAGGTCCCTTGATCCCAAACTTTATTTTGATCATTCCCAGCACTGTCTACCTCCTTGATGAGTTACAACAGATGGCTCCCAATGTGGGTCATGACTTGTCTTTTCTCTGGATAAATGTTGTGGAAACAAGGACCACTGGGTCGGACGGTCCTTACATTCTGATGGTGAGTTGAATAATCTTGATCATCAGGGTAATGGGTAATCAGTCGACTCGGTTAGAGGAATATTCCCTAGATTTGAAGACCCTGTTAAAGTATAGAGGGGTATCTGTGTCGATCATAGAGATAATAGAATTCTTTTCTCTTGTACAGAAACATTATTATTGGCTTCAGCCAAAAGGGCAGAATATTTTAAAGCTGAAACAATGGAAGTTAGTAATGAAAGCTTTAAAAATAATTTCTCAAAGGGGAAAAATAATTCCCATACATGTATGGTGTTTGTATAGTCTTGTTTCGTTTGATCTTGAACCATTACCTTCAGATGAAAATGAAGATATTAAAATGAATACTGATTTTGCTAAAACTGTAGCAGAAAAAGCTAATGATGATTTTAATGAACATATATATGAAAAAAATTAATGAACAAACAAAAAAAAAGATAAACTCATGTCTAATAAAAAGAAAAAATAGAAAAAGGGAGTTTATGGAACATTTCCAGTGGTCATTAAGCCATCCGCACCAAAGGATGATTTATTGCCTTTTGAACTAGCATCTCCTCCTATTAAAGTATCTATTGATCTATTGTTTACAACATTTGATGATCCTCCAAATGTTTCTGTTTTTGTGCCAGCACCATCCTCTTCAATTATGAAAAGTGTAGCACAGGGAAGTAGAGAAGGAAATTCAAAGGCTCTGCAATAATTCTTTTTACTGTTCCAATAACAGTAACTCAAATTCCAGTAGATGCTAACAATCCACAAGGGGGTGTACAATATGAGCCTGCTCCTATTCCATTTAAAACTATCAAATAATTAAAACAAGCATGCATTCAATAAGGTGTAAATTCTCCTTATACTCAAAAATTGGTGCAAGAAATGGCACATGCAAACAGATTAATACACTGGATTGGGATTTGTTATCTCAAGCTGTTCTTAATTCAGGAGAATTTTTACAATTTAAAACTTGGTGGGCTGATGAAGCTAATATTGTAGCATGATGAAAGCAACAGCAAAATCCACTAGTGCCTATTACTACTGAACAAATATTAGGAACAGGTCAATAGGCTGGGTTTCCTTACCAAGCTCAATATGATGATATTGTCATTGTACAAGTATGATTGTGTGGCCTAGCTGCCTGGTGATGAATGTACACCCCCGGACAGGTTGTACAATCATTTTCAAATATTGTTCAGGGAAATGCTGAACCCTATGCTGATTTTGTAGCAAGGCTGACAGATGTAGTCAACAAGATAGTAACTCAATTTCATCTTTAAAAAAATGCTTATACTAATGTTGGCTTTGATAATGTTAACAGTGAATGTAAAATGGCTTTATTTCCAATAAAGGCAAATGGAAGGACTTTACAAGATTATATAAAAATATGCCAAAACATTGGGTCTTATACCTATAACATGAACCTACTTGCAGCTGCTCTAAAGGGATGTAGTCCCATGATTACTAATTTAAATTGCTTTAAATGTGGGAAACCAGGTGACATGAAAAAAGATTGCCAAGCCAAACCTAGTGTAAGAGCTCCATTTAGGGGAAAACATAAATCAATACCAACTCATGTGTGTCCAAAATGCCAAAGAGGGTTACACTGGGCCAAGAATGCCATTCTAAATATCATAAAAATGGTATTCTCATTAATAAGTTGAGAATCTTCAAGCATGCCTTGTTCCAGGCCCTCAGACAAACAATATAAGCATATTTCCCAGCTTGCTCAAATCTACCCAGTCAGCAACATAGCAATTCACTCCAGGCTGTAAGAGAACTTAAGGCAGTTACCAAAAGCAGTACAGCAGTCGATCCTTCCTCAGCTGAAACAAAGTTTATTACTCCTTCACTGGGTATACCAAAAATTAAGAACAGGAATTAAAGGGCCTATCCCTTTAATTCTGAACTTTGAACCTAAATGTACACCTAAAGAGTAGTAATCCAAAATATACATGTTAAATATCTCTACAAACTGCTAAATTACAGCTTATCTGTATTTATGCTGTTTAAGTTGTCCTGGCTGGTTGCTGATTATGAAGAAAAGTGTTTCAAAGGACAAGCTTATATATTACAGGTAACACAGACTCCATAAAAAATATTAAAAACAGTAAAATCAAAGATGTGAAATGATGGAGGGCTTGATGACAGCCATACCAATGGAGTGAAAATTATCAGTCAAATTAGTAAGCATTATGTTTCTGTTGGTGTGTCATAATTTTTTCGGTATTTCTCTGTTTGTTCTGTGTCAGCATATATTTTAATAACTCCAGAGGGTAATATTAAATTGATAAATGAAGATTATTATGAGAGTTCTATTCAAATGTCCAAAACTTAAATAAGTGCATATATTAATAAATAAATATGGATATTAGTTTAAAATAATAAAAATAGTTATACTCAAATTAAATCATTATTATAACAAGTTTGTTTAATGTGGATGGTAATTATAGGCTGTCAGAAGTTTGCTTGGAAGTAGTTTCCAAAGCCATTGTGGTAACAAGTTTGTCGGTATATAGAATGTGCTTTATTATTAAAGAAAAGAAAAATCATTTTACCCTGAGATAAAAAAACTAGTTATTAAAACAAAGTAAAATGTGGGACAAAACCTGAATAAATATAAAAGTGCAAAAGGTTTGTGAAAAAGGAATTTTTGTGGTCAAAGCTAAGTAAACTTTAAGCAGTCTATCTAAAAAATTTCTAAAATTTTAATGACAAACAATGTAATAATATAAAGTTGAAGATTTATTCTTTCTCAAAGTTTCTTAAGCCATTTAGTCTGCATTTGTAAAAGGTTACAAAGTTTTTCTCCGAAATAATCAGTATGTATTAAAGAAAGTCTGTTTTTATCAAAATAGTTTCTTGTATTTTAACCTTATCATTTCCATTGAAAAACAGGCCTTATCAGTTTTTTTCTCTGTTTCCACTTCGTTATTTATATATATATATATTTTAAGAGGTGCTTAGATTACCAAAAATATTACACAGAACACCCTAGGATTCCAATGTTGCCCACCCCCCACACCTCCCAACACGTCCCACACAAACATCTAAGAACACAATGTCCGAACCTGCTTTCTCAAAGTCAAATCCTGAAAGATGGCTTTTATTTCAAACTGCCACAAATAACTAGGTCTTTTACCTAAAAAAAAAGGTAAAATACTAAAAATAGTTAGGTTGATATAAGTTGAATGAAGTATTTAAAATTGTTTTATAATTAAAAGAAATTTTCTAATTTTATAAGAATTATAACACTACCTGACTTTAAAACATACTACAAAACTACAGTGATCAAAACTGTGTGCTATTGGCACAAGGATAGACCTACTGACCAATGGAACCGAATTGAGAGTTCTGATATAAATCCTCACATATACAGTCATCTAATATTTGACAAGGCCATGAAGCCCACTCAGTTGGGAGAGAATGGCCTCTTTAACAAGTGGTGCTTTGAGAACTGGATATCCATATTCAAAGGAATGAGAGAAGAATACCATCTCACACCTTATACAAAAATCAACTCAAGATGGATCAAATATCTAAATATAAGAGCCAAAATTATAAAGGCCTTGGAAGATAATGTAGGGAAGCACCTACAGGACCTTGTAATAGGAAATGATTTCATGAACTTCACAGCCAAAGCACAAGCAGCAAAAGAAAAAATAGATAAATGGGATCTCATCACAACTAAAAACTTCTGCACCTCAAACGATGTTATTAAGAAAATAAAAAGGCAGCCTACACAATGGGAAAAGATATTCAGCAATCATATATCTGATAGGAGCCTAATATCCTGCATATATAAAGAAATCCTACACCTTGAAAATAAAAGGACAAACAACCCATTTAAAAATGGACAAGTGACCTGAAAAGAAACTTCTCCAATGAAGAAGTACAAATGGCTAAAAAACACATGAAAAAATGCTCAACATTGCTTGCCATCAGGGAAATGCAAATCAAAACTACAATGAGATACCATCTTATACTCATCAAAATGGCAGCTATTGAAAAAACAGGAGACACTAAATGTTGGAGAGGATGTGAAGAAATAGGAACCCTCATCCACTGCTGGAGGGACTGAGGTATGATCCAGCCACTCTGGAGGACAGTTTGGCGGTTCCTCAGAAAACTAACAATAGATCTTCCATATGATCCAGCAATTCCACTGCTGGGTATAAATCCAGAAGAACTGAAAGCAAAGACACAAACAAATATATGCACACCAATGTTCATGGCAGCATTGTTCACCATTGCCAAAAGTTGGATTCAGCCCCGGTGCCCATCAACAGACGAATGGATAAGCAAAATGTGGTACATACATACAATGGAATATTACTCAGCTGTGAGAAGGAACAAAGTGCTAACACATGGAATAACGTGGATGAATCTTGAAGACCTTATGTTGAGTGAACCAAGCCAGGCACTGAAGGATGAACAGTATATGACCTCACTGATCTGAACTGAGGAATGTGAGCAGTCTCTGAGAACCATTGTCTGAAAGATAGGTTAACAAAGGAGAGTAAGAGAAGAGCAGGCTTTGAGCCATCACCCATATGGACATAATCTATGGTAAACGGATAGAGTGTGGTTGCATATTGAGGGATGGGGCAGATGTGTGGTGGTGTTTCTGGGTTTGGTGGTGCAGCACTGTTGGGTGGGTAGAATAGGAAGAGCAGGTTCAAATCCCCAGGGCATGTAACCGTGAATATTGACAGTCCATGGGTTGGGAGAGGGTGGTATCATGGGCCCTGGGGGCCTGAGTGGTAGGGAACAGTCAAGATCTAATGGGGTGTTTGGTGGTCATTGGGAAGGTTTTTCATTACCTTACAATAATGGACACAGGACATGGTAAATATCATCAAAATTATTAAACTGTATCATCTAAATTGTAAACAATACTGTAAATCATTGACAATGTTTAGTTGCTATATTTTGCTATCTGTATAACAGTTATAACAATGCTAACATCCAAAAAAAGGGGGCGGATTAATATGGGGTGGGGAAGGGGAGGTGGTTTGGTGTCTGGGAGTCTCTGGCACTCCATGTGTGACTTTGCTGTGACCTAAAACGTCTTTGAAAACTATATGAAAAATTGGGAGGCAATGGTGATTGAGAGGGGGAAAGTGTCACCGAAAACCAGACATCCGATAACACATTGATAAAAGGAAGGAAAGAAAAGAAAAGAGAAAGGAAAAAAAATGAATAAATAAATAAATAAATATATATATACATATATATATATATGTATATATATATTTTAAAGGCATTTCCTTTGCATTTTTGCCCATTTTTGAATGTCCCAATCCACTAATTATATTTTATTTTGTTTGTTTTTAATTATTTGTTTTTTTCCCTTCTCTTTTATTCCCCCCTGAGTTTCCTTATGTTTGTCTCTTGCTTGTAAGCTTATCATAGTTGATTCTTTTTCCTAATAAGATTATTTGATTATTTTATGGACTACATGTTCATGGAGGATTTGGATCACAGAAGGGTTACAATGGGTACTGCAGGGGATTATTGGTGGGGGGTGTCTGGGAGAGGGGTTTCATGGGAATTAGTTCATCCAAATATACATGAAAGATATACAAAATCATTCAAAACATCAAAAGATGGGGAATGGTCACGATGGGTGGACAATCACACAATAAATGAGGGAATCTGAATTCCTAGCCTGGAGAGCTGTGCCACAGTCTCCAAGGGACCAGCAATAGTCCTCTGAGTGCAGGACAGTGTCTGTCAAAAGAGGATGACCCACTAATTTGTTCTTTTTGTTGATGACTACCCTTATGAGCCTTTGCTCTTCTAACTGAGACTTAGCCTGCCGTTATGGGGTGCCTAAGGGTTGTCACCTGAGTGCCTCCTTGTTGCTCAAATGTGGCCTCTCTCTATGCTAAACTAAGCATGTGATTGTATTACCTTCCCCGCAATGTGGGACATGAGTCCCGGGGATATGCCTCCCTGGCAACGAGGGATTAATATCAAGTGACAACTGGCAACACAACAGGAAAAAGACATTGAATAAAAGGGGGAAAAGGTAAAGACAAATGAGTTCAAGTGACTAAGAGACTTCAAAGAGAGTCGGGAGGTCATCCTAGAGGTAACTGTAACGCAGAACTCAGTAGGAGCTCATAGAACATCTAAGTGCCTATCACCCCACACAGAGGCGCTCCTGAGAGCTCTGGAGACACCCAGGTCCTCTATAAGTGGGGATAGACTCAGAGACTGATGCCTTATCAGTGGGCTCTACTTTGGAATCTGTGCTCCTGAGAGTGACAGAATTAGACTCAAATAAGTCCTCCCTGCACATGGTTCATCAGTCCCTTCTACTCAAACCTATATGTGATGCTGAAGTTTTTAGGTATACTTCCAGAGACTGGAAGCTCTGGCCTACGTATGTGCCAGGTGTGCATGGAATCTCAGTGGAGCTGAAAATCCTACCCTACACCTCAATGGACTCATCCAAGTCACCTGGCGAAAAGACAACAATGGGCAACGGGCATCCCAGGGAATGGAGAGGGCCTGCATTTGCAGGCAGGATCATCTCACCCACCATATACATGGGATATAAGCCCTCTCTCACTTGGAGGTGGAGTGGATATCACCATCCCTGTACCCTCTGGTTTAGGGGAAGAACTATAGACTAGAGTGGACTTGTTGTTATTCTGTTGTTCACATATGGTGATTCTTGCAAAGGAAAAAATTATAACAATGAGGTGGAGCCAGTGGCCACTTGACACTTTTGGGGCAGGGAGGGGACAAGCAGTTGAAATACAGGGGCTTCTTTGGGATTTGGAGGTTGTCCTGAGTACCGTTGTGGCAACGGATGTAGGCCATTTTAAATCAGCACACACCACTCAGAACTGTGTGGGAGAGAGTGTGGTCTACGATGTGAACTGTGGTCTATGGTTGGTGGCAAGGCCCCAGAATGTGTAAGTCCATTGAGGGTGGTGGGCCACACTTGTGGGAGATGTTTGTATGGGATGTGGTGGTAGGTGTGGAAGTGGGCAACATGGGAATCCCACTGGGTTCTGTGTAATATTTTGGGTAATATAAGCAACCCTTAAAATATTTTTATATATATATAAATAATATTTTTGTAAGCAAATGCACATATATGCATATATATTAATATATCATTTTGCAATGTTGGTATGTATTGTGAAAATTTTTATTTTTACCCACAATAAAAAAAAGTTATATGAATAAAAATTTCATATGAATATTTTAAAAGTGTATAAAATTCCTGAAAATATAATAATGTTTCAATACAATAGTAAATAAAATATAATATTATTAATCCTAATATTTAGTTATAACTACAAGAAGAAAGCAGCTGTTAAAGCCTGCTGGGGTAGTGCATAACAGTAAAATACAGTAAAATAAAATAACACCCCAGCAGCATGCAGTGGTCCCAAATATTGCTATTTGTTGCAAAAAATTAATATCCAGTTATGTCACTATCACTTTGTTTTAAAACTTACCTGAGCTTTCTTTAATATTTTCTTCAACAAGTCAAGCCAGCCCACATTCCCCTCCCTGTAAAATAGCCAACAATAAATCAAGTTTATATTCATCACTGTAGGCAACAGACCCAATTCTAATTATAATGTTAACAACAAAACAAATGAAAATTACAAGTTAATGTATTATGCCACTGCCCAAATAAGAAATATTAATTTGTTTTTACCTATGCCTCAAACTGTACAAAATAAAGAAATTGAGGTCATTCTAAACACACTACTAAGAATCTTAAATGCTTAAGAAATAAAAGTTTATTCATTGTATGTCTGTTGTTGTATAATCTACTGTAGTTAATAATTATGTATTATATACTTAAATAATAAAATTTAATAAAATACATTGCATACTTAAGTAATTTAATAACTTGTATATTACACATAAATGTGTTTTATTAAATGTGTATGTAAATCTCTTGTTTTATGTTTTGACAGTCCTGAATCCATATGTTTTAAAAAACATGTCCGGCAAGTATTGTTCAAGCCTAAAATAAAGCATCGTGCAGAAAATTTTGTTAATCTTGAAACCAATGCCTTGCTAGTTAACACTTTTCACATTTCAGGAAAAATATTGGAAATTAAAATAATAAATACATCAACAGTGTTTTGTAACAAATTTTTTAAAAATGAAGTGCATTTCAATGGGTGTTGTATTCCTCCCTGGGGGAGCTGGCCACTCTCCCAGGGATTGATCCATAAACCTTAAAATGTACTGCCCAGCGAGTGTTGTGTTCCTTCCTGTGGAGGCTCGTCCCTTCCTTGGAAATTAGCAAACTACTCACAAGTTAGCATCTATACTATCAACTTCATTAATCCTAAACACAGTCAACCAAAACTCTAGTATCAGTTGCCACTTCAACACTTCCCAGCTAAAAGCTAAATATTGGTAAGTATATATATATCAGACTGCTCTATTTATCTGTCATTCTGTAACTTTGTTCAATACTGACTTAATCTTTTAATTAGTTATGTTATTTGTTTCTCACCCTAATTGTCAATATAAGCTTATTAAACAAAATATATATTAAAATATACCTTATATCTATCCAGCACTCTAGCCAAAAATAAGCCAAGTACATCAGTGTATCCCCTGATTTAGTAAGCCTGTGAATGTATGTATATTTATCATTAAAAATTAACAGTTAAAACTCTATTTATAAATGCTACAAAAACAAAAAAGGAGGAAATGGTGAGGTGTGAGAACAATTATGTCAAGCGTTATTTACAATAAATTTTTAAGCCAAAGGTCAGAATCATATACATCAGCAGCAGAGCATTTCTGGCAAAAATCAGACAAAAATACAGAAACAAATATTGGACAACTAGTTAATTGAAAACATAAACATAATAATCAATGGGAAAAGGCAGAACTTAAGTTAGGATATAGGGTCGAGGTATTGCTCTATCATTACAGATAAAGGAGACCAGCTTTGGGTCCTCTCCAGACGTCTGAAACCTAGACATAAACAACCCAAAGGGAATAAAACAACACAAAAGCAGAAAAGATGGATAGTTCTACTGCGGTTCTAATAGGACATCAGTGATGTGGAATATGGCTTCTGGTTTGCATGAATCGCTGCTGGCAGTATTCCCCTGAGAGCCAAATCCTTTGGCACTTTTTAATCATTATTTCAAGAGACCCAAACGTTTGACTGAATTAATTATAGCTGCTGTATTAGGGCTTATAAATATTATTACAGCTGCTGCTGTGGCAGAAACTGCCCTACAAGAGACTATCCAAAAATGAAAATGTGTTAGAAATTGGCATAAAAATGCTAGTGAGCTATGGTATAGTCAGGTATATATTGATGAGCAGAATGACAATCTTAATGACTTAGAGATGGCTGTTACACAAATGGGAGGTCAGGTATATAATCTAAATATAAAACAAGGTTTGAAGTGTTGTTAGAATGAAAATGCTTTTTGTATCACTCCTCTCCCTTACAATGATTCCCATTATGAATGGGAAAAGTTAAAAATCCTTCAATAGGTCATCACACAAATTTATCTATAGAAATTATAGATTTGCAAACAAGAATTTTGAGCATGTATCAGAATCAATTTATTATGCTTCCAGGTAGCGAATTTTGGCAATCTGTGACAGATCAATTAAATAAAATAAATGCCTTACATTGGTGGAATTCAACCTCTGTACTTGCTAACTTCAGTGTGGTGATCATTGGTGCTCTGCTACTCTTAACTGTATTAGGAGGTATTTACAAAGCCCTGCTGTCCTGCATTAATATGGCTGAAAAGGCCAGCCATACCAATAACTTGATTCTGCTTAAAAGCCATAACTCTGAAGACCCCTGTCCATGGAGCTTGCCCGGTGACCAGTGATGGGTAAGACTTTCAGAGGAGGGTAACCTAAGACTGGGAAAGTCACCCTGGACAAAATTCAAAAAAAGGGGGAATTGTTGGAAAAGATGCTGAGAGTCAGAGCATAAAGGGTTAAGCATTTAAAAATAATGCTTTTTGGCTAAGAAACATTAGTAAATGCCTCCAAGGACACTGCATACTACAGACATCAGTGGGAATTGGCAGAGCAGAATGAACAGACCACTAAGATGTTATTGTCTGAATTCCCAAGAGAGATTGTCTGTGAACACAGAAACAGTCAAACCTCTCACATACCAAGCTGAGGAACTAGTGAAGGACACCCTAAATTTGTTATCAGCTTTGTAGTGTAAAAAGCTGCTTCAGCCTAAATAAACTTGCCTGCATTCCACATTGAGTGAGTATCCCTGATCCCAAATTTTCTTTGGATCATTCCCTGCACCATTTACCTCCACTATGAATTACAAGAAATGGCGCCCATGTGGGGCATGACTACTTTTTTCTCTGTACCAGTAACGTGGAAAGAAGAACTGCTGGGTCACAAAGTCCTGGCATTCTGTTGGTGAGTCGAATAATCTTGATCATCAGGGAAATGGGTAATCAGTTGACTCGGTTACAGGAATATTCCCAAGTTTTGAAAACACTGTTAAAGGATACAGGGGTATCTGTGATGACCCTATAATTACTAAAACTCTTTTCTCTTGCACAGAAAGATTGTTATGTATGATCTTTGTATAGTCTTATCTCGGTTGCTCTTCAACCATTACAGTCAGATGAAAATGAAGATATTAAAATGGATACTGCTATTGCTAAAACTATAGCAGAACAAGCTAATGATGATTTTAATGAAAATATATATGAAAAAATTAATGAAAAGTCAAAAACAGATAAAATCAGGTCTAATAGAAAGAAAAAAAAAGAAAAAAGGAGTTTATGGAACTTTTCCAGTGGTTGTTAAGCCATCCTACCCAAAAGGTAATTTATTGTCTTTTGAACTAGCATCTGCACCTACTTCATCATTTGATGACACTCCAAAAGTTTTGTTTTTGTGTCAGCATCATACTCTTCAATTATGAAAAGTATAGCACAGAGAAATCTAAAAGAAAATTCAGAGGCTATGCAATTTTTTTTACTTTTCCAGTAACAATAACTCAAATTCCAGTAGATGCTAACAATCCCCAAGGGGGTGTACAATATGAGCATGCTATTATTCCTTTTAAAGTAATAAAAAAAAAAATTAAAAAGCGTGCACTCAATATGATGTAAAAATCCCTTATACTCAGAATTGGTGCAAGAAATGGCACCAGAAAACAGATTAATACCCTGGGATTGGGAGATGTTAGCTCAAACTGATCTAAATTCAGCAGAATTTTTCAATTTAAAACTTGGTGGGCTGATAAAGCTAACATTGTAGATGATGAAACCAACAGCAAAATCCACCAGTGCCTATTACTGCTGAACAAATATTAGGAACAGATCAAAGGGCTGGGATTCCTAGCCAAGCTCTATATGATGATATTGCCATTGTTACAAGTGTGATACTGTTGCCTAGCTGCCTGGCGATGAGTCTCCACCCCTGGAGAGACTGTACAATCATATTCAGATTTTTTTCATAAAATACTGAAACCTATGCAGAATTTGTAACAAGGCTGGCAGATGTAGTCAACAAGATAGTAACTCAGTCTGATCTTAAAGAAATGCTTATTCTAATGTTGGTTTTGATAATGCAAACAGTGAGTGTAAAAAGGCTTTATATCCCATAAAGGCAAATGGAAGGACTTTAGAGAATTATGTAAAAATATGCCAAAACATTGGGCCTAATACTTATAACATGAACTTTCTTGCAGCTGCTCTAAAGGGACATAGTCCTATGATTACTAATTTAAATTGCTTTAAATGTGGGAAACCAGGTCATATGAAAAAAATTGCCATGTCAAAACTAGTGTAAGAGCTCCATTTAGGGGCAATAAGAAATCACTACCAACTCATCTGTGTCCCAAATGCCAAAAAGGGTTGCACTGGGCCAAGGAATGCCATTCTAAATATCATAAAAATGGTAGTCTCATTATTAAGTTGAGAAAATTCCAAGCGGGTCTTGCTCAAGTCCCTCAGACAAACAATATGAGCACATTTCCCAGCCTTGCTCAAATCTACCCAACAGAGCAGTTCACTCTGGCCTGTAACAGAACTTCAGACAGTTACCAAAAGCAGTACAGCTGTCAATCCTTCCTCACCTGAAACTAAGTTTATTATTCCTTCACTGGGGATACCCAAAATTAAGAACAGGAATTAAAGGGCCTATCCCAGAAATCTGAACTTTGAGCTTAAATGTACTCCTAAAGAGTACTAATCCAAAATATACATGTTCAATATCTGTATATACTTGTAAATTAGAGCGTAACTGTATTTATGCTCTTTAAGTTGTCCTGGCTGCTTGCTGATTATGAACAAAAGTGTTTCAAAGAACAGGCTTATATATTACAGGTAACACAGATTCCATAAAAAAATCTTAAAAATAGTAAAATCAAAGATGTGAGGGAAGCGGCTGTGGCTCAATCAGTGGGGCTCCCGTTTACCATATGGGAGGCCCCGGGTTCGGTTCCCGGGGCCTCCTGGTGAAGGCAGGCCCGCCCGCACGGCGTGGTTGGCTGACCCAGCGAGCACAAGCAGCAAGGGGAGATAAATGAATAAATAAATAAAATCTTAAAAAAAAAAAAAAAAAAAAAAAGATGTGAAACGATGGAGGGCTTGAGGACAGCCATAGCAAAGGAGCAAAAATTATGGGTCAAATTAGTTAACATTATGTTTCTGTTCGTGTGTCATAATTCTTTTTTGTATTTGTCTGTTTGTTCAGTGTCAGTGAATATTTTGAAACCTCAGGATGGTAATATTAAATTGATAAGTGAAAATTATTATAAGGGCTCTATTCAAATGGCCAAAAATTGTATAAGTGCTTATATTAATAAAAAAATATGGATATTATTCTAAAATAATAAAAATTGTTATACTCAAATTAAAAGATTATTCTAACAAGTTTGTTTAATGTTGATGGTAATTATGTGTTGTCAGAAGTTTGCTTGGAAATAGTTGCCAAATCATTGTGGTAACTTAAGTATGAAAGGTATATAGAATTTTTTATTAAAGAAAAGAAAGTAATTTTATCCTAAGATCCAATGACTAGTTATTTTTAAAAAGTAAAATGTGGGAAAAACATGAATAAATACAAAAAGTGCAAAAGGCATGTGGAAAAAGAAAGTTTGTGTTCAGCGCTGAGTAAGATTTAAACAGGCTATCTAAAAATATTTAAAAGATTTAATGGCAAACAAAGTAATAATATAAAGTTAAAGTTTTATTCTTTCTCAAAATTTCTGAAGTCAGTAGACTGTTCTGGTAAAAGTTTACAAACTTTTTCTCTGAAAAAGTCAGTATGCAATGAAGAAAGTCTGTTTTATCAAAATAACTTTTTTGTACTTTAACCTTATCATTTCCATGGAGAAACACGTCTTATCACTTAAAAAGAACACAATGTTCGAATCTGCTTTTTCAAAGTCAAATCCTGAAACATTGCTTTTATTTCAAACTGTCACATATAAGTTGGTCTTTAACCTAAAAAAAAGTAAAATCCTGAAAATAGTTAAGTTCATGTGATATAAGTTGAATGAAGTATATAAAACTGTTGTATAATTAAAAGAAATTTTCTAATTTTATAGAAATTAAAGTTATATGAAAAAATGTTCATATAAATACTTTAAAAGCATATAAAATTCCTGAAAATATAATAAAGTTTCAATATAATAGTTAATAAAATATGATGTTATTAATTATAATTTTTAGTTATAACCACAAGAAGAAAGCAGCCAATAAAGGCTGCAAGGGTAGTGCATAACAGTAAAATATAGTAAAAACAACAACAACAAAAAAAAAAAAACACCCCTGCTGCTTGTAGTGGTCCCAAATATTGCTATTTTTTGCAAAAAATTAATATTCAGTTATGTCAGTTTCACTTTGTTTTAAATCTTCCTAAATCTTTCTTTAATATTTTATCAAACAAGTCAAGCCAGCCCACATATCCCTTCCTGCCAAGTAGCCAACAATAATTTAAGTTTATATTCAACACTATAAGGAACAGCCCCAATACTAACTATAATGTTAACAACAAAACCAATGCAAATATTAAAATTACAAGTTAATGTATTACCCCACAGCCCAAATAGGAAATTCTAATTTGTTTTTATCTATGCCTCAAACAATACAAAACAGAGAAATTGAGGGAATTCTATTCATGCTACTAAGAATCTTAAATGCTTAAGAAATAAAAGTTTATTCATTGGTTGTCTATTGTTGTATAATGTACTACAATTATGAATTCTGTATAATATACTTAAATACTAATCAAAACTTTAATACAATACATTGCACACTTAAGTTATTTAATAACTTGTATACTACACATAAATGCATTTTATGAAATGTATATGCAAATTTCTTGTTTTGAATTTTGACAGTCCTGTAACTAAATATATTAAAAAACAATCTGGCAAGTATTTTTCAAGCCTAAAAGTAAAGCATCATGCAGAAAACTTTGTTTATCAAAAACCAATGCCTTGCCAGTTAACACTTTTCACATTTCAGGAAAAATATTGGTAATTAAAATAGTAAGCACATCAAGGAAGTTTTGTAACAAATTAATAAGGATAAAGTGCATTTCAATGGGTGTTGTATTCCTCCCTGTGGGAGCTGGCCACTCTCCCAGGGACTGATGCATAAACCTTAAAATGTACTGTCCAGAGAGTGTTGTGTTCCTTCGTGAGAACATTGGCCCCTTCATCAGGAATTAGCAAAATACTCACAAGCTGGCATCTATAGTATCAAATTCATTAATCCTAAACACAGTCAACCAAAACTCTAGTATCAGTTGCTACTTCAACAAGTCAACACTTCCCAGCTACAAGCTAAATATTGGTAAGTATATATGTAAGACTGCACTATTTATCTGTCATTCTGTAACTTTGTTCAATATTGACTTAATCTTTTAATTAGTTATGTTATTTGTTTCTCACCCTTATTGTCAATATAATTTTATTAAATTAAATATATATTAACATTTATCTTTGGACTCTAACCAAAAATAAGCCAAGTATATCAGTGTATCCCCTGATTTAGTAAGCCTGTGAATGTATCTATACTTATCATAAAAAATTAACAGTTAAACCTTTATTTATAAATGGTACAAAAACAAAACAGGTGGAAATGGTGAGGTGTGAAAACAATAATATCAAGCATTTTTTTAGTATAAAAATTTTAAGCCAAAGAGAATCATATATATCAGCAGCAGGGCATTTCTTACAAAAATAAGTAAAAAATACAGAAACAAATATTGGACAACTAGTTTATTGAAAGCATAAAGATAATAATCAATGGGAAAAGGGAGGAATTAAGTTAGAATATAGTGTCGAGGGTTTGCTCTTATCATTACCAATAAAGGCGATCAGTTTTGAGTCCTGTCCAGACATCTGAAACCTAGACATAAACAAGTCAAAGAAGCTGACACAAGAAGCAGAAAAGATGATAACTTCTAAAAGTCAGAATGTCATTCTAAAACAGTTATTCTTTGCTATGCTTACCTTGACAACATCAGTAGTTAGTAGTGCACCTTCATATAATTAAGCCTCTTAGGCTTATATTACTAACTCAACTATTTTAGAATTTTTGACTTGCGGGAACAAATCCTACTTGGATTATATTAATTAGATTTTTCATTTTCTTGGGCCCGTTGATTCTCTCCTTCCTCTAAAACCTGAGTAGGAAGGGAAATTTATTGAAAATTTAACCTTGCATTTTCTTGAATGATCTATCTGCCTAGTATCCATCGATCCATGTATACAGCCCCAAAATGATAGTACAAAGTGATAAATGGCATACATGCCATGTTTCATCTGAGGTTATGCTCTTTAATAATTCCTATAGAATTTTAATGAATTGGGTCCTTATAGGGATAATGAAAACCAATGTAAACACAACCATATGTTAAAAAATTAAAAATTCCACAAAAACAACTACTGAAAGCTATCATTAGTTTTGGAATTTTGGGGAAGTCATAAGTATAAATACGTCACTAAATTGGACTCATCAGGAAAGATTTATCCCACAACTATGGGACACTAAACTTAACAAAACTGAAAAGTATTTGTGGAAATTATTTTTGGGAACTAGCCCAATTTTTGAATGGCAAGGCAGTAAAACTAATATTACCAGTTTAAAAACAAAATCCACTTAATTTCTTAAAATATGTGTACGGGATCCCATAGTTTTTATAGTGGAAGAGTGATCATTAAACAAACATGTTTTTTCTGCATCAATTGCTCCCTTTACATTTGTGTGTCAAAGTCTGTTTTACAGAAAAGTTCTACTGTGGTTCTAATAGGAAAATGGCATCATGGAATATGGCTTCGGGTTCACATGAATCGCTGCTGGCTGTCTTCCCCTGTGAACCAAATCCTTTGGCACTTTCTAAGTCATTATTTGAAAATAACCAAATATTTAATGGGATTAATTATAGCTGCTGCATTACGGCTTATAGGTATTATTACAGCTGCTGCTGAGTCAGAAACTGCCCTACATGAGACTATACAAACACTACAATATGTTAGAAATTGGCCAAAAAATGCTAGTGTGCTATGGCATAGTCAGGCATTTATTGATGGGGAAATTAATAATAGGCTTAATGACTTAGAGATGGCTGTTACACAAACAGGAGATCAGGCAAATAATCTAAATTTAAAATGAGGTTTTGAAGTGTGATTGGAATGAAAGTGCTTTTTTTATCGCTCCTCTCCCATACAATGATTCCAATTATGAATGGGAAATAATTAAAATCATTTAATCGATCATCAAAAAGTTTTCTATAGAAATTACAGATTTGCAAAAAAGGATTTTGAGCATGTCTCAGAATCACCTTACTATGCTTTCAGGTAGCAAATTTTGGCAATCAGTGACAGATCAATTAAATAAAATAAGCCCCTTACATTGGCGAAAATCAACCTCTGTACTTGCTAACTTCAGTGTGGTGATAATTGGTACTCTGCTACTCTTAACTTTATAAGGAGGATTCACAAAGCCCTGCTGTCCCACATTAATAGGGCTGAAAAAGCCAGCCATGCTAATAACTTGATTTTGCTTAAAACCCTTGAATCTCTAACTCCTGTCCATTGAGCTTGGCTGGTGGTCAGGGATGGGTAACACCATCAGAGGACTGCAACCTAAGACTGGCACAGTCACCCTGGACAAAAAACAGAAAAGGAGGAGTTGTTGGAAAAGATGCTGAGAGCAAGATCATAATGGGTTAAGCATTTAAAAAGCATGTTTACTGGCAGAGAAACATTAGTAAATGTCTCCAAAAACACTGCATACTGCAAACATCAGTAGGAGTAGCCAGAGCAGAATGAACACACCACTAAATTGTTATTATCTGAATTCCCAAGAAAGATTGTCTGGAAATACAGAAACAAGCAGCGCTCTCATGTACCAAGCTGAGGAACTAGTGAAGGGCGCCCTACATTTGTTATCACCTTTGTAGTATAAAAAGCAGCTTCAGCCTAAATAAATTTGCCTGCATTGCACATGAAGTGAGGTCCCCTCATCCCAAACTTTCTTTGGATCATTCATGGCACCGTCTACCTCCAAGTTGAATTACAAAAATCTGTGTTCAATTTGTTACCACTAATTTATGCATCAGAAGAGGAGATTTCTGATAGTTTATGTAAAGATGGGTTTTCCACTTATTTCAAATTATCCTGGTTGTTTTCACTGGTTCTTCAAACCATTACAATCTGGGTAAGCATTTTTAAAATTACCATTTTAAAAATAATGCTGCCCATTATTGTAGCATTTTCTTCTAAGGCACCGTAACCATTTATATTTTTTCAGTTTCTTCACCTAATTCTGATGTAGATTTAAGTTTACGAGCCACTGAATTACATTGGCCTGCTTTCTACTTAACTCCGATTTTCCTTATTATTTTAAATCAGAGATGATCCTTTCAAAATTTGGAGATATACTTCTAATCTCAAGTATTTTAAGAAGTTAAAATAGTTATTTATATTCTTAAGTTGTACTCCAATATTTTTCTCATATGTTATAGGCTGTGGGATGGAAGAAACTAGAGAATACATGTATTTACAAACAGAAATGTGTACCCAAAACGAATCTGCCAATGCAGATAATTTTGAGGAAGTAGGAATGGCGGTTGAGACTAGAGAAGGAATTTTAGTGTTTGCCATAACAGACATAATTTATTTTATAATCTTTGCACTGATAATTTCGTTATCATTTAAAAGTAATTATGAAAATAGTACACAATGAAATTATAAAAAGTGGTTGATTTGAAGGTAGTGATTTGTATCTGCAACATTACTGGGTGTGGGGACACTTCCCCTCAATCTTTGCAAATATAGTCACTCATAAAGAATAATGATCACTCCCCTCGGCATCACCCCCAGCTGTCTGGACAGGTGGAGGCCTCCCTCAGCAGAAGTGAGCACAAAGCACAAGGAACATGGATGCGACCGTGTGAAGGCCACACTGCTCTCTTCACGTGTCCGGTTAGAGAGCTGTTAGTACCACAGCAGAAGACAGACCTCCTGCTGCTTACTCCCCAGGTTAGACCTGCTAGAGTGACTCACATCGCTAAATGAGGCTGTGAGTGCTGACCAGGACTTTTTCCCTGTATTCCTTTGCAGAGCCTAAACCTATGATGGTGATTTTCAATGGGGTTCTGAGAGTTTGGTTCCCTCTCTGGTTTGGGGGAACTGCAGTGAACACATGTTATATTCCAGCTTCTTCAGTTGTACATCAGCTTCTTTCCATCCAACCCCTCCATTCTCTTCTGGGATTGAAGAGGTCTGCATCATTTTCAACAGTGTTGAAAAGTAAATATTTAATTAATCTGAGAAATATCTGGCATCTGTGCCCTCTCAGGTTTTCTGCAAACATTGCACTCTCTCACAACCTCACTTCTATTCTTGTAAGCCCTAGGTCTTATGACTTTCTGGGATTCCTATACTATTTATTAGGGTCAATGGTCTAAAGTTTCTCATTCTGGTGGTGTTATTGCTGTGGTCAATGCTGTAATGTGAATTTTGACATTTCTTTCCTGACACCAACATGTTTCATCTTGGCATTGCTCTTTATTTAGCTGCCCCAAAATTGGAGAAGGTGAATGTAGAACTGGAAGCAGGACACCTGAGTCTGTACCTGAGACCCAGGAGGGATACAGTAAGGGCAGCCTCCTCAGAGAGTCCAGGCTGGAAGCCAAGGGAAGGAGGGACGGGCAAAAGGAGCAGGAGCAGGAAGACTCCTCTGTGTGCCCTGACTTCTCTCCTGCACCAGACCACAGGTCCCATGATTTTATCTGCCCCTGACCATCTGACCAACCACTGCCTGAGGCAGGTACATCATACTGGGGCATCTGTGACTTTATACTAGTCACCAAACCCTGTGACACCCCTGCCTATCTCCCTGTCTTGAAGGCCTTCCTGGCCAAGAGCACTTCCCCCTCCATCTTACCCATATTCATTCCTGCCTAGTCTGGAAATACCCACAGTTTACAGGTAAAATCACTGAGCATTAGCATCACACTGCTATTTGGGAACAGGGCAGCTCTCCAAATCTGTGTCCTCGGCTGATTGAGTTTACCAGTACTACAAATGCAAAATATTGGAATTTATTTGATTCGAATCTTACAGTTATGAAGCTCTGAAAACGTCCATATCAAGTCATCATCTAAAATGGTGTCTTAGCTAGGGTCAACTGCAGCAGGAATCCTGCCAAGGCAAAATGTTCAGCCTGCCTGAGTCTCTCTGCCTTCTCCTCCAAACACAACTTCTCCCAGAGCTCAGCAGTGGCCCATCAGACACAATTGTTCACACCTCTCCCTTCTCCTATGGCCTGGATGTCTTCAGCTTCAAGCTGCTCCATGGCTACAGACTCTGGCCTCTCCCTCAGGCTCTCAGGTTTCTGTGTCTCTCCACAGCTGTAGGAGATCTTTGATCCCTCTCCCACATGGCAGAGTAAACACGGCAGCACTCTTCTCTGTGTCTTCCATGTATTAGGACTTCAGCACAATGATTGGGGTCCATTCTGGTGCCTGAAAACTAATCAGACGCCCTTAACTAAACTAAAGCATTCTAACAAAAAGAGCCCTAATTGAAAGTTCCCTTATCTGAATCTAACCAAAATGTCCTACATAAAATAGGCTTACAAACAGAGCATGAGGTTAGTAAGAACATACTTCTCTGGGGCCCACACAACACTCAAATGATGACATCAACCCACAGCACAGGGATCAGGATGGGTCTCCTAAGTCTGGGAGAAATGGGAACTCCTGAGCAGTGGCTGTTTTTGGGTGTGGCAATCATTGAGCAAAATGGGGTGCTGACCACCCTTGCACTGGTCCCTAGAAAGGTCCCAAGAAGAACACAATATTCTGTGCTTTCTCCACCAAATCTTAGCTCCAAAATCAGGTGTGTAACTCAGAGTTGAGCCATCATTTCCATCCCCAGAGCCACAGTGCACAGATTTTGCCTGGGGTGGGGAGGGAGCAGGCTGTAAAACTGAAAGCCTCTAATTTCTTCTCTAAAGAACTGATTACATTTACAACAGAATGAAGAGATTTGGCCCTAAGGGTGCTCTTAAAACTTTGGAGACAATAGACGGCCTGAGATTTAATTCATCTCAATGCTTCAGGAATAAATGAAATAAGTACTATTACAGATGAGTAAAAACTAATAAAGTTTGCTAGAAGCAACTCATATTAAAGGAATGTAAGAGAATATTCTTCAGGCAGAAAAAAATATTCTGAGAATGTTCAAGATTCAGGATAGATTGAAAAACAATATTTGTTAATTAAATTCATATACCTAAATGACTATTGAATGGAAAAGTAATAATGATATCTGTGGTCTAGGACATCAATAAAGTGTTCAAATACACCATAAAATAATATATAGCTTAAGATGGGTAACTGGATATGTAGCAGTTTGATATCGTTATAATTTCCAATAATGTTTATGGGAAAATGCTTGTAAACTGGTCTGTTAATCTCGGCATGATTAAGTTATGATAAGGGCATTGACTGGTTACAGTCCATAGGCACTTGAGCCCCGCCCATTAGTGGGTGGGGCCACACATATAAAAACACATGGCAATGGACAGAATGGGAGTAGTTTTGGATGTTGGAGTTCTGATGAGCAAGGACAGGAAGCTCCAGGGAAAAGAGAGAAGCCATTCACCTGGGTGTTCACAGCTGGCCTTGTGGAGAGAGGCAAAGCTTAGAGAGCCTCATATACTACAGCTGACCTTGAGGAAGAAACAGAGGAGCTGAGCCCGGGGAGAAATTCAGCCCTGGGAAGAGAGGAACAAAATAAACCTGAACCCTGGCATATGTCAGCAGCTCTCTTGCTCCAAGAGAGGGTAACAGACTTTGGTTAAGGAAGAAACTTATAATTTATGGCTTGGTAACTGGAAGCTTCTACCCCAAATAAATACCCTTTATAAAGACCAAGTGATTACTGGTATTTTGCATCAGCACCCGTTTGTCTAAATAATACAGGATATAAAATGTTTTAAAATACATTATTTCTCAAGTCTATAACAAATAATAAGTGTGGAATTGGGAAGGCAACAAAAGTGTTATAATTTCCCCGGTAAACTTTACAGAATATTAAATAGTGCATCTCATCCAAGTAAATAGAAGGGAAAAGAATTGAATAAAAATAGTCAGTCCAAAACAAAGTGTCAGGATTTCCTGGGTTGCAAATTTCGCCTTTGTTCTGGGGCTACCTTACTCGTGCATCTTTGGAAGATGCACCTGAATGTTCCAGGGTTAATTTATGGGATGTTGTTTTGTCCCCATCATTAATCCTGTGCTGTATCACTTCCCCATTTCCTAGTTATGAAGTCATCAAACTGGATGTGATGCTGATTTGAAGTAAGAAGAGCCAGGAATGATATGACAAATAAAAAGGAGACATTGTTGCACTTCCCAAATTTGACACTTAGATGATTGATATTGAATCTTTCCTCTTTTCTAATGAGTGCATTCAATGCTATAAATTTCTCTCTAGGCACTCCTTTTGCTGCACCCCAAAAACTATGAAGAACCATAGGCCATTAAGAAGTGGAAAGAACCACATAACAAAAGCTTGTGAGTGAAGCTATATACACTTCCACAGCAGTACAGACTTAAGATGAAGGCAGAGAATGTAAGAAAGTTTTGAAAATCTTTTCTCTGACCACAAGCATTGTTTCCTCAAAATAACACTTCTATGAATGTAACTTTACTTGGAAGGAATTTGCCCCACATTGTAATCCTCCCCATTAAGTGTAATGAGTGTGAAGTTTTCTTGGAAATTCAACCTCATGAGATACCTGAGAATTAACCCTTCAGAGAAACCATTTGGGATTTCATGAATTTCAGAAAGCTAGAGTCACATCAAAGAAACATGCAGGAGTAAAACCCTGTGCATATAAGGAATATTGGAAATTCTTCAGCCAGGCATTAAATCTCATTGAGCATGAAATAGTCATACATTAGTTAGTATTGTAATGAACATGGGAATGGTACCATAAGAAACAAAATCTCATGGAATATGGGAAAATTCAAACTAAAGATAAACCATATTAGTGTCCTGAATATAAGCTGCTCTTTACTATCATTTTTTACACCTCATTTTAAAAGCCATTCAGGGGAACAAAGATAGAAGTGTCATAAATGAGGGAAAAATTTCAACCTGACAGAAAACCTCTTTATTCACCAGAACATTCTTACTGAAGAGAATCATATATATGTGGGAAAGCTCTAATTCAAATGTTAAATCTCAGATACAAGGCATTTCCTGCTGCAAAGAAACATTATGCACAAAAGTCATGTGAAAAAGCCTTTAGTTACAAATCATGTCTAACAGAACATGAAAAACTCATATTAGGGAGAAACAAAATGAAAGTAAAGAATGCAAAAAAGCATTCAGGTGAAAGCAATCATTCATTAAACATCAAAGCATTCATTCTGGAGAAAAACCCTATGTATGCAATGAATGTGGAAAAGAGTTCAACCAGAAGGAAAACCTCGTTCACCATCTGAGAATACATACTGGAGAGAATCCCTATGAATGTGATGGATGTGGGAAAGCTTTCATTCAGAAATCAAGCCACATTACACCCCAAAGAAGACAAACTATAGAGATCCCCTATATATGTAAGGAATGTAGGAATGCCTTCAGTAGCAAATCAAACCTCACTGATCATGAGAAATTTCATAGTGGAGGGAAACCCTATATATGTAAGAAATGTAGGATAGCTGTCAGTCAGACGCAGTATCTCATTAAACATTACAACATTCATCCTGGAGAGAAACCCTGTGAATGGAATGAATGTGAATCTCCACCTCCAGTCCGTGCAACTTGTTACCAATGTTTTAAGGAAGCGGGTGTGACTATGTAATTCAGGATGTCTCTTTCCTTGAGAAAGAGTGCACGTGCAGTTTATTCTGAGATCTGCTCCCCCCACACCTTCTTCCACACTCATGTGTATTCAATTTGTTACCACTAATTCATGCATCAGAATTCGAGATTTCTCTTAGTTTATGTAAAGATGGGCTTTACAATTATTTCAAATTATCCTACTTGTTTTCACTCATTCTTCAATCAATTACATTCTGGTTAAGCATTTAAATAATTACCATTTTAAAAATAATGCTGCCCATTATTGCAGCATTTTCTTTCTTTTTTTTTCTTTTTTTATTGTGGGTAAAAATCAAAATTTTCACAATACATACTAATATTTGTAAAATTATATAAAAATATATATGCATATATAGCTTACATAAATGTTATTTCTTTACACATATATATATATTTTTTAAAGGTGCTTAGATTACCTAAATATTTCACAGAAATTACAGGGATTCCCATGTTTCCCACCTCCCACACTTCACACAACATCCCAAACAAATATCCATCATCAGTGTGGCACATCACCCACTATGGTTATACACATCCTTGCGCCTTGCCACCAAGCATAGACCACAGTTCACATCGTAGACCACACTGTCTACCACACAGTTTTGCATGGTATATGCTGATGTAAAGTGGCTTACATCCATCACCACAATTCCACTCATAAAAACCCCCAAGTCCCAAAAAGTCCCCTGTATTTCAAGCGCCCTTCCCCTCACTGCCCCAAAAGCGTCCAATGGCCACCAGCTCCACCTCACTGTTAGATTTTCTTCCATTGCTTGAATTAAAATATGTCTACAACAGAATACCATTAAGTCCACTCTAGTCCATAGCTCTTCCACCAATCCTGAGGGACTGGGATGATGATGTTCACTACATCTCCAAGTGGGAGAGGGCTTATATCCCATGGATACACTGTATGGGATTATCATGCCTGCAGCTGCAGGCCCTCTACATTCCCTGGGATGGCCGTTGCCCATCATCATCTCGAAGCCAGGTGACTTGGATGAGCCCATTGTGCTGTAGGGTAGGAGTTGCAGCTCCACCATGATTCCAGGCACACCTGGCACATAAGTAGATCAGAGGCTCCAATATCTGGAAGTACACCTAAAAACTCCAGCATCACAAATTGATTTGAATAGAATGAACTGATGGAACAAATGCAGGGAGGACTTATTTGAGTCCAACTCTGTCATTCTCAGGAGCACAGATTCCAAATCAGAGCAAATTAAAGGCAACAATCTCTGTGGCTATTCCCACTTTTATAGAACCTGGGTATCTCCGGAGCCTTCAGGAGCCCCTCTCTGTGGTGATATCCATTTTTGTGTTCTATGAGATCCTACTGAGGTGTGTGTAAGCATTACCTCTGGGATGACCTCCCGACTCTCTTTGAAGTCTCTTAGCCACATGAACTCATTTCTCTTTAACTTTTCCTCCTTTATTCAAGATCTTCTTCCAATCATGTTCCCAGGTGCCACATGGTAGTAATCCCTCGTTGCCAGGGAGCTTCATCCCCTGGAGTCATGTCCCACATTGGGGGGAAAGTATAGCATTCATATCCTGAGTTTGGCTAAGAGAGGCCACATTTGAGCAACAAGTAGGCTCCCAGTTGACAACACTTAGGCACCCCATAAAAGTAGGCTAAGTTTCAATTACAAGAGCAAAGACTCATAAGAATAGTCATCAATAACAAGCACCCATCAGTGGGCCATCCTCTTTTGCCAGACACTGCTGCTGCACTCATGGGACTGTTGCTGCTCCCTTGGAGAATGTGGCCAAGCTCTCCAGGCTGGGATTTCAGATGCTCTCATTTATTGAGTGATTGTCTACAAACCGTTAACCTGCCCCATCCCTTGATCATTTGAATAATTTCACATATCTTTCATGTATATTCAGATGTATTTTCTCCCATGAATCCCCCATCCCAGACATGCCCCCCAGTGATCCTCTGCAGCCCTCATTGTAACCATTCTGTGATCTAAACCTTCCTGGAACATGAAGCCCATATAACAACCAAATACAATTAATAGGATAAAGAAATAATAATGATGAGCTTAAATGCAAGGGATAACGACAAGGAAACTCAGAAGAAAAAAAACTAAACTAAAAATAAATATAATTAGTGGATTGGGACATTCATAAAATAGGAAAAAAAAACAAAAAAGATTCCCTTTTTTAAAAAATTATTCTTTATTCCATTTATCACTCTATTATTGCATGTCTAGCGTACCGTGACACATTCCCCCTCTCATTCCCCAGTGTCTCCCAATTTTTCATTTAATTTTCAAAGAAGTTTTAGGTCACAGCAAAGTCACACATGGAATAATAGAGACTCCCACATACCCAACTTCCCTCCCACTTCCCCAACCCATATTAAAATCTTTTTTTAGAAATGTTTGTTAGCATTGTTATAACTGTTATACAGATAGTAAAATATAGCAACTAAACATTGTCAGTGGTTTACAGTATAGTTTACAATTTAGACGGTACAGTTTAATAATTTTTGATGATATTTACCATGTCCTGTGTCCATTACTGTAAGGCAATGAAAAACCTTTTCCATGACCATTAAATACCCCATTTGATCCTAACTGTTCCTTCCTCCCCATCCCCCCTTGGGTCTATGACACTCCCCTGTCTTGACTCATGGAATGACACGATTCATAGATACATGCCCTGGATATTCCAAACTGCCCTTCCTAATCTAACCATTTGTCAACCCTGTGCCACCAAACCAGTAATATCACTCCCCATCTCTCCTATCCTTCAATATGAATCTGTACTCTATCCCTTTACCATAGTTTATGTCCATATGGTCATGGCTCACAGCCTACTCTTCTCTTTCTCTCCCTTGTTAACCTATCTTTCAGACAAAGGTTCTCAGACACTGCTCACTTTCCTCAGTTCAAATCAGTGAGTTCATATACTGTTCATCCTTCAATGCCTGGCTTTCTTCACTCAACATAAGGTCTTCAAGATTCATCAATGTTATTCTGTGTGTTAGCACTTTACTCCTTCTTATAGCTGAGTAATATTCCATTGTATGTATGTACCACGTTTTGCTTATCCATTCATCTGTTGATGGGCACCAGGGCTGATTCCAACTTTTGGAAATGGTGAATGCCTTTATGAACATTGGTGTGCATATATCTGCTCGTGTCTTTCCTTTCAGTTCTTCTGGGTATTTACCCACCAGCGGAATTGCTGGATCATATGGAAGATCTATTGTTTCTTTTCTGAGGAACCACCAAACTGTCCTCCACAGTGGCTGGACCATTCTCTAATTCAACCAGCAGTGGATGAGGTTTCCTATTCTTCCACATCCTCTCCAACACTTAGAGTCTGCTTTTTTTTTAAGAGGTGCCATTCTGATGGATATAAATCGTATTGCATTGCAGTTTTGATTTGCATTTCTCTGATGGCAAGCGATATCAAGCATTTTTTTTCATTTGCTTTTTAGCCCTTGGTAATCATTCCTTGGGGAAGTGTCTTTTCAGGTCACTTGCCCATTTTTAAATGGGTTGTTTGTCTTTTTATTTTCAAGGTATAGGATATTTTTAATATATGCAGGATATTAGGCTCTTATCAGATATATGGTTGCCAAATATTTTCTCCCACTGGGTAGGCTGCCTTTTTATTTTCTTAATAACGTCCTTTGAGGTGTAGAAGTCTTTAATTTTGATGAGATCCCATTTAACAATTTTTTGTCTTGATCCCCGTGCTTTGGCTGTGAAGATCCTGAAACCATTTCCTATTACAAGGTCCTGTAGATGCTTTCCTACATTATCTTCCAAGGTCTTTATGGTTTAGGCTCTTATATTTAGATCTTTGTTCCATCTTGTGTTGATTTCTGTATAAAGTGTGAGATGGTATTCTTCTCTCATTCTTTTGGATATGGATATCTAGTTCTCCAAGCACCACTTGTTAAAGAGTCCATTCTCCCCGAACTGAGTGGGCTTGGGAGCCTTGTCGAATATCAGATGACTGTATATGCAAGGATCTATATCAGAACTCTCAATTCGAATCCATTGGCCAGTAGGTTGATCCTTGTGCCAATACCATGCAATTTTGATCACCATAGCTTTGTAATATATTTTAAAATCTGGTAATGTGATACCTCCAATTTCACTTTTCTTTTTCAAAATGTCTTTGGCAATTCGGGGCCTGTTACCTTTAGAAATATATTTTGTGGTTAGTTTTTCCAGTTCCTTAAAAAATATAGTGTTGACTTTTATTGGGTTTGCATTAAATCTGAAGAGTAGTTTGGGTAGAATACACATCTTGATGTTTAAATTTCCTCTTCATTAACAGGGAATATTTTTCTATTTATTTAAGTCTTCTTTGATTTCCTTTAACAGTGTTGTGTAATTTTCTGTGTATTAGTCCTGTACATCTTTAGTTAAATTTATCCCTAGGTATTTGATTCTTTTAGTTAGTATTGTAAATGGCATTTTTTTCTTGATTTCCTCCTCTGATTGCTCGTTATTGGTGTACAGAAATGTAACTGACTTTTGAACATTGATTTTATAGCCTGCAACATTACTGAACTACTTTATAATTTCCAGAAGCTTTGTTATAGCTTTCTTTGGGCTTTCTATGCATAGGATCATGTCATATGCAAATAATAAAATTTTTCCTTCTTCTTTTCCAATCTGGATGCCTTTTATATCCTTTTCTTGACTCAGTGCTTGAGCAAAGTACTTCTAAGACACTGTTAAATAAGAGTGGTGATAGTGGGCATCTTTGTCTTGTTGCCAATCTCAGAGGGAAGGCTTTTAGGATTTCACCACTGAAGATGAATTAGCTTTGGGTTTTACATATATACCCTTTATCATATTCAGAAAATTTCCTTCTATTCCTACCTATTGCAGGGTTTTTATCAGGAAACGGTGCTGTATTTTGTCAAATGCTTTTTCTGCATCTATAGAAATGATCATATGGTTTTTTTATTTCAGTGTGTTTATGTGGTGTTTCATTAATTGATTTTCTCATATTGAACCATCCTGGCATACCTGGGATGAAACCCACTTTATCATGGTGTATAATCATTTTGATGTGTTGTTGAATGCATTTAGGAAGTATTTTGTTGAGGATTTTATCATCGAGATTCATTAGAAAAATTGGTGCGTAATATTCCTTTCTAGTGGTATCTCTGTTTGGTTTTGGTATTAGGGTAATGTTGTCATCTTAGAATGAGTTAGGCAATTTTCCTTCTTATTCTATTCTTTGGAAGAGCTTAAGTAGAATTGCCATTAGCTCTTTCTGGAATGTTTGGTAGAATTCAGCTCTGAAGCCATCTGGTCCTGGGCTCTTCTTTGTTGGGAGGTTTTTCTTGACAGATTCTATCCCTTTAACGTAGTGCACTGTTGAGTTCATCAATTTCTTCTTTCATTAGTGTAGGCTTTTTGTGAGTTTCTGGAAAATTGTCCATTTCCTCTAAACTATCATTCTTGTTGGCATATAATTTTTCAAAGTATCATCTTAGGATGCTCTTTATTTCTGTGGGGTCAATAGTGATATCCCCTTACTTGTTCCTTATTTTGTGTACTTGCATCTGTTCTTTATCTTGTGTACTTGCATCTGTTCTATAAGGAGACTTCCTGCTCCTTACTCCCCACTGAGGACCAGATAGAGTGACTCAGATCGCTGAGGCTGTGAGGGCTGAGCAGGGCTTTCTCCCTTTCCTCCTTTGCAGATCCAGAACCTATGATGATGATTTTCATTGGGGCTCTGAGAGTTTGGTTCCTAAAAAGGACATTCCCTCTCTGGATTGAGTCATTCTAGCAGGTATTCACTGTGGAGTAAGCAACAGGAAGTCCAGCTTCTCCTGCGGTGCTAACAGCCCTCTTAACAGACATGTGAAGAGAGTATTGCCTTCACATGGTCGCATCCATGATTCTCGTGGTCCATGCCCACTCTTGCTGAGGGAGTCCTACACCCGTTCAGGCAGCTGGGGAGGGGGCAAAGGTGGGTGAACACTTTTCCTTTATGGGTGGTTGTATTTGCAAAGGGTGAGGGGAAGTGTCCCCCCAGAAATGTTGCAGATACAAATCAATATCGTTAAATGAACCACTATGTATGATTTCATTGTGTACTATTTTCATAATTTCTTTTAAATTATAACCAAATTACCTGTGCAAAGATTATAAAAATAATTTATGTCTGTCATGGCAAACAGCAAACTTCCTTCTCTAGCCTCAACCCCCATTCCTCTTTCATCAGAATTATGTGCATTGGCAGATTCTTTTGGGTACAAATTTCTGTTTGTAAATACAAGCATACTCTAGTTTCATCCATCCCACACCCTATCACATATGAGAAAATTATTAGAGTACAACTTAAGAATATAAATTTTCTAACTTTAAAAATAATGGAGATTAGAAGTATATCATCCAATTATGGGAGGATCATTTCTGATTTAAGATAATAAGGAAAATTGGAGTTAAGTAGAAAGCAGGCCACTGTAGTTCAGTGGCTGTTAAACTTCAATCCACACCAGAATCAGCTGAAGAAACTAAAACAATATAAATGGATGGGGTGCTTTAGAATAAAATGTTACAGTAATGGGCTGCATTGTTTTTAAAATGACAATTTTTAAAATGTTTACACAGAATGTAATGGACTGAAGAACTAGTGAAAAGAACCAGAAAAATCTGAAATAAGTGGAAAGCACATCTTTACAAAAACTCAGAGAAATCTTGAGTTCTGATGCACAAATTAGTGGTAAAAAATTAAACACAGATGAGTGTGAAAGAAGATGTGGGAGGAGCAGATCTCAGAACAACCTGTATGTGCACTTTTCCAGGGGAGAAAAACATCCTGAATTGCACAGTCACAGCCGCTTCCTTAAAAGATTGACAACAAGTTGCACAGACTGGATGTGGATATTCTTTGTAGATTCACATTCATTACATTTACAGGATTTCTCTCCAGTATGAATGTTGTAATGTTTAAGGAGATACTGCTTCTGGCTGAAGGCTATTCCACATTCCTTACATATATAGGGTTTCCCTCCACTATGAATTTTCTCATGGTCAGTGAGATTTGATTTGCTAAGGAAGGCTTTCCTAGAGTCCTTACAGATATAGGGTTTCTTTCCAGTTTGTCTTCTTTCATGTATCAGTCAACCAAAGGTGTGCTAATGTAAAATACCAAAAATGGGTTAGTCTTTACAAAGGGTATTTATTTGGGGTTGAAGTCCACAGATACCGGGCCATAAAGCATTAAGATGCTTCTCACCAAAGTTCATTGCCATGCTTTGGAGCAAGACAGCTGATGACATTTGCCAGGGTTCAGGGTTCTTGTGTTCCTCTCCCCCGGGCTGCATTTTTCTCTGGGCTTAGCTCTTCTGGTTCCTCAAAAACGTCAGCTGTAGACTATCAGAAAAATGCCTCAATTCTCTTCTTCTGGAGCCTTTTCTAAAATAGAAAAACTGCTTGTTAAAAAAAATCTGCTTCAACTGTCCTTTGCCATTCCTTTTATATTTGATTCCCATACCCAATAATGGGTGGGGTTCAACGCCCTGCTGACTTGGCCCAGTCAATGCCCCAATGATGCCCAGATTAACAGAAGAGTTTGCAAGTATGATCAAATTATATTTTTGGAATTCATAATTACATCAAATTCCCCAACAGTTACATCTGGTGTGTAATGAGGCTCGATTTCTGAATGAAAGCTTTCCCACATCCATGATATTCATAGGGTTTCACTCCAGTATGTATTCTCAGGTGGTTAATGAGGTTTTCCTTCTGGTTGAGGGCTTTTCCACATTCATTGCATATAGAGGGTTTTTTTCCAGGATGAATGATGATATTTAATGAACTATTGCTTTTGGCTGAAGGCTTTTCTGATTCTTTACATTCATTTTTTTTCTGTCCACTATGATTTTTTTTCTTGCTCTGCGAGATATGATTTGTACCTAAAGGCATTTTTCACATGTCTTACATGCATACAGTTTCTTTGCAGTAGGAAATCTCTTGTATCTGAGATTTCACATTTGAATTAAAGCTTTCCCACATATCTATCATTTCTCTTCCATAAGAATTTTCTGATGAATAAAGAGGTTTTCTGTCAGGTTGAAAACTATCCAGCATGTATGACATTTCTATATTTTTTCCCTGTATGACTTTTAAAATGAGGAGTAAAAAATGACTGTAAAGAGCAGAATACATTCAGGACACTCATATGGTTTCTGTCCAGTGTGAATTTTCTCATATTCCATGAGGTTTTG
The DNA here is from genome assembly GCA_026826555.1 of Tolypeutes matacus. Classification (NCBI taxonomy): domain Eukaryota; kingdom Metazoa; phylum Chordata; class Mammalia; order Cingulata; family Chlamyphoridae; genus Tolypeutes; species Tolypeutes matacus. The sequence goes on along the minus strand of JAKSZT010054235.1, from coordinate 153,400 downwards.
TTTCAGATGTAAGCATTCCCAGTTTCATTACAATACTAATTTTCATATTAATATTTCATCCTCAATGAGATGTAGTGCCTGGCAGAAGGATTTCCAATATTCCTAACATACACAGGGTTTTATTCCTGCTTGTTTCTTTGATGGGACTCTAGCATTCCCAAATTCATGAAATCCCAAATGGTTTCTCTGAAGGTTTAATTCTCAGGTATCTCATGAGGTTGAATTTCCAAGAAAATTTCACACTCATTACACTTAAAGGGGAGAATTGCCATGTGGGGCAATCTTGCAAATCTCATTGTTTTCATTCTTTTTTCCTTACATAGATTCCCTCATGCTTAGGCAAGCATGATGCAAATTCCTTCCAAGTGAAGTTACATTCATAGAAGTGTTATTTTGAGGAAACAATGATTGCAGTCAGAAAAAAAGTGTTTTCCCAACTTTCTTACATCATCTGCCTTCATCTTATGTCTAAAGTCTTGTGGAAGTGGATATAGCTTCATTCACAAGCCTTTTGTTATGTGGTTCATTCTGCTTTTTAATATCCTATGCTTCTTCATAGTTTGTGTGTTGCATAAAAAGCAGTGATTAGGGGGAAATTTATATCATTGAATGCATTCATTAGAAAAGAGGAAAGATCCAATATCAGTCATCTAAGCATCCAATTTGGGAAGCGTGACAATATTTCCTTTTTATTTGTTCTATCATTCGTGTCTCTTCTTGCTTCAAATGAGCATCACATCCAGATTGGTGACTTCATAACTAGGAAATTGGGAAGTGTTACACAACTTGATTTATGATGGGGACAAAACAAAGCCCCAATAATCAACCCTTGAACCTTCAGTCTTCTGAAGGATAAGAAAGGTGCAGCTTCCAAAGTTGCACGAGTAAGGTGGCCCCAGAACAAAGACCTAAATGGCAACCCAGGAAATCATGAATACTCTATTTTGGACTGACTATTTTTGTTCAAAATTTTTTCTTCTATTTATTTGGATGAGATGCAGTATTTAATATTCTTTAAAGTTTCCTGGTGAAATTACGACACTTTTGCAAGCTTTCCTAATCTGAACTTATTATTTGTTATTGACTTGCCAAATAATGCACTTTAAAACATTTTATATCCTGTATTAGTCAGCCAAAGGGATGCTGATGCAAAATGCCAGAAATCTGTGGGTCTTTATAAACTGTCTATATTTGGGGTAGAAGCTTATACTTACCGGGCCATAAAGCATAAGTATCTTCCTTCCCCAAAGTCTATTACTCCATCTTTGAGCAATGTAGCTGCTGACATTACCAGGATTCCAAATTCTTGAGTTCCTCTCTTCGCAGGGCTGCATTTCTCTCTGGGCTCTGCTCTTCTGTTTCCTCCAGAACATCAGGTGTAGACTATGAGGCTCTCTAAGCTTTGCCTCTCACCACAAGACCAGCTGTGAACTGTCTGGTAATGGCTTGTCTCTTTTCCCGGGGGCCATCTGTCCTTGCTCATCAGAACTCCAACATGAAAAACTACTCTAGTTCTGCCCTTTGCCATGTATTTTTTTTCTGAGTGCACTTCGATTTTTATTTTCCTGCAGCTGTGCACCACGAGAGAGGCAAAGCTCACTTCTCCATGGAATACATATATTCCCCTCCTCCTACCAGCCCCAGCCATTCCCCAACTGCAGAGACACCCAGATCCTTCGTTCTGGATTTTAGTATTGATGGCAAGCCTAGCAGAAGTCACATGCCTCCCCACCACCCTCCTGGGTGAGTGTATTTTTATGTTTGATACACCGGCCACCAAGGGGCTTCCTGCCACCCCACCCCCCAGGCAAAATCTGTTTGCTCTGGCTTCAGGGATGGGAAAAATAGCACACCTCTATGGGTTACACACCTGATTTTGGAGCTAAGATTTGGTGAAGAAAGCAGAGTATATTGAATTCATCTTGGGCCCATTCTAGGGGACAGTGCAATGGTGGTCAGCACACCATTTTGCTCAATGATGGCCACACCCAAAATACAGCCACTGCATCATAAGTTCCCATTTCTCTTAGACTTAGGAGACCCCTCCTGATCCCTGTGCCCTGGGTTAATGTCTTTGTTTGTACCTTACATGGACCCGAGAATGAATATTCTTACTAACACATTGCTGTGTGTAAGGCTTTTGTATGTAGGACATTTTGGTAAGATTCAGATAAGGACCTTTTGATTAGGTCACTTTTGTTAGAGTGCTTTAGTTTAGTTAAGCCCTCTTATTATATTTCAGGCACCTGGATGGACCCCAATCATTGTGTTGAAGTCCTTCATACATGGAACACACAGAGAAAGAGTGTTGCCATGTTTAACCTGCCATATGGGAGAGGTTCCCAAGATCTCCTAGAGCTGTGGAGAGAAACAGAAAGCCTGAGAGGCTGAGGGAGATTCCAGAGGCTGGAGTCATGGCGTAGCTTGAAGCTGAAGATATCCAGGCAAGAGGAGAAAGGAGATGTGTGAGCAATTTTGTCTGATGGCCCACTGCTGACCTCAGGGATAAAGTGAGTTTGGGGGAGAAAGCAGAGAGGGACAGGCAGGCCCAACATTTGTCATGGCTGGAGTCTAGGAGCAGCAGTCCTATGTTGACAGCATTTTTGATGATGCATTGATTTGGACATTTTCACAGTCTCAGTACTGTAATCTTTAACCCTAATAAATTCCAATAAAAGCCTACTTGTTTCTGGTATTTTGCTATGGCATCACTTGGCAAATTCAAACAGCTGGGGACACAGATTTGGAGAGGTGCCCTGTTCCCAAATGGCACTGTGCTGCTGCTGCTTAATGAATTCACCTGTAAATTGTGGGTATCTCCAGACTATGTGGGAATGAGTATTGGAAATATTGAAAGGGAAAGTGCTCTTGGCCAACAAGGCCTGCAAGGCAGGATGGCAAGCAGGGAAGCCACAGAGTTTGGGGACTAATCTAAAGTAACAGATGGACCAATATGATGTACCTGCCTAGGGAAGGGGTTGGCCATTTTGACAGGGGAAGGTAAAAGAATGGGTCCTGGTGTCAGGGTCAGCAGAGGAGTAGGGCACAGAGAGGAGAATTCCTGCTCCTGCTCCTTTTGCCCTTCACTCCTTCCCTTGGCCTCCAGCATTGACCCTCTGTAGAGGCTGCATTTACTCTACCCCTCCTGGGTCTCAGGCACAGACTCAAGTCTCCTGCTTCCAGTTCTACATTCATCTTCTCCAATCTTGGGGCAGCTATACAAAGTGCAATGCCAAGATGAAACCTGTTGGTGTCAGGAAGGAAATGTCAAAATTCACATTACTGCATTTGGTACAGTAATAACATCACTAGAATGAGCAACATTAGGACAATGACCCTAATGAATAGTACAGGAATCTCAGAAAGTCCTGGGGCTTAGGGCTGACAAGAATAGAAGTGATGTTGTGAGATACTGCCATGTTTGCAGAAAATCTCAGAGGGTGCAGATGTCAGATATTTCTCAGACTAATTAAATATAAAATTTTCAGCACGTTTTGAACAAAGTTGAAAATGATGCAGACCTCTTCAATTCCAGAAGAGAACGTAGTGGTTGGATGGGAAGAAGCTGATGAACACCTGAAGACGCTGGAATGTAACACGTGATCACTGCAGTTCACCAAGCCAGAGAAGGAGTGTTCTGTTTGAGAATGAAACTCTTAAAGCCCCAATGAAACCATCATCACAGGTTGTGGATGCACAAATGCGGACCGGGAGAAAGCCCTGTTTAACACACACAGTCTCAGTTAGTGATGTGAGTCACTCTAGCAGGTCTCACTGTGTAGGAAGTAGCAGGAAGTCCGTCTTCTACTTTGGTGTTAACAGCCCTCTAACAGGACACGTGTTTAGAGCAGTGTTGTCTTCACATGGTTGCATCCATGCTACTCATGCTGCATGCTCCATCTTGCTGAGGGAGGCTTCCCCCGTCTAGGCAGCTGTCGAGGGGCTGAGATTATGAGCACTTTTCCTTTATGGGTGACTGTATTTGCAAAGGATGAGGGGAAGTGCCCCCCCCAGTAATGTTGCAGACACAAATCAATATCTTCAAATGAACCACTATGTATTATTTCATTGTGTACTATTTCCATAATTTCTTTTAAATTATAAGCAAATTATCAATGCAAAGAGTATAAAAATAATTTATATCTGTTAGGGAAAACAGCCAAATTACTTCTCTAGCCCCAATCCCCATTCTTCTTTCCTCCGAATTATCTGCATTGGCAGATTCTTTTGGGCACACATTTATTTTGAAAACACATGCATTCTCTACTTTCATTTTTCCCACAAGCCATCTCATTTGAGAAAAATATTGTAGTACAACTTAAGAATATAAATAAGTTTTCTAACTTCTTAAAATACTTGAGATTTGGAGTATATCATCTAATTATGAAAGGATCATTTCTGATTTAAAATAACAATGAAAATTGGAGGTGAGTAAAAAGCAGGCCACTGTAATTCAGTGGATTTAAATTTGAATCCTCATCAGAATGAGGTGGAGAAACTGGAGAAATATCAATGGTTGTGGTGCTTTGTTAAAAAATGCTACATAATGGGCAGCATTATTTTAAAAAAGGTAATTTCTTAAATGCTTACAAGGATATAATGGATTGAAGAACCAGTGAAAACAACCAGGATAATTTGAAATAATTGGAAAGCCCATCTTTACATAAACTAAGAAAAATTTCGAGTTCTGATGCATAAGTTATTGGTAACAAATTGAAAACAGATGAGTGTGGAAGAAGATGTGGGAGTAGGAGGTCTCAGAACAAACTGCAAGTTCACTTCTCCAGAGGAGAAAAACATCCTGAATTGCACAGTCACAGCCACTTCCTTAAAAGATTGGCAACAAATTGAACAGACTGAAGGTGGAGATTCTTTGGAGATTCACATTCATTACATGCAAAGGGTTTCTCTCCAGTATGAATGTTGTAATGTTAAATGAGATACTGCATCTGGCTGAAGGCTATTCCACATTCCTTATTTTTTCTCCAGTATGATGCCAATTTCTAACACACTGTCATGTTTGAATATTCTCATGTAGGGCACTTCCTGTCACAGCAGCAGCTGTAATAATACCTACAAACCCTAATACAGCAGCTATAATTAATCCAATTAAACATTTGGTACTTTTCAAATCATTATTTAGAAAGTGCCAAAGGATTTGGTTCTCAGGGGAAGTCTGCCAACAGTGATTCATGCAAATCAGAAGCCATATTCCATGATGCTGATGTCCTATTTGAACCACAGTAGAGCTGTCCTGTAAAACAGACTTTCATACACAAGTGTAAAGGTTGCAATTACTGCAAAAAAGTCATGCTTGATTAATGATCACTGTTCCCACTATAAAAACAATGGGATCCTGTACACATACTTTAAGAAATTAAGTGGATTTTCTTTTTAAACTGGTAATATTAGTTTTATTGCCTTGTCATTCAAAAATTGGGCTATTTCCAAAAAAAATAATTTCCACAAATAATTTTTACTTTTGTTAAGTTTAGTTTCCCATAGTTGTGGGATAAATCTTCCCTGATGAGTCCAACTTAATGATGTATTTATACTTATGACGTCCCCAAGATTCTAAAAATAATGAAAGCTTTCATTAGTTGTTTTTGTTAAATTACTAATTTTTCAACTTATGGTTATGTTTACATTAGGTTTCGGTATCCCTATAAGGGTCTCATTCTTTACAATTCTATAGGAATTATTAAAGAGCACAACCTCAGATGAAACATGGTATGTATGCAATTTATCACTTTGTACTAAGATTTTGGGGCTCTATGCATGGATCAATGGATCTTAGGCAGTTGGTTCATTCAAGAAAAGGAAATTTTCAATAAATGTCCCTTCCTCATCAGGTTTTAGAAGAAGCAAGAATCAACAGGCCCAGGAAAATAAAAAGACTGATTAATATAAACAGGGTAGGATTTGTCCCCCCAAGTCAACAATTCTAAAAGAGGTGAATTAGTACTATAAGCCCAATATATATAATTATGTGAAAGTGCACTTCGTACTGCTGTGGTTCTCAAGGTAAACATAGCAAGGAATAACTCTGTTAGAGTGACATTCTGCCTTTTAGAAGTTACCTTCTTTTCTGTTTTTGTGTCAGCTTCATTGGCTTGTTTATGTCTAGATTTCAGACGTCTGGACAGGACCCAAAGCTGGTCTCCTTTATCTGTAATGATAAGATCAAAACCTCGTCCATATAGTCTAACTTAACTTAAGCCTTGTCCCATAGATTATTATTTTTATGCTTTCAGTAATCTAGTTGTACAATATTCGTTTCTGTATTATTGCCTGATTTTTGCCAGAAATGCTCTGCTGCTGATGTATTTGATTTTGACCTTTGGTTGAAAAAAATTATTGTAAATAATTCTTGATATAATTGTTCTCACACCTCACCATTTCCACCTTTTTTGTTTTTGCAGCATTTATAGATATTTAACTGTTAATTTTTAATGAGAAATATACATACATTCACAGGCTTACTAAATCAAGGGATACACTGATATACTTGGCATATTTTTGGCTAGAGTCCTGGATAGATACAAGATAAATGTCAATATATATTTAATTTAATAAGCTTATATTGACAATTAGGGTGAGAAACAAATAACATAACTAATTAAAAGATTAAGTCAATATTGAACAAAGTTACAGAATGACAGATAAATAGAGCAGTTTTGTATCCATAATTACCAATATTTAGCTTTTAACTGAGAGGTGTTGAAGTAGCAACTGGTACTAGAGTTTTGGTTGACTGCGTTTAGGATTAATGTATTTGATAGTACTATAGAGGCCATCTTGTGAATATTTTGCTAGTCCCGAGCAAGGGGCCAGACTCCTCAGGAAGGAAAACAACACTCCCTGGGCAGTAAATTTTAAGGTTTATGCATCAATCCCTGGCAGAGGGTCCAGCTCCCCAAGAGAGGAATACCATATGTGTTGAAATGCACTTTATTTTTTTTAATTTGTTACAAAACATCCTTGATGTGCTTACTATTTAATTTCCAATATTTTTCCTGAAATGTGAAAAGTGTTAACTAGCAAGGCATTGGTTTGTTGATTAACAAAGATTTCTGCATGATGCTTTACTTTTAGGCTTGAACAATACTTTCTAAACCTTTTCTTTTAAAGATATTTAGTTTCAGGACTGTTCAAATTTAAAACAAAAGATTTATATACATACTTAATAAAAGAAATTAATGTGTAACAAACAAGTTATTAAATTATTTATATATGCAATGTATTGTATTGAAGTTTTGATTAGTATTTCAGTATATTATACATAATTCATAACTGCAGTAGATTATATAACAAACATCCAATGAATAAACTTTTATTTCTTAAGCATTTAAGATTCTTAGTAGCATGATTAGAATGATGTCAATATTTTTTATTTTGTATAGTTTGAGGCATAGGTAAAAACAAATTAGTATTTCCTTTTTGGGCTCTGGGATAATGCATTAACTTGTAATTTCAATCCTTGCATTGGCTTTGTTGTTAACATTATAATTAGAATAGGGTCTGTTGTTTACAGAGTTGAATATAAACTTGATTTATTGTTGGCTATTTTACAGGAAGGGGAATATGGGCTGCTTGACTTGTTTAAGAAAATATTAAAGAAAGCTTAAGCAAGTTTTAAAACAAAGTGATAGTGTCATAACTGGATATTAATTTTTTTGCAACAAACTAGCAATATTTGGGACCATTGCATGCTGCAGTGGTGTTATTTTATTTTACTAAAATTTACTGTTATGCACTACCCTGTCAGCCTTTAATGGCTGCTTTCTTCTTGTAGTTAACTAAAAATTATGATTAATAACATTATATTCTATTTACTATTTTATTGAAACATTATTATATTTTCAGGAATTTTATACACTTTTAAAGTATTCATATGAAATTTTTGTTCAGATAACTTTAATTGTTATAAAAATAGAAAATTTCTTTTAATTATACAACAGTTTTAAATACTTCATTTAACGGATATCACATGAACTTAACTATTTTTAGTATTTTACCTGTTTTTCAGTAAAAGACCAGGACGATTTTGACATTTTGAAATAAAAGCTATCATTCAAGATTTGACATTGTGAAAGCAGATTGAAACTTTGTTTTCCTTTTAAAAGTGATAAGACCTGTTTCTTCATGGAAATGATAAGTTTAAAGTACAAGAAGCTATTTTGATAAAACAGACTTTATTTATTGCATACTGATTTTTGAGGAGAAAAACTTTGTAAACTTTTACTAAAACAGACTACTGCCTTGAGAAACTTTGAGAAAGAATAAAACATTAACATTACTTGTTTACATTGTATGACATTAAAGCTTTTAAATTTTTATAGAAAGACTGCTTAAATTTTACTTAGCTTTGACCACAAAAATTCCTTTTACACAAGCCTTTTGCAATATCATATTTATTCAGATTTTGTCCCACATTTTACTTTGTTTTAATAACTAGTTATTTTATCTTAGGATAAAATGACTTTCTTTTCTTTAATAATAAAAGCACATTCTATATACTGTCCATACTTAAGTTACCACAATGATTTTGGAAACTCCTTCCAAGCAAATTTCTAACATATAATTACCATCAACATTAAACAAACTTGTTAGAATAATGATTTAATTTAAGTATAACTATTTTTATTGTTTTAAACTAATATCCATTTTTATTTATTAATATAAGCGCTTATTTAATTTTTGGCCATTTGAATAGAGCTCTCATAATAATCTTCATTTTATCAATTTAATATTACCATCCAGAGGTATCAAAATGTACACTGACACTGAACAAACAGACAAATACAAAAAGAATTATGACACACTAACAGAAACATAAAGCTTACTAATTTGACCCATAATTTTCATCCTTTGGTATGGCTGTCTTCAAGACCTCCATCATTTCACATCTTTGATTTTACTATTTTAAGATGTTTTCTGGAATCTTTGTTACCTGTAATATAAAAGCTTGTTCTTTGAAACACTTTTGATCGCAATCAGCAACTAGCCAGGACAACTTAAACAGCCTAAATATAGTTAAGTCTAATATAGCAGTTTATACAGATATTTAATATGTATATTTTGGATTACTACTCTTTAGGAATACACTTAGGCTCAAAGTTCAGATTACTACAGTAGGCCTTTTAATTCCTGTTCTTAATTTTGAGCATACTCAGTGAAGGACTAATAAACTTAGTTTTGGCTGAGGAAGGATTGACAGCTGTACCGCTTTTGGTAACTGGCTTAAGTTCTGTTACAGGCTGGAGTGGACTCCTCTGTTGCTGACAAGGTAAATTTGAGCACGGCTGGGAAATGTCCTCATATTGTTTGTCTGAGGGCCTTGAGCAAGGCCCGCTTGGAAGTTTCCCAACTTATTAATGAGACTACCATTTTTCTGATATTTAGAATGGCATTCCTTGGCACAGTGTAACGCTTTTTAGCATTTCAGACACATAAGACTTGGTATTGATTTATTATTGTTGTGAAATGGAGCTCTTACACTAGTTTTGGTTTGGCAATCTTTTTCTCATATCACGTTTTTTTCCCATATTTAAAGCAATTTAGATTAGTAATCATAGGACTATGTCCTTTTAGAGCATCTGCAAGAAGGTTCATGTTATACGCATTAGGCCCAGTGTTTTGGCATATTTTTATGTAATCCTGTAAAATTCTTCCATTTGCCTTGATCAGACATAAAGCCTTTTTACAATCACTGTTAGCATTATCAAAAGCCAACATCAGAATAAACATTTTTTAAGATCAGATTGAGTTACTTCCTTGTGGACTACATCTTCCAGCCTTGCTACAAATTCAGCATAGAGTTCAGGATTTTCTTGAACAATTTTTGAAAATGATTGTACAGCCTGTCCAGGGTTGAGATTCATCGCAAGGGAGCTAGGTAGCACAATCACACTTGTCCAATGGCATATCATCATGGGAATCCCAGCCCATTGAACTGTTCCTAATATTTGTTCAGCAGTAATAGGCACTGGTGGATTTTGCTGTAGATTTTGTCATGCCACAATATTATCTTCATCAGCCCACCAAGTTTTAAAATGTAAAAATTCTGCTGAATTAAGAACAGCTTGAGCTAACAAATCCAAGTCCCAGAGTATTAATCTGTTTGCTTGTGCTATTCTTTGCACCAATTCTTGAGTTTAATGAGAATTTACACCATATTGAGTGCATGCATGTTTTAACTCTTTGATAGTGTTAGAAGGAATAAGAGCATGCTCATATTGTACACCTCCTTGGGGATTGTTAGCATCTACTGGAATTTGAGTTACTGTTACTGGAAAAGTAAAAAAATAAATGCATAGACTCTGAATTTCTTTCTCTACCTCCCTGTGCTATACTTTTCATAATTGAAGAGAATGGTGCTGGCACAAAAATAGAAACTGTTGGAGCATCATCAAATGTAAAAAATGGATCAGTAGATGCCTTCGGAGGTGCAGACACTGGTTCAAAAGACAATACATCCTCTTTTGGAGCTGACAGCTTAACGAGCACTGGAAAACTTTCATAAACTCTCTTTTTCTTTTTTTTTCTTTTTATTAGACATGAGTTAATCTGTTTTTGCCTGCTCATTAACTTTCCATATATGTTTACATTAATATCATCATTAGCTTCTTCTGCTACAGAGTTAACAATAGCAGTATCCATTTTAATATCTTCATTTTCATCTGACTGTAATGGTTCAAGAGCAACAGAAATAAGACTATATAAAGACCATACATAACAATGTTTCTATACAAGAGAAAAGAGTTTTAGTAACTCTAAGTTCGTCACATATACCCCTGTATTATTTAACAGGGTCTTCAATACTTGGGAATATTCCTCTCACTGAGTTGACCAATTACCCATTACCCTGACAATCAAGATTATTTGACTCACCAACATAATGCAAGGGCCGTCCGACCCAGCAGTCCTTGCTTCCACAACACTGATCCAGAGAAAATCCTAGTGGTGCCCCATGTTGGTGGCCATTTGTGGTAGATGGTGTAGAGAATGATCCAAAGAAAGACGGGGATCTTTGATGTCACTCCATGTGGAATGCAGGCAAGTTTAGGCTGAAGCTGCTTTTTGTACTACAAAGCTGATGACAAAATTAGGGCTTACTTCACTAGTTCCTCAGCTTGGTACGTGAGTGCGCTGCCTGTTTCTGTGTTCCCAGACAATCTTTCTTGTGAATTCAGACAATAACTTCATAATGGTGTGTTCATTCCAATCTGCATCCACCCACTGATATCTGCAGTATGCAGTGTCCTTGGAGACATTTACTAATGTTTCTCTGCCAGCAAGCATGTTTTTTAAATGCTTAACCCTCTATGCTATGGCTCTCAGCATCTTTTCCAACATCCAAGGAAGAAATACAAAGGGCTAAAATGCACATGAACATATGCTCGATGTAACTTGCTCTCAGGGAAATGCAAATCAAAACTACAATGAGATACCATTTAAACCCATCAGAATGGCAGCTATTATAAAAACAGCAGACTCTACGTGTCAGAAAGGATGTGGAGGAATAGGAACCCTCATCCACTGCTGGTGGGATTGTGGAATGATCCAGCCACTGTGGAGGAGTTTGGCAGTTCCTCAGAAAACTAAAAATAGATCTTCTTCATGTTACAACAATTCCACTGATGGGTATATAACCAGAATAACTGAAAGCAAACACACAAAAAGATATATGCACTCCAATGTTCATGGCAGCATTGTTCACAATTGCCGGTAGTTGGAATCAGCCCCTGTGCCCGTCTACAGAAGAATGGATAAGCAAAAGGAGGTACATGCATAGAATGGACTATTACTCAGCTGTAAGAAGGAATAAAGTGCTAACACACGGATTAACGTGGATGAATCTTGAAGACCATATGTTGAGTGAAGCAAGCCAGGCATTGAAAGATGAACAGTATATGTCCTCACTGATTTGAACTGAGGAAAGTGAGCAGTCTCTGAAGACCATTGTCTGAAAGATAGGTTAACAAGAGAGAGAAAGGGAAGAGTAAGCTGTGAGCCATCATACATATGGACATAATGTATGGTAAAGGGATAGAGTATAGTTGTATAATGAAGGACAGGACAGATGGGTAGTGACATTACTGGGTTTGGTGGTACAGGTTTCATAGTTGGGTAGATTAGGAAGGGCCGGCTGGAATACCCATAGCATGTAACTATGAATATTGTCATTCCATGAGTCAAGACAGGGGAGTGTCATATGCTCCAGGGGGATGGGGAGTAAGGAGCAGTTAAGATCAAATGGGCGATTTAGTGGTCATGGGAAAGGTTTTTCATTACCTTACAGTAATGGACAGAGGACATGGTAAATAGCATCAAAAATTATTAAAATGTACCGTCTAAATTGTAAACTATAGTGTAAACCACTGACAGTGTTTAGTTGCTATGTTTTACTATCTGTATAAGAGTTATAACAATGTAAACATATATTTTTTAAAAAGGTTTAATATGGGGTGGGGAAGTGGGAGGGAGGTAGGGTATGTGGGAGTCTCTAGTATTCCGTGTGTGACATTGCTGTGACATAAAATGTCTTTGAAAATTAAATGAAAATTTGTGAGTCACTGGGGAGTGAGAGGGGGAAGGTGTTATGTTACACTAGACATACATTGATAAAAGGAAAAAAATGATTTTTTAAAAAAGGATTTTTTTTTGTTTTTTTCCCCATTTTTTGAATGTCCCAATCTTCTAATTATATTTTATTTTTAGTTTAGTGTTTTTTTCTTCTGAGTTTACTTGTACTTATACTTTGCATTTAAGCTTATCACTATTATTACTTTGTCTTACTAATTGTATTTGGTTATTATATGGGCTTCATGCCCAAGGAGGATTTAAATCACAGACAGGTTACAATGGGGGCTGCAGAGGATCATTGGTGGGAGGTGCCTGGGATGGGGGATTCATGGGAATAAGTTCATCTGAATATATATGAAAGATATATAAAATTGTTCAAATGATCAAGGCATGACGCATGATCACGGTGAGTACACAATCACTAAATAAGTGAAAGAATCTGAATTCCCAGCCTGGAGAGTTCTGCCACGTTCTCCAAGGGAGCAGTAAGAGGCCTCTCAGAACAGGAGCAGTGTCTGGCAAAAGAGTATTGCCCACTGATGGGTTCTTCTTATTGATGACTAACCTCATGAGTCTTTGTTCTTGTAATTGAAACTTAGCCTACTGTTGTGTGGTGCCTAAGGGTTGCATCCTAGGAGGCTCTTTGTTGCTCAAATATGGCCTCTCTCTAAGCCAATCTCAGGATATGAATGCATTACCTTCCCCTCAACATGGGATATGTCTCCCAGGAAAGAGCCTCCTTGGCAATGAGGGATGAATACCAAGTGCAAACTGGTAACATGATTGGAAAAAAACCTTGAATAAACAGGGAAATTGTAAAGAGAAGTGGGTGTATGTGGCTAAGAGACTTCAAAAAGAGTGAGGAGGTCATCCCAGAGGTAACTCTTACGCACAACTCAGTAGGATCTCATAGAACACCAAAATGGATATCACCCCACACATAGGGTCTCCTGACACCCAGATCCTACCTAAGTGGAGTAGTCCCAGAGATTGATGCCTTATTAGTGGGATCTACTTTGGAATCAGTGCTCCTGAGAGTGACAGAGTTGGACTCAAATAAGTCCTCCCTGCACATGGTCCATCAGTCCCTTCTATTCAAATGTATATATGATGCTGGAGATTTTGGGTGTACTCCCAGAGACTGGATCCTCTGGCTTACCTATGTGACAGCTGTGCCTGGAATCTCGGTGGAGCTGCAATTCGTACCCTACAGTTCAAAGGACACATCCAAGTCACCTGACAAGGAGACGACATCCATTTTCTGGAATGGCAACAGCCATCCAAGGAAATGGAGAGAGCCTGAAGCTGCAGGTAGGATAATCCCATCCACTGTATCCATGGGATATAAGCCCTCTCTCACTTGGAGGTGGAGGGGAAATCACCATACCAGTCCCCTCAGGATTGGGGCAAGAGCAATGCACTAGAGTGGACTTAAGGGTATTCTGTTGTAGACATCGTGATTCAAGGAATGGAAGAAATTATGAGTGAGGTGGAGCTGCTGGCTGCTGGATCTTTTGGGGCAGGGAGGGAATATGCAGTTGAAATACGGAGTGGCGTTGTGGTGACAGATATAGGCCATTTTACATCAGCATACACCATGCAGACCTGTGTGTGGGAGAGCGTGGTCTACAATGTAAACTGTGATTTATGCTTGGGGACAAGGTCCCAGGATGTGCATATCCATTGTGGATGATGTGCCACACTGATGAAGGATGTTTGGGTGGGATGAAGTCGAAGGTGATGAAGGTGGGTAACATGGGAATTGCTATAATTTCTGTGTAATATTTACTTTATCTAAGCAACTTTTATATATATACCATTTATGTAAGCAAATGCACATATGTGCATATATATTAATATATCACTTTACAAATATTAATGTGTATTGTGAAAATTTTGATTTTTACCAACAATCAAAAAAAAAAGAATATGCTAAAATAATAGGCAGCATTATTTTTAAAATGTTAAGCTTTTAAATGCTTACCCAGAATGTAATATATTGAAGAACCAGTGAAAACGACCAGGATAATCTGAAATGATTGGAAAGCCCATCTTTACAGAAATTAAGAGAAATTGTGAGTTCTGATGCATAAATTAGTGGTAACAAATTGAACACAGATGAGTGTGGAAGAAGATGTGGGAGTAGCAGATCTCAGAACAAACCACAAGTGCACTTTTCCAAGAGGAGAAAGACATCCTGAATTGCACAGACACAACCTCTTCCTTAAAGGATTGGCAACAAGTTGCAAAGACTGGAGGTGGATATACTTTGGTGATTCACATTCATTATATTCACAGGGTTTCTCTCCAGTATGAAAGTTGTAATGTTTAATTAGATACTTTCTCTGGCTGAAGGCTATTCCAAATTCCTTACATATATAGGGTTTCCCTACACTATGAATTTTCTCATGTCAGTGAGATTTGATTTGCTCCTGAAGGCTTTCCTACATTCCTTACATATATAGGGTTGCTCACCAGTTTGTCTTGTCTGTTGTGTAATGAGGTTTGATTTCTGAATTAAAGCTTTCCCACATCCATCACATTCATTGGGTTTCTCTTCAGTATATATTCTCAGATGGTGAACGAGGTTTTCCTTCTGGTTGAAGTCATTTCCACATTCATTGCATACACAGGGTTTTTCTCCAGAATGAATGCTCTGATGTTTAATAAAATATTGATTTTGCCTGAAGGCTTTTGTGCATTCTTTACATTTTTTTGTTTCTCTCCAATATGAGTTTTTTCATGTTCTGTGAGGTATGATTTGTACCTAAAGGCTTTTTCACATGCCTCACATGCATAGGGTTTCTTTGCAGTAGGAAATGTCCTGTATCTGAGATTTGACATTTGAATTAAAGCTTTCCCACATATATATGATTTCTCTTCAGTAAGAATTTTCTGATGAATAAAGAGCTTTCCTGTCAGGTTGAAACCTTTCCCACATGTATGACATTTCTATCTTTGTTCCCTTGTACGGCTTTTAAAATGAGGAGTAAAAATGACTGTAAAGAGCAGCCGACATTCAGGACAATCTTATGGTTTCTCTCTAGTTTTAATTTTCTCATATTCCATTAGGTGTTTTTTTTTTTTTTTTTTATTTATTTATTTATTTATTTATTTTTTTTTTTTTATATTTTTTTTTTTATTCTGGGTAAAAATCAAAATTTTCACAATAAATACCAACATTTGCAAAATGATATATAAATGTATATGCATATATGTGCATTTGCTTACAAAAATCCCAGTGGGTTCCATGTAATATTTTGTGTATCTAATCACCTCTTAAAATATATCTATATATATCCATTAGGTTTTGTTTCAGATGGAAGCATTCCCATGTTCATTTCAATACTATCTAATGTATGAATATTTCATGCTCACTGAGATTTAATGCCTGGTGAAAGATTTCCAATATTCCTTACATATACAGGGTTTTACTCCTGAATGTTTATTTGATGTGACTCTGGCCTTCCCAAATTCATGAAATACCAAATGGTTTCTCTGATGGACTAATAGATAGTTATCTCATGAGGTTGAATTTCCAAGAAAACTTCAAACTCATTACAGTTAAAGGGGAGGACTACCATGTGGGATGAACTGGCAAAACTCATTATCTTCATTCTTTTTTCCTTAAATATATTCCCTCATGCTTAGGTAAGCATGATGCAAATTCCTTCCAAGTGAAGTTACATTCATAGAAGTGTAATTTTGAGGAAATAATGCTTGTGGTCACAGAAAAGATTTTCCCAACTTTCTTACATTCTCTGCCTTCATCTTAAGTCTGTACTGTTGTGGAAGTGGATATATCTTCACTCACAAGCGTTTGGTTATGTGGTTCTTTCTGCTTGTTAAATTCCTATGCTTCTTCATAGTTTGTGGGGTGCACCAAAAACAGTGCTTACAGGGAAATTTATAGCATTGAATGCATTCATTAGAAAAGAGGAAATATCCAATATCAATCTACTAAGTGTCCAATTTGGAAAGTGCAAAAATATCTCAGTTTTATTTGTTCTATCATTCATTGCTCTTCTTGCTTCAAATGAGCATCACATCCAGTTTGGTGACTTCATAATTAGGAAATTGGGAAGGGATACAGTACTTGATTAATGATGGGGACAAAACAACACCCCGTAAATCAACCCTGGAACATTCAGCCTTCTGAAGAATAAGAAAGTTACAGCTTCCAAATATGCACGAGTAACGTGGCCCCAGAACAAAGGCCAAAATGGCAACCCAGGAAATCCTGAACACTTTGATTTGTACTGACTATTTTTATTCAATTTTTTTCCTCCTATTTATTTAGATGAGATGTACTATTTAATTTTCTGTAAAGTTTACCATAGAAATTAAAACAATTTTGCTTGCCTTCCCAAATCTGCACTTATTATTTGTTATTGACTTGCCAAATAATGTATTTTAAAACATTTTATATCCAGTATTAGTCAGACAAAATGGTGCTGATGCAGAAACCAGAAATCTTTTGGACTTTGTAAAGCCTATTTATTTGGAATAGAAGCTGCCAGTTACCAGGCCATAAAGCATAAGTTTTTTCCTTAACCAATGTCTGTTACACGGTCTTGGAGCAAGACAGTTGCCGATATTTGCCAGTGTTCAGGATTATTGGGTTCCTCTCTTCCTGGGGCTGCCTTTCTCCCTGGGCTCAGCTCCACTGTTTCCTCCTCAAGGTCAGCTGTAGACTATGAGGCTCTCTAAGCTTCTCTTGTCTCCACAAGGCCAACTGTGAACTGTCAGGTGAATGGCTTGTCTCTTTTCCCCAGAGCCTCCTGTAATTGCAAATCAGAACTCCAACATCAAAAACTACTCCAATTCTGTGCATTGCCATGTCTTTTTATGTTTGAGGCCCCACCCACCAATGAGTGGGGCTCAAATGCCCTAACAACTGTGGCCCAGTCAATGTCCTAATCAGAACTTAATAAGATTAACAGACATCTTCCCATATACATTTTTGGAACTCATAATGATATCAAACTGCTACATATCCATTTACCCATCTCATGATATATATTATTTTATGGTGTACTGGAACCCTTTATTGATGTCCTAGGCCACATATATCATTACTTTATCGATTCAATTGTCATTTCGGTATATGAATTTAATGAACAGATATTGTTCTTCAATCTATCCTGAATCTTGAACCTTCTGAGAATATTTTTTTCTGTCTGAAAAATATTCTTTCATATTTCTTTTAAACTGAGTTGTTGCTAGCACAATTAGTTTTTTTCTCATCTCTAAAAATATTTATTTCACTTCTTCCTGAAGGATTGAGATGAATTAAATCTCAGGACCTCTACAATCTCCACTGCTTTTGAGAGCACCCTTAGGGTTGAATTTCTCCATTGTGTTGTAAATGTAATCAGTTATTTAGAGAAGAAATTAGGGGCTTTCAGTTTTACAGGATGCTTCCTGCCCCGCCCACCAAGCATAATCTGTGGGCTCTGGTTCTGGTGATGAGAATGATGGCACAACTCTCTGAGTTACACACCTGATTCTGGAGCTAAGATTTGGTGAAGAAAGCACAGTATATTGAGTTCTCCTTGGGATATTTCTGAGACCAGTGCAATGGTGGTCAGCATCCCATTTTGCTCAATGATTGCCACACCGAAAGTACAACCACTGCTTCTTGAGTTCCCATTTCTCCCAGACTTAGGAGACCCGTCCTGCTCCCTATGCCCTGTTAATGCCATCATTTGAATCTTTTGTTAATTCCAGAGAAGTATGTTCTTACTAACCTATTGTTGTATGTGTAAGCCTTTTTTTGTAGTACATTTTGGTTAGATTCAGATAAGGTAACTTTCTATTAGGACACATTTTGTTTGAATGCTTTAGTTTAGTTAAGGGCCTCTGATTAATTTTCAGGCACCAGGATGGACCTCAATCATTGTGCTGAAGTCTTACATACATGGAACATAGAAAGAGTGCTGCCATGTATACACTGCCATGTTGGAGAGGGCTCCAGGATCTCCTATAACTGTGGAGAGACACAGAATCCCTGAAATTCTGAGGGAGAGGCCAGGAGCTGGAGTCATTGAGCAGCCTGAATCTAAAGACATAAAGGCCAGAGGAGAAGGGTTAGGTGTGAACAATTGTGCCTGATGGCCCATTGCTGAGCACAGGGAGAAAGTGTGTTGGGAAGAGATGGCAGAGAGAGACAAGCAGGCACAATATGTTGTCTTGGCAGGATTCTAGCAGGTGCTGACCATTATTAATTTTTGATGATGGCTTGATTTGGACATTTTCACAGCCTAAGAAATGTAAGCTTTTATATTTCTTTTTAAATGACTTGGTGCTAGCACACATTATGAGATTTACTCATCTTTA
Organism: Tolypeutes matacus; assembly: GCA_026826555.1. Taxonomy (NCBI): domain Eukaryota; kingdom Metazoa; phylum Chordata; class Mammalia; order Cingulata; family Chlamyphoridae; genus Tolypeutes; species Tolypeutes matacus. Next base: position 134,473 of record JAKSZT010054235.1, on the reverse strand, counting down.
AAAGTGTTTATTTCACTTTCTCCTGAAGGATTGAGATGAACTTAGTATCAGACCCTCTAAGATCCCCACTGATTTTGAGAGCAACTTTAGGGTTGAGATTCTCCATTCTGTCATAGGGTATTCAGTTCTTTGGGGAAGAATTTAGGAGCTTTCATTTGTACACCCTGCTTCCTGACCCCATCCACCAGGCAATATCTGTGCACTGTGGCTCTGGGAAAAGGAATAATGGCACACTTCTCTGAGTTACACACCTGATTTTGGAGATAAGATTTGGTGGAGAAAACACAGTATATTGAGTTCTTCTTGGGACCATACTAGGGACCGTGCAATGGTGGTCAGCACACCATTTTGCTCAATGATGGCCACACACAAAGTACAGCCACTGCTTCATGAGTTACCATTTCTCCCAGACTTAGGAGACCCCTCCTTAACCCTGTGCCCTGGGTTCATCCACTTGTTTGAGGCTTGAGTTAACACAAGGAAAGTATGTTCTTACTAGTCCATTGTTGTGTGTGTAAGCCTTTTGTATGTAGAACATTTTGGTTAAATTCAGATAAGGGAACTTTTGATTAGGTCTCTTTTTGTTAGATTGCTTTAGTTAAGTTAAAGTCCTTTGATTAGATTTCAGGCACCAGGATGGACACCAGTAATTGTGCTGAAATCTTACATACATGGAACACACAGAGAAAATGTACAGCCATGTTTACCCTGCCATGTGAGAGAAGGCTCCAGGATCCCCTACATCTGTGGAGAGACACAGAAATCCTGAGAGGCTGAGGGGGAGGCCAGAGGCATGGAGCTGAAGATATCAAGATATCAAGATTGAAGCTGAAGATATCAAGGCCAGAGGAGAAGGGAGAGGTGTGAACAATTGTGTCTGATAGCCCACTGCCGAGCTCTTGTAGAAAGTGTGTTTGGAGAAGAAGGCAGAGAGCGACAGGAAAGCCCAATATTTTGCCTTGACAGGAGTGCAGCAGCAGCTGACCCTTCTTAAGGCAGCATTTTTGATGATGCCTTGATTTGAACATTTTCTCAGCCTCAGAACGTAAGTTTAACCCTAATAAGTTCCAATAAACTGACACTATTTGTGGTATTTTGCATTGGCAGCCCTTGGCAAACTCAAACAGCTAGGGTCACAGGTTTGGAGAGCTGCACTTTTCCCAAGTGACAGTGTGATGCTGCTGTTCAGTGAATTCATGAGTAAACTGTGATTTTCTGCACACAAGGCAAGAAATAGTCTGGTAAGATGGAGGGGGATGTGCTCTTGGGCAGAAAGGCTTGCAAATCAAGGTGTCAGGCATGGGAGTCACAAGGTTTGGGGACTAGCATAAAGTCACAGATGACCCAGTATAAGGTACCTGCCTCAGCATGTGTTGGCCAGGTGTGTAGGTTGATAAAAAAGCATGTGACCAGGGGTCTTGTGCACAGAGGAGTCAGGGCACAGAGAGGAGACTACCTGCCTCTGCTCCTTTTGCCATTCATTCCCTCTTTCCCTTGGCCTCTAGCATTGACCCTCTGAGGAGGTTGCTCTTACTGTACCACTCCTGGTTCTCAGGCACATACTCTTGTCACCTGCTTCCAGATCTACGTTCACCTTCTCCAATCTTGGGGCAGCTAAAGAAAGAAATGCCAAGATGAAACCTGTTGGTGACAGTAAGGAAATGACAAAACTCACATTTTAACATTGACTACAGCAATGACATCACCAGAATGTGCATCATTAGGACAGTGACCCTAATGAATATATAAAAATCCTAGAAAGTTCTGGGACCTAGGGCTGACAAGAATAGAAGTGAGTTTATGAGAGAGTGCAATGTTTGCAGAAAACCTCATAGGGTGCCGATGTCAGATATTTCTCAGAATAATTTAATATTAAATATTCAACATATTTTTAACAGTGTTGAAATGATGCAGACTACTTCAATGCCAGAGAAGAATGGAGGGGTTGGATGGGAAGAAGCTGATGAACAACTTAAGAAGCTGGAATGTAACACGAGTTCACTGCTGTTACCCAATCCAGAGAGGGAATGTCGATTTTTGGTACCAAACTCTCAGAACCCCAATGAAAACTATCATCATAGGTTCTGGATCCACAAATTTGGACAGGGAGAAAGCCCTGCTCAGAACTCACAACCTCAGTTAGTGATGTGAGTCACTCTGGCCGGTCTTCACTGTGGAGTAATCAGCAGGAAGTACATCTTCTCCTGTGGTGCTAACAGCCCTCTAACCAGAAACGTGTAGAGAGCAGTGTGACCTTCACATCTTTGCGTCCATGCTCCTCGTGTTCTGTGCTAACCCATGCTGAGGGTGGCCCCCACCCATCCAGGCAGTGTGAAAGGGTTCCAGAGGTGAGAGCAGTTTTCCTTTATGGGTGACTGTATTTAGAAAGTGTGAGGGGAAGTGCCCACCCAGTAATGTTGCAGATACAAATTAATATCTTCAATTAAAACAATTTGTATGATTTCATTGTGTACTCTATTCATAATTTATTTTATTTTATTTTTTTATTTTTTTTTATTATTATGGGAAAAAATCAAAATTCTCAAAATACATACAAACATTCGCAAAATGATATATAAATACATATGCATATATGTGTATTTGCTTACAAAAATGTTGTTTATATATATATATATACATGTATTTTAAGAGGTGCTTAGATTACCCAAAATATTACACGGAACCCACTGGGATTCCCATGCTGCCCACCTCCCACACTTCCCATTACATCCCACACAAACATCTCCCACAGTGTGGCCCACCACTCTCAATGAACGTACACATCCTGGAGCCTTGCCACCAACCATAGACCACAGTTCACACTGTAGACCACACTCTTTCCCACTCAGTTCTGAGTGGAGTGTGCTGATTTAAAATGGCCTACATCCGTTGCCACAATGGTACTCAGGACAACCTCCACCTCCCAAAGAAGCCACTGTATTTCAACTGCTCATCCCCTCCCTACCCCAAAAGTGTCAAGTGGCCACTGGCTCCACCTCATTGTTATAATTTCTTGCATTGCTAGAATCACCATATGTGAACAAGAGAATACCATCAAGTCAACTCTAGTCCATAGTTCTTCCCCCAATCCTGGGAGGACTGGGATGGTGATGTCCACTACAACTCCAAGTGAGAGAGGGCTTATATCCCACGGATATGGTGGGTGGGATGATCCTGCCTGCAGATGCAGGACCTCTCCATTCCCTGTGATGGCCATTGCCCATCGTTGTCTCCTCACCAGGTGACTTGAATGAGTCCATTGAGCTGTAGGTTAGGAGTTGCAGCTCCACCTAGATTTCATGCACACCTGGCACATAGGAAGGCAGGACGCTCCAGTCTCTGGAAGTATACCTAAAAACTCCAGCATCACATATAGGTTTGAATAGAAGGGACTGGTGAACCATGTGCAGGGAAGACTTATTTGAGTCTAATTCTGTCACTCTCAGGAGCACAGATTCCAAAATAGAACCCACTGATAAGGCATCAGTCTGTGGGGCTATCCCCCCTTATATAGGACCAGGGTGTCTCTGGAGCTCTCAGGAACCCCACTGAGTGGAGTGATAGGCACTTAGATGTTCTATGAGCTCCTACAAAGGTGTGCGTAAGATTTACCTCTGGGATGACCTCCCGACTCTCTTTGAAGTCTCTTAGCCACTTGAACTCATTTGTCTTTACCATTTCCCCCTTTTATTCAAGGTCTTTTTCCAGTTGTGTTGCCAGTTGGCAGTTGGGAAAAGTTTTCAATTAGCAATAATCGTGCCTCGGATAAACCTCATTGGCTATGATATTGCCACTGTGCGAAGCTGCCAGTTGGCACTTGGTATTAATCCCTCGTTGCCAGGGAGGTTCATCCCCAGGAGTCATGCCTCACGTTGGGGGGAAGGTAATGCAATCATATGCTGAGTTTGGCTTAGAGAGAGGCCACATTTGAGCAACAAGGAGGCTCCTAGGTGGCAACACTTAGGCACCCCACAACTGCAGGCTAAGTCTCATTTACAAGAGCAAAGACTCACAAGGGTAGTCATCAATAAAAATAAAAAAAAAACATCATTGGGTCGTCCTATTTTGACAGACACTGTCCCTACACTCAGAGGACTATTGTTGCTCCCTTGGAGAATGTGACAGAGCTCTCCAGGCTAGGAATTCAGATTCCCTCATTTATTGTGTGATTATCCACCCATCGTGACCATGCCCCATACCCTGATCCTTTGAATGATTTTGTATATCTTTCATGTATATTTGGATGAACCAATCACCAACGAAACCCCCCCTCATAATCCCCCACAGTACCCATTGTAACCCTTCTGTGATCCATATCCTCCATGAACATTTAGTCCATAAAATAATCAAATACACTTACTAGGAAAAAGAAACAAGTGTGATAAGCGTACATGCCAGAGAGAAACATAAGGAAACTCGGGAAAAAAAAAAGAGAGAGAGAGAGAAGGAACAAAAACCAAATAATCAAACAAAGAACAAAACAAAATAAAATATAATTAATGGATTGGGACATTCAAAAAATGGGCAAAAAAGTAAAGGAAATGCCTTTAAATATATATATATATATATATATATATTCATTTTTTTTCCTTTCTCTTTTCCTTTTTCCCCTTTTTTCCTTCCCTTTATCACTGTGTTATCGGATGTCTGGTATGCCATGACACCTTCTTCCTCTCAATCCCCATTGTCTCCAAGTTTTTCATTTAATTTTCAAAGAACTTTAGGTCATAGCAAAGTCACACACGGAGTGCCGGAGACTCCCAGATACCAAACCACCGCCATTCCCCACCCCATATTAACACCATATTAACTCCGCCCCCCCCTTTTTTGGTTGTTAGCATTGTTATAACTGTTATGCAGATAGCAAAATATAGCAACTAAACATTGTCAATGATTTACAGTATAGTTTACAACTTAGATGATACAGTTTAATAATTTTGATGATATTTACCATGTCCTGTGTCCATTACTGTAAGGTAATGAAAAACCTTCCACATGACACCAAACAACCCATTAGATCTTGACTGTTCCCTTCTCCCCAGCATCACAGGGCCCGTGATAGACCCCTCTCCCAACCATGGAATGTCAAGATTCATTGTTACATGCCCAGGGGATTTGAACCAGCACTTCCTAATCCACCCACCCCACAGTGCTGCACCACCAAACACAGGAACACCACCACTCATCTACCCCATCCCCCAACATGCAACCACACTCTATCCCTTTACAAGAGATTATGTCCTTATGGGTGATGGGTCAAAGCCTGCTCTTCTCTTACTCTCCTTCGTTAACCTATCTTTCAGACAATGGTTCTCAGAGACTGCTCACTTTCCTCAGTTCAGATCAGTGAGGTCATATACTGTTCATCCTTCAGTGCCTGGCTTGCTTCACTCAACATAAGGTCTTCAAGATTCATCCACGTTATTCCATGTGTTAGCACTTTGTTCCTTCTTACCGCTGAGTAATATTCCATTGTATGTATGTGCCACATTTTGCTTATCCATTCGTCTGTTGATGGGCACCGGGGCTGATTCCAACTTTTGGCAATGGTGAACAATGCCGCTATGAACATTGGTGTGCATATATCTGTTTGTATTTTTGTTTTCAGTTCTTCTGGGTATATACCCAGCAGTGGAAATGCTGGATCATACGGAAGATCTATTGCAAGTTTTCTGAGGAACCGCCAAACTGTCCTCCACAGTGGCTGGACCATACCGCAGTCCCACCAGGACTTTGACGTTGGAGTTCTGATGAGCAAGGACAGGAGGCCCTAGGAAAAAGAGACAAACCATTCACCTGACAGTTCACAGCTGGCATTGTGGAGAGAGGCAAATTTAGAGAGCCTCATAGACTACAGCTGACTTTGAAGAAGAAACAGAGGAGCTGAGCCCTAGGAGAAATGCAGCCCTGGGAAGAGAGGAACACAATAAATCTGAGCCCTGGCAAATGTCAGAAGCTGTCTTGCTCAAAAGCAGGGTAACAGACTTTGGTTAAGGAAGAATCTTATGCTTTATGGCCTGGTAACTGGAAGCTTCTAACCCAAATAAATACCTTTTATAAAGACCATATATTTCTGGTATTGTGCATCAGGACCCCTTTGGCTGACTAATACAGCATATAAAATGTTTTAAAATACATTATTTCGCAAGTCAATAACAAATAAAAAGTGTTGATTTGGGGAGGGAATCAAAAGTGTTATAATTTCCTTATTAAACTTTACAGAATATTAAATAGTGCATCTCATCCAAATATATAGAAGGAAAAAAATGGAATAAAAATAGTCCAAAACGAAATTTTCAGGATTTCATTGATTGCCATTTTGGCTTTTGTTCTGGGGCCACCTTACTTGTGCATCTTTGGAAGCTGCGCCTTTCTTATCCTCCAAAAGCCTGAATGTTCCAGGGTTTATTTATGGGGTGTTGTTTTGTCCCCATCATTAATCAAGTGCTGTATCACTTCCCAATTTCCTAGTTATGAAGTCACCAAACTGGATGTGATGCTCATTTGAACCAAGAAGAGCCATGAATGATAGGACAAATAAAAAGGAGACATTCTTGCACTTCCGAAATTGGATACTTAGATGATTGATATTTGATCTTTCCTCTTTTCTAATGAATGCATTTAATGCTATAAATTTCCCTCTAGGCACTGATTTTGCTGCACCCCACAAACTATGAAAAGCAAAGGATATTAAGAAGCAGAAAGAACCACATACCAAAAGGCTTGTGAGTGAAACTATATCCACTTCCAAAGCAGTACACACTTAAGATGAAGGCAGAGAATATAAGAAAGTTGGGAAAATCTTTTCTGTGACAACAAGCATTGTTTCTGTTCCCTCAATATAACACTTCTATGAATGTAACTTAACTTGTAAGGAATTTGCATCATGCTTGCCAGTTTGACACACAT
>JAKSZT010054235.1:36926-117797 GCA_026826555.1 Tolypeutes matacus | reverse complement strand
CTGGTCATCATATTATCTTGATGGGTTTGTTCAGTTGATTAGCTTTTATCTATGCTCTAGAATTTTATTTATCTCTTGTTTCTGCGTGTGAGTTAAGTTTTCTCTTTGGCAGTTTTTCTTCTTATTTTATTTCCTTGCTTCTTTCTATGTTCCCTTGAGGGCAAAAGGTTAGGGCCAGAGGAATCAAAAAATGTAAGGAATGCAGAAGGATAATAGAAATATTGATAAAAGTTAGAAGAGGGGCAAAATGAGACTTAATGAGATGAATATTTAACTTGTGTAGGCAGTGTAGAGTACTAGGAAAAAATATGGAGTTCCTACAATGGACTGGGAAAACAAATGGAGGAATATATATATATAGTGATTTAGAAGGCTAGAATTATGAGGAGGGAGAGAAATAGTAGAGAAAGGTCTGAAAGGAAAAAGTTGATACTAATAAAAAAAAGTAGAAGAAGAGGAAAACAAAATAGTTGGGATAGAAATTGACACCCTTAATTTGTTGGCCTATGAAAAAATGTTGTCTCTAAGAGCCACAACAGAAACAGAACGCAGAAAGATGCAGGAAGGATAAGCGATAGTTTGTAATACAGAATCAATATATACTGCGCGTGGGAAATTACTGAATAAGAAGCCCAGCAAATGAGCGACCAGCTGGCAGCACCTGTTTAAAAAAAAATAGAAGGAAAAAGGAAGGGGGGAGGAAAACGGGAATAATAACAATAGACCAGAAAGTAAGAGAGAGAAACCAAAGATCCACACAGGCAAGCAGTCAAACAGAGCTAAGGGGGTCAATCATTCCCCTAGGGTCCACGTGGATCCTTCCTGCCTTCTTGTGTTTATCAAATAATTTCCCCCTCAGGGTTCTATATGCAGGCCCTGAAGCAGCTTTTAGCTATTAAACTAAATTAAAAAGAATTTATTTTTCATTTGTTGGGATGACCTCACTTTTTTTTGTTTGTTTGTTTTAATTTTTATTTTTTATTTTATTTTATATTTTTTTATTTTTTAGCCAAATGCAGGACCCAAAATAATTCCTCCTCTAGACCAACCCCCTTACGGAAGGGACCCTAGCTCAGCCCATGGAAATTAATCAAGCACGTCCTACTTTCCGGACTCCCCAGGCTACCTGAAGTCCTGATGTTAGTCAGTGAGGAGTGCTAGAGATGGTGGATTCCGTCCCTTCTGGCGCCAAGCTCCAGTGTCACCAGGCTGCTCAGTAAATCAGTTTGAGTGCAGATTCGCGTCTACTCTCACTCCTCAGAATTATCTGCATTGGAAGATTTTTTGGGTACACATTTCTGTTTCTAAATACATGCATTCTCTAGTTTCACCCATTCCACACCCTATCACATATGAGAAAAATATTGGAGTACAACATAAAAGTATAAATAAATTTTTCTCCCTTCTTAAAATACTTGGGATTAGAAGTATATCATCTTAATATGAAAGGATCATTTCTGATTTAAAATAATAAGTCAAATTGGAGTTAAGTAGAAATCAGGCAACTGTAGTTCAGTGGCTGTTAAACGTGAATTCACATCAGAATCAGGTTAAGAAACTGAAAAAATATAAAGCATTGGGGTGCCTTATAAGAAAATGCTACAGGAGAGAGGCAAGTTGGCATCGATTTAGGAGGATACTCACTGACTAGCTCTCTTGTGATGGCCAATAGTGCGTGGGGTCCTGCACACGGTACTGTTGCTGTGGGCACACAGAGTGAGAAGCTTGGGTTACTTAGCAGGGTGTAGATCAATGGCATTGAATGATCGGTGGAGATTCTTGAGCTTTGAGCCTGCCTGTGGTGGTTAACACAGATGGCTGAGCCCCAAGCAGAGAGACAATGGCTGGTTTGAACCATGAATCCTGTAACCATGTTTCAAGCTCCCAGTGTGTGACAGCATACTATGAGGAAAGCAGAGCACTGACAGAAGTTAAAGAGGGTTTTAACTTCTGTGGATTTGGCTGCCTGGACCCCCTCATAGATTCAGGGATCACGAGCCTATTTAGGGTCCCCTTGGTGAAGGGGGTGATATAGCAGAGGACATCTTTTGGATCTTTATATCACCAAAAAAAACGAAGACAGTCACTTAAAAAATGAATTCTGGTTCTTAATTCAGTTTAATACCAAAAATCTGCCCCAAAACCCCAGAGAGAACCCGGAAGGGAAATTAATAAACACAAGGAGGCTGAGAGGATCAGCAAGGACCCTAGAAGGAACATGTCATCCTTAGCATTGTTTGACTGCTTGCTGGTGTGGTTGTTTGCTTTTTCTTTGTTTATTTGTTGTCTTTTGCTTTTCTTTCTTCTTTCCTGCCCCCTTTCTGTATTCCTTCACTTTTTTTTTTAAATTAGGTGACGCTAGCTTACCTCTTCTTTGCTGTTCTGCTTCTTCACTGATTTCCCATTCTCTGTCTATATTGATATTGTATCCAAAGATATCTCTTATCCTTCCTTCATCTCTCTGCCTTCTGATTTCTGTTGTGGTTCTTAGACACCATGCTTTTTCGTTTGCCCACAACATATGTGTGCCAAATTCTATTCTATCTATTTTGTTTACTTCTTATTTCATTAATATTATTTTTTCCTTTTAGCCCTTTATATACTCTTTCTCTCCCTCCTCATCATTCTGGCCTTCTAAATCATTATATATATATTCTGCCATTTGGTTTCCCAGGCCATTGTAGGTATTCCATTTTTTTCCTATTACTATACACTGTCTATGCAAATTAAATATGCATTTCCCTGAGTCCTATTTGGCCCCTCTTGTAACTTTTATCAATATTACTATTATCCTTCTTCATTTTTCACATCCTCCAATCCCTCTGGCACTAATTTTTTGCCTGCAAGCTAATATCAAAATAAGCAAGAAAACAAAATAAGAAGAAAAAGTGTCAATGAGAAAACTTAACACACACAGAGGAACAGCCACTAAATACAACATGAGAGGAATGAGAGAAGCTAATCAACTGAATAAACCCAGAAAGATAAAATGATGACTAGAAGGCAACGAAAAATTACAAACCACACGGAGAAACTGGAAGATATGGACCACTCCCATGAACAAACTAAAAACCAGGAATATATGCAGAACAGGGAACAACTAATCAAAGATTCCCAAACAAATGTCATGAACAAACTTAATGAAGTGAAGGTAGAGATTAAGCATATAAAGAAGACACTGAGAGAACATAGTGAAGAAATTGTAAACATACACAAAAAGACAACAGATATGATGGTGATCAATGGCACAATCCAAGAAATCAAAAGGATGCTGGATTCACATAACAGCAGATTTGAACAGGCAGAAGAAAAAATTAGTGATATGGAAGACAATACAGCTGAAATCAAACAGATAGTAGAACAGATAGACAAAATTTATAAAAAATCAAACAGGAACTCAGGGATTTAACTGACAACACAAAACACACAAACATATGCATTATGGGCATCCCAGAAGGAGAAGAGAAGGGAAAGGGAACAAAGGAGTGTTGAAGGAAATAATGGCTGAAATCATCCCAATCCTATTGAGAGAGATGGATGTGCAGATCCAGGAAGCAATGAGCACCCCTATCAGTATAAATCCCAACAGGCCAACTCCAAGAAATATACTTGTCAAAATGTCCAATGCTCAAGAGAAAGAGAATATACTCAAGGCAGCAACAGAAAAGAGAACCATCACATACAGGGGGTGCACAATAAGATTAAGTGCTGATTTCTCATCTGAAACCATGGAGGAAAGAAGTCAGTGGTATGACATAGTCGAAGTTCTAAAAGAAAACAACTTCCAGCCAGAAATTCTGTAGCCAGCAAAACTGACATTAAAAAATGATGGAGAGTTCAAAATATTCACATATAAACAGAAATTAAGAGAGTTTGTCAATAATAAACTGGCACTTCAAGAATACTAAAGGAAGTTCTACAAGTAGAAAGGAAAAACCAAAAGTTAGGAGAGTTTCAAAAAACAAAAATAAATAAATAAATCAGAAACAAAACAACACATGACATATATTAATCCAAAGAATATATGGCTGAAGTTAGGAATTCATTGTGAGTAATAAGACTGAAGGTTAATGGATTAAATTCATCACTCAAGAGACAAAGATTGGCAAAATGGATAAAGAAATATGATCCATCTATATGCTGTCTACAAGAAACCAACGTTCAGCCCAGGGATTCAAGGAGGCTAAAAGTAAATGGATGGAAAATATTTATACAAACTAACAATGCACATTAAAGTGCAGGAGTAGCTGCTCTAATATCAGACAAAGTAGAATATAAATGCAAAACTATTTTAAGAGATAAAGATGGCAACTATATATTAGTAAATGGGGTAGTCTCTCAAGAAGAGTGAGCAACCATATACAGTTAAACAGCTAATTGGTGTGCTTTAAAATTCATGTGGCAATCTCTGAAAAAGCTAAGTGGAGAAATAAATGCCTCTATAATTATATCAGTGGAGTTTAATACATCATTATCATCATTAGACAGAACATCTGGACAGAGAATCAACAAAGTAATAAAGACTCTCAACAATACATTAGAGGACATGGGCTTAACAGACATATACAGAACAATAAACCCAAATACATCAGGATTTACATTCTCCTCAAGTGCACATGGATCATATTGCAAGATAGACCACAGGCTGGCCACAGAAAACTCTCAATGAATTTAAAAAGATTGAGATTATACAAAGCAATTTCTCTGATCACAATGGAATTAAATTGGAAATTACTAAGGGCCAGAGAAACAGGTTAGGCACAAGGATATGGAAGTTAAACAACACACTCTTAGACAAACAGTGGGTCAAGGAGGAAATCTGAAAAGAATTAAGTAACTACCTTGAAACTAATGAAAATGACAACACAACATATCAAAACCTATGGCATGCAGCCAAAGCTGTCCTGAGATGAAAGTCCATAGCCATAAATACATATATTAAAAAAGAAGAAAGAGCTAAAATTGAAGAACTAACTGCACACTTGGAGGAATTGGAAAAAAACCCATAAACTCAATCTAAAGGATTTAGAATGTCAGGAATAACAAAGATTAGAGCAGAAGTAAATGAAATACAGAATAAGAGAGCACTAAAAAAATCAACAAAACCAATAGCTGGTTCTTTGAGAATACTATAAAATTGACAAACCCTTAGCCAGACTAACAAAGAAAAAGAGAGAACAGATGCAAATACACAAAATAAGGATCGAGGAAGGGGATATCACTACTGACCCCACAGAAATGAAGAGCATCATAAGAGGATACGTTGAAAAATTATATGCCAACAAGAATGATAATTTAGAGGAAATGGACAAGTTTTTAGAAACTCACAAACAGCCTACATTGATGAAAGAAGGAATTGATGCAGTCAGCAGTCCAACTACGGTAAAGAGATAGACCCAGTCATCAAAAACCTCTCAACTAAGAAGAGCCCAGAACCAAATGGCTTCACAGCTGAATTCTACCAGACATTCCAGAAAGAGCTAATGTCAATTCTACTTAAGCTCTTCCAAAGAAAAGAAATAGAAGGTATATAGCCTAACTCATTCTACAATGCCAACATTACCCTAATACCAAATCCAAACAAAGATACCACCAGAAAGGAAAATTACAGATCAATTTCTCAAATGAACCAACATGCTAAAATCCTCAAAATACATGATAAAATATTTCTCTAATGAACCAAGATGCTAAAATCCTCAAAATACATGAAAATATCATTCAACAACATATCAAAAGGATTATAAACCCTGACCAAGTGGGTTACATCCCAGGTTTGCAGGGATGGTTCAATATAAGAAAACCAATCAATGTAATACACCACATAAACAAACAGTAAGAAAAAAAAAACATAAGATCATCTCTATAGACGCAAAAAAATCATTCGAGGAAATAAAGAACTCTTTCTTGATAAAAACCATGCAACAGATAGGAATAGAAAGAAATTTTCTGTATATGATAAAGGGTATATATGAAAAACCCCAAACTAACTCATCTTTAATGGAGAAATCCTAAAAACCTTCCCCCTGAGATCGGGAGCAAGACAAGGAGGCCCACTATCACCATTCCTATATAACATTGTCTTAGAAGTATTTGCTCAAGCACTGAGTCAAGAAAAGGATATAAAAGGCAACCAGATTGGAAAAGAAGAATTAAATTTTCATTATTTGCAGGCAAAATGACCCTATACATAGAAAGCCCAGAGAAAGCTATAATAAAGCTTCTGGAACTTATAAAGGAGTTCTGTAATGTTGTCAGCTATAAGATCAATGCTCAAAAATCAGTAGCATTTCTGTACACCAATAATAAGCAAACTTAGGAGGAAATCAGGAAAAAAACACCATTTACAATAGTAACTAAAATAATCAAATACCTAGGAATAAATTTAACCAAAGATATACAGAAAACTACAAAACACTGTTAAATGAAATCAAAGAAGATTTAAATGAATGGAAAAATATTCCCTGTTCATGGACAGGAAGACTAAACATCATCAAGATGTCTATCCTACCCAAACTACTCTACAGATTTAATGCAATCCCAATAAAAATCAACACTATATTATTGAAGGACTGGAAAATTTACCACAAAATATATTTGGAAATGTAGGAGGCCCTGAATTGCCAAAAACATATTGAAAAAGAAAAATGAAGTTGAAGGTATCACATTACCAGACTTTAAAACATATTACAAAGCTACAGTGAACAAAACGACTTGGTATTGGCACAAGTATAGACCTATGGACCAATGGAATTGAATAGAGAGTTCTGATATAGATCTTTGCATATTCAGTCATCTGATATTCAACAAGGCTACCAAGCCCACTCATTTGGTAGAGAATGGCCTCTTTAACAAGTGCTGTTTGGAGAACTGGATATCCATATCCAAAAGAATCAGTGAAGAATTCCATCTCACACCTTATACAAAAATCAAATCAAGATGGATCAAACATTTAAATATAAGAGCCAAAACCATGAAGACCTTGCAAGATAATGTAGGACGGCATCTACAGGACCTTGTAATAAGAAATGGTTTCATGAACTTCACAACCACAGCATGAGGAGCAAGAGAAAAAATAGATAAATGGGACTTCCTCAAAATAAAAACTTCTGCACATCAAAGGATGTTATTAATAAAAGAAAAAGACAGCATATCCAATGGGAGAAAATATTTGGCAACCTTATATCTGATGAGCCTAATATCCTGCATAAATAAAGAAATCCTCAACTTGAAAATTAAAAGACAAACAACCCACTAAAAAAATTGGCAAGTGGCGTGAAAAGACACTTCTCCAAGGAAGAAATACAAAGGGCTAAAAAACACATGAAAGAATACTCGACTTTGCTTGATAAGGGAAATGCAAATCAAAACTACAGTTAGATACCATTGAAACCCATCAGAATGGCAGCTATTAAAAAAACAGCATACTCTAAGTGTGAGAGAGGATGTGGAGGAATAGGAACCCTCATCCACTGCTTGTGGGATGGTGGAATGATCCAGCCACTGTGGAGGTCAGTTTTGTGCTTCCTCAGAAAATTAACAGTAGATCTTCCCTATGATTCAGCAATTCCACTTCTGTGGAAATACCCAGAAGATCTGAAAGGAAAGGCACGAAGAGATATATGCACACCACTGTTCACAGTGGCATTGTTCACCATTGCCAAAAGTTGGAATCAGCCCTGGTGCCCATCAACAGTTGAATGGACAAGCAAAATGTGGTACATACATACAATGGAATATTACTCAGCTGTAAGAAGGAATAAAGTGCTAACTCCTGGAATAACGTGGATGAATCTTGAAGAGCTAATGTTGAGTGAAGCAAGCCAGGCATTGAAGGATGAACAGTATATGACCTCACTGATTTGAACTAAGGAAAGTGAGCAGTCTCTGAGAACCACTGTTTGAAAGATAGGTTAACAGGGGAGAGAAAGGGAAAAGTAGGCTGTGAGCCATCACCCATATAGACAAAATCTATGATAAAGGGAGAGTATAGTTGCATATTGAAGGATAAGAAGGATGGGTAATGATATAACTGGGTTTGGTGCCACTGGTTTGACAGGTGATTAGATTAGGAAGGGCATGTGGGAATACCCAGGGCATGTAACTATGAATCTTGTTATTCCATGAGTCAAGACAGGGGAGTGTCATATGCCCCAGGGGGAAGGTGAGGAAGGAACAGTTAAGATCAAATGGCGTATTTAGTGGTCATGGCAAAGGTTTTTCATTACCTTACATTAATGGACACAGAACATGGTAAATATCATCAAAAATTATTAAACTGTACCATCTAAAATGTAAACTAAGCTGTAAAGCATTGACAATGTTTAGTTGTTATATTTTACTATCTGTATAACAGTTATAACAATGCTAACATCAATTTTTAAAATAGGTTTTAATATGCGGTGGGGAAGGGGGGGGATTTTGGGTATGTGAGAGTCTCTAGTATTCCGAGTGTGACTTTGTTGTGACCTAAAACGTCTTTGAAAATTAAGTGGAAATTTTTGAGAAAATGGGGAATGAGAGGGGAAAGGTGTCATGGTCCACTACACATCTGATAATACAGTGAAAAAGAAAAAAAAAGAATACTTTTTTTAAAAAAGGAATTTTTTTTTCATTTTTTTGAATGTCCCAATCTGCCAATTATATTTTATTTTTAGTTTACCACATTTTTCCTCTGACTTTCCTTGTATTTATCTGTTGCATTTAAGCTTATCATTATTATTTCTTTATCCTATTAGTTGTATTTGGTTATTATAGGGGCTCCATGTTCAAGGAAGGTTTAGATCACAGAAGGGTTACAATGGGGGCTGCAGAGGATCATTGTGGGGGGTGTCTGGAATGGGGGATTCATGGGAGTAAGTTCATCTGAAAATACATGAAAGCTATATGAAATTGTTCAAATGATCAAGGGATGGGGCATCATCACGGTGGGTAGACAATCACTCAGTAAATGAGGGAATTTGAATTCCCAGCCTGGAGAGCCCTGCCACATACTTCAAGGGGGCAGTAACAGTCCCCTGACTGCAGGACCAGTGTCTGACAAAAGAGGATGACCCACTGATGGGTTCTTGTTATTGATGACTAGCCTTATGAGTCTGCTCTTGTAGTTGAGACATAGCCAATTGTTATGGGGTGACTAAGGGTTGCCGCCTGAGAGGTTCTTTGTTGCTCAAATGTGGCCTTTCTCTAAGCCAAACTCAGATAGGAATGCATTACCTTCCCCCTAACATGGGATATGACCCTTGGGGTTGAGCTTCCCTGGCAATGAGGGATAAATACAAAGTGCCAACTGGAAACGTGATTGGATAAACACCTTGAATAAACAGGGAAAAGGTAAAGAGAAATGGGTTCATGTGGCTAAGAGACTTCAAAGAGAGTCAGGAGGACATCCCAGAGGTAATGCTTACACACACGTCAATGGGATCTCATAGTACGCCAAAGTGGATATCACCCCACACAGAGGGTCTCCTGAGGGCTCTGTAGACACCCAGGTCCTACCTAAGTATCACTAAAAATATATATTATGAGAAAGAGTTTGGGGAGGGACAAATATGAAGCTTGGAATTACCTATTTCACTAATAGGTGGTTAGCCCCAGAGATTGATGCCTTATTAGTGGGCTCTACTTTGGAATCTGTGCTCCTGAGAGTGACAGAGATGGACTCAAATAAGTCCTCCCTGGACATGGTCCATCAATCCCTTCTATTCAAACCTACATATGAGGCTGGAGTTTACAGGTGTAGTTCCAGAGACTGGAGCCTCTGACCTACCTATATGACAGCTGTGCCTGGAATCTCAGTGGAGCTGCAACTCCTATCCTACAGCTCAAAGACACATCCAAGTCACCTGGCAAGGAGACGGCGATGGACAACGGCCATCCCAGGGAATGGAGAGTGCCTGCAGCTGCAGGCAGGATAATCCCATCCACTGTATCCATGGGATATAAGCCCTCTCTTACTTGGAGGAGGAGTTGAAACAACCATCCCAGTTCCCTTAGGTTTGGGGGAAGAGCAATGGCCTAAAATGGACTTAAGTGTATTATGTTGTAGATATATCATGATCCAAGTAATGGAAGAAATTATAAGAATGAGGAGGAGCGGGTGGCTGCTGGATGCTTTCGGGGCAGTGAGGGAAAGGGAAGTTGAAATACAGGGGCTTTTTCGGGACTTGGGGGTTGTCCTGAGTGGCGTTTTGGTGGCCGAAGTAGGCCATTTTACATCGGCATATACCATGCAGAACTGTGTGGGAGAGAGTGTGGTCTACAAAGTGAACTGTGATCTATGCTTGGTGACAAGGCACCAGGATGTGTATCCATTGCAGATGATGTGACACACTGATGAATGATGATTGGGTGGGAGGTGATGAAGGTGGGGAACGTGGGAATCCCTGTAATTTCTGTGTAATATTTAGGTAGTCTAAGCAAATTTAAAAAATATATATATAAATATCATTTATATAAGCAAATGCCCATATGTGCATATATATTTATATATCACTTTATAAATATTAGTATGTATTATGAAAAATTTTATTTTTACCCACAATAAAAAAAAGAAAGAAAATGCTACAATAATGGGCAGAATTCTTTCTAAAGGGGTAATTTTTTAAGTGCTTACCCAGAATATAATGGATTGAAAAACCAGTGAAAACAACCAGGATATTTTGGAATAAGGGGAAAGCCCATCTTTACATAAATTAAGAGAAATCTCGAGTTCTGATTCATAAATTAGTGGTAACCAATTGAACACAGAGGAATGTGGAAGAAGATGTGGGAGGAAGAGATCAAAGAAAAAACTACAACTGCAAATTTCCAAGAGGATAAAGGCATTCTGAATTGCACAGTCACAGTCGCTTTCTTAAATGATTGGCAAAAAGTTGCACAGACTGGAGGTGGATATTCTTTGGAGATTCACATTCATTACAGTCACAGGGATTCTCTCCAGTATGAAAGTTGGAATGTTTAATGAGATACTTTCTCTGGCTGAAGGCTATTCAAAATTCCTTACATATATAGGGTTTCCCCCCAGTATGAATTATCTCATGTTCAGTTCTATTTGATTTGCTACTGAAGGCTTTCCTACATTCCTTACATATATAGGCCATCTCTCCAGTTTGTTTTGTCTGTTGTGTAATGAGGCTTGATTTCTGAATGAAAGCTTTCCCACATCCATTACATTCATTGGGTTTCTCTTCAGTATATATTCTCAGATGGTGAGCGAGGTTTTCCTTCTGGTTGAAGTCATTTCCACATTCATTGCATACACAGGGTTTTTCTCCAGAATGAATGCTCTGATGTTTAATGAAATATTGCTTTTGCCTGAAGGCTTTTGTGCATTCTTTACATTTTTTTGTTTCTTTCCAATATGAGTTTTGTCATGTTCTGTGAGGTATGATTTGTACCTAAAGTGTTTTTCACATGCCCTACATGCATAGGGTTTCTTTGCAGTAGGAAATCTCTTGTATCTGAGATTTGACATTTGAATTAAAGCTTTCCCACATATATATGATTTCTCTTCATTAAGAATTTTCTGATGAATAATGAGTTTTCTGTCAGGTTGAAAACCTTCCCTCATGTATGATATTTCTATCTTTGTTCCCTTGTATGGCTTTTAAAATGAGGATTGAAAAATGACTGTAAAGAACAGCCTATATTCAGGAAAGTCATATGGTTTCTCTCTAGTTTGAATTTTCTCATATTCCATGAGGATTTGTTTCAGATAGAAGCATTCCCATGTTCATTTAAATACTATCTAATGTATGATATTTCATGCTCAATGAGATTTAATGCCTGGCTGAAGGATTTCCAATATTCCTTTCATATACAGGGTTTTACTCTTGCATGTTTATTTGATGTGACTCTAGCCTTCCCAAATTCATGAAATCCCAAATGGTTTCTTTGAAGGGTAAATTCTCAGGTATCTCATGAGGTTGAATTTCCAAGAAAACTTCACACTCATTACACTTCAAGGGGAGGACTACCGTGTGGGGCAAACTGGCAAAACTCATTGTCTTCATTCTTTTTTTTTTTCCAGTTTTTAAAATCAATTTTATTGATACATATTAATAAAGGATACAGTTCCTCCAAGGTGTACAATCAATGGTATTTGCTATAATCACATAGTTGTGCATACATCACTTAAACCATTATTCATTCTCATTACATAAATATCCTCATGCTTAGATAATAATGAGCACATTCCTTCCAAGTTAATTTACATTCATAGAAGTGTTATTTTGAGGAAACAATGTTTGTGGTCACAGAAAAGATTTTCCCAACTTTCTTACATTCCCTTCCTTCATCTTAAGTCTGTGCTGTTGTGGAAGTGGATATAGCTTCACTCAAAGCCTTTTGCTATGTGGTTTTTTCTGCTTCTTAAAGTCCTATGCTTCTTCATAATGTGTGGGGTGCACCAAAAAGAGTGCTTAGAGGGAAATTTATAGCATTGAGTGCATTCATTAGAAAAGAGGATTATCCTATAACAATCATCTAAGTGTCCAATTTGGGAAGTGCAACAATATCTCATTTTTATTTGTTCTACCATTAATGGCTCTTCTTGCTTCAAATGAGCATCACATCCAGTTTGGTGACTTCATAGCAAGGAAATGCGGAAGTGATACAGTACTTGATTAATGATGGGGACAAAACATCACCTCATATATCAACCCTGGAACATTCAGTCTTATGAAGGATAAGAAAACTACAGCTTCCAAAGATGCACGAGTAAGGTGGCCCCAGAACAAAGGCCACAATGGCAACCCAGGAAATCCTGAACACTTTGTTTTGGACTGATTATTTTTATTCAAATTTTTCCTCCTATTTATTTAGATGAGATGTTCTATTTATTTTTTTGTAAAGTTTACCATGGAAATTTAAACACTTTTGCTTGCCTTTCCAAATCTGTACTTATTATTTGTTATTGACTTGCCAAATAATGTGATTTAAAATATTTTATATCCTGTATTAGTCAGAAAAAGGGGTGCTTATGCAAAATACCAGAAATCTCTTGGACTTTATAAAGTGTATTTATTTATGGTATAAGCTTCCCGTCACCAGGCCATAAAGCATAAATTTCTCCTTTAACAAAAGTCTGTTACTCAGGCTTGGAGCAAGACAGCTGCCGACATTTGCCAGTGATCAGGGTTATTGGGTTCCTCTCTTCCCGGGGCTGCATTTCTCCCTGAGGTCAGCTCCTCTGTTTCCTCCTCAAGGTCAGCTGTAGACTATGAGTCTCTCTAAGCTTTGCCTGTCACTGCAAAGCCAGCTGTGAACTGTCAGGTGAATGGCTTGTCTCTTTTCCCCAGAGCCTCCTGATTTTGCTACTCAGAACTACAACACCAAAAATTACTCCTTCTGTCCATTGCCATGTCTTCTTATGTTTGTGACCCCACCCAACAATGGGTGGGGCTCAAACGCCCTACTGATTGTGTCCCATTCAATGTACTAATCAGAACTTTATCATGCCCAGATTAACAGACATCATCCCATAAATATTTTTGGAACTCATAACGATATCAAACTGCTACATATCCAGTTATCCATCTCATGTTCTATATTATTTTATGGTGTATTTGAACACTTTATTGATGTCCTAGGCCACAGATATCATTATTATTTTATCCATTCAATAGTCATTTTGGTATATGAATTTATTTAACAGATATTGTTCTTCAATCCATCCTGAATCTTGAACATTCTGAGAATATTTTTTTCTGCCCAAAGAATTTTCTTTATATTTCTTTTAAAGTGAGTTTCTGCTAGCAAACTTTATTAGTTTTTACTCATCTCTAAAAGTATTTATTTCACTTCTTCCTGAAGGATTGAAATGAATTAAGTCTCAGGCCCTCTACATTCTCCACTGCTTTTGAGAGCATCCTTAGGGTTGAATTTCTCCATTCTGTTGTAAATGTAATCAGTTATTTAGAAAAGAAATTAGGGGATTTCAGTTTTACAGCCTGCTTCCAGCCCCCCCCCCCCCAGCAAAATCTGTGGGTTCAGGCTCTGGTGATAAAAATGATGGCACAGCTCTCTGAGTTACACACCTGATTTTGGAGCTAAGATTTGGTGGAGAAATCACAGTATATTGAGTTCTTCTTGGGATCTTTCTGAGACCAGTGCAATGGTGGTCAGCACCCCATTTTGCTCAATGATTGCCACACCCAAAGTACAGCCACTGCTTCTTGAGATCCCAATTCTCCAAGATTTAGGAGACCCATCCTGCTCCCTGTGCCCTAGTTAATGCCATCATTTGCATCTTGTGTGAGTGCCAGAGAAGTATGTTCTTACACACCTATTGCTGTGTGTGTAAGCCTTTTTCGGTAGGACATTTTGGTTAGATTCAGATAAGGGAACTTTCGATTATGGCACTTTTTGTTAGAATGCTTTAGTTTTCTTAAGGGCCTCTGGTTAGTTTTCAGGCACCAGGTTGGACCTCAATCATTGTGCTGAAGTCCTACATACATGGAAGAAACAGAGAAAGAGTGCTGCCGTGTTTACCCTGCCATGTAGGAGAGGGCTCTAAGAACTCCTACAGCTGTGGAAAAAACAGAAAACCAGTGAGGCTGTGGGATAGGCCAGAGGCTGGAGTCATGGAGCAGCTTGAAGCTGAAGACATCCAGGCCAGAGGAGAAGGGAGAGGTGTGAGCAATTGTGTATGATGGTCCACTTATGAGCTCTGTGAGAAAGTGAGTTTGAAGGAGAAGGCAGAGAGAGACAGGCAGGCCCAACATTTTGCCTTGGCAGGATTCCTGCAGCAGCTGACCATTGTTAAGACAGCATTTTATTTTATTTTTATTTATTTATTTTTTTTACAGACAACCTTCACACACTTGTTCCACCCTCTCCTGTCACCATCACGGGTGTCAGCCCAGCCCAGCCCCAGGACTTTGGCTCAGGACTCAAAGCCTCTGGCTTGCTGTGGAGGGAGGGGACCTTGGCTCTGAAGACAGCATTTTAGATGATGACTTGATTTGGACATTTTCACAACCTCAGAATTGTAAGGTTTAAACCTAATAAATCCCAATAAAAGCCAACCTATTTCTGGTATTTTGCATTGGCATCCCTGGGGAAACTCTAACAGATGAGGACACAGGGTTGGAGGGCTGCCCTGTTCCCAAACAGAAGTGTGATGTTGTTGCCCAGTGGTTTCACCTGTAAACTGTGGGTATCTCCAGACTAAGCAGGAATGAGAACAGGTAAGATGGAGGGGATAGTGTCCTTGATCAGGAGGCCTTCAAGACAGGGAGCCAGGCAGTGTTGTCATAGGATTTGGGGACTAGTATAAAGTCACAGATGCCCCAGTATGATGTACCTGCCTCAGGCAGGGGTTGGCTGGGGGCACAGGGGTAGATAAAAGCATAGGACCATGGGTCTGGTGCAGCAGAGATATAGGCACAGAGAAAAGTCTCCCTGCTCCTGCTCATTTTGCTCTTCCCTCTTTCCCTTGGCCTCCAGAAGGGTCCCTCTGAGGAGGCTGCTCATACTGTGCCCATCCTCGGTCTCAGGTTCAGACTCAGATCTCCTGGTCCAGTCCTACATTCACTTTCTCCAATCATGGGGCAGCTAAAGAAATAGCAATGCCAAGATGAAATATTTTGGAGTCAGGAAGGAAATGTCAAAATTCTCATTACAGTTTTGGCTACAGCAATAACACCACCGGAATGAGAAACATTAGGCCAGTGACCCTAAGAAATAGTATGGGAATCCCAGAAAGTCCTGGGACATAGGGCTTACAAGAATAGAAGTGAGGTTGTGAGAGAGTACAATGTTTTCAGAAAACCTCAGAGGGTGTATATGCCAGATATTTCTTAGACTACTTAAATATTAAATTTTCAACACATTTTTTGCACTGTTTGAAACTCACCCACCAAGGGACAGGTCACAATGCCTTACTGACTGTGGACCAGTCAAAGAACTTACCATAACTTAATCATGTGCAGATTAACAGAGCAGTTTACAAGCATATTCCAATATCAATTTTTGGAATTCATAATGATAGCCAACTGCTATATATCCATTTACATATCTTATGGTATGTATTATTTTATGGTGTATTTTAACACTTTATTCATGTCCTTGGCCACAGATATCCTTATTAATTCATCCATTCAACAGTCATTTAGAAAAAATGAATTAAATTAACAGATAATGTCCTTCAATCCATCCTGAATCTTGAATCTTCAGAGGTTATTTTCTTTCCACCTGAAGAATATTCTTTCATATTTCTTTTAAAGTGAGTTTCTACTAGCAAACTTCATTAGTTTTTACTCATCAGTAAAAGTATTTATTTCATTTCTTCCTGAAGGATGAGATGAATTAAATCGCAGGCCCTCTACCATCTCCACTCCTTTTGAAAGCAACATTAGTGTTAATTTCTCCATTCTGTTGTAAATGTAATCAGTTCTATGGAGAAGAAATTAGGGGCTTTCAGTTTTACAGCCTGATACCTACCCACCCCACACTCCAGGCAAAATCTGTGCACTCTGGCACTGGGGATGGGAATAATCTCACATGTCTCTGAGTTACACACCTGATTTTGGAGCTAAGATTTTGTGGATAAATCACAGTATATTGAGTTCTTCTTGGGACCATTCTAGGGACTGGTGCAATGGTGGTCAGCCCCTAATTTTGCTCAATGATGGCCACACCCAAAGTACAGACACTGCTTCATGAGTTCCATTTATCCCAGACTTAGGAGACCCCTACTGATCCGTGTGCCCTGGGTTAATGCCCTTGTTTGAGTCTTGTGTAACACCTGTAAAAGTATCATCTTACTAACCCATTTCTGTCTGTGTAAGTGTTTGTATGCAGGACATTTTGGTTAGATTCAGATAAGGGACCTTTCAATTATGTCACCTTTTGTTAGATTGCTTTAGTTAGGTAAGGGCCTCTGATTAGATTTCAGACACCAGGATGGACCACAATCATTGTGCTGAAGTCCAACAAACATGAAACACACAGAGAAAGAGTTCTGCCATATTTACCTAGCCATGTGGGAGAGGGATACAGGATCTCCTATAGCTGTGGAGAAACACAGAATCCCTGAAAGGCTAAGGGAGAGGCCAGGGGTTGGAGTCATTGAGCAGCCTGAAGCTAAAGATATAAAGGCCAGAGGAGAAGGTTTAGATGTGAGCAATTGTGTCTGATGGTCCACTGCTGAGCAGAGGGAGAAAGTGAGTTTAGAGGAGAAGGCAGAAAGACAGGCAGGCCCAATATTTTGTTTGGCAGGATTCCAGCAGCAGCTGACAATTATTAATTTTTGATGATGCCTTGATTTGGATATTTTCACAGCCTCAGAACTGTAAGCTTTAACCCTCATATATTCCAATAACACCCAACCTACTTCTGGTATTTTGCATTAGCAGTGCTTAAAAAAACTCAAATAGCTAGGGACACAGGGTTGGAGAAATGTTCTGTTCCCAAATCGCAGGGTGATGCTGCCCAGTGAATTCACCTGCAAACTGTGGGTGTCTCCAGACTAGGTGGGAATAAGTACTGGTAAGATGGAGGGGAAAGGGCACTTGGCCAGCAAGTACTGCAAGACATGGTGTCAGGTAGTAGAGTCACATGGTTTGGGGACTAATATAAAGTGACAGATGCACTAGTTTGATGTACCTGACTCAGGAAGTGGTTGGCCAGGTGAGCAGGAGCAAATAAAAGCATGGGACCATGGCTCTGGTGCAGCAGAGGCATCAGGGCACAGAGGGGAGATTTTCTGCTCCTGCTCCTTTTGCTTTTCCCTGCTTCCCTTGTCCCCCATCTTGGATGCTCTGTGGAAGCTGCTCTTACTTTACCCCTCCTGGATCTCAGGCACAGACTCAGCTCTCCAGCTTCCATTTCTACATTCACCTTCTCCAATCTTGGGGCAGCTAAAGATAAAGCAATGAGGGGGATGTCCTGTTTGGGAACCAAACTCTCAGAGCCCCAATGAAAACCATCATCATAGGTTCTTGATCCACAAAGGAGGACAGGGAGAAAGCCCTGCTCAGCACTCACAGTGTCAGTTACTGATGTGAGTCACTCTAGCTAGTCTTCACTTTGGAGTAAGCAGGAGGAAGTCAGTCTTCTCCTGTGGTGCTAAAAGCCCTCTAATCGGACATGTGGAGAGAGCAGTGTGGATTTCCACGGTCGTGCCTATGCCCTCGTGCTCTGTGCACCCTCTTGCTTTGGGAGGCCACCACAGTCCAGGCAGTTGGGGAGGGGGCTGAGGGGAGTGACCACTTTTCCTTTATGGGCGAATGTATTTGCAAAGTGTGAGGGTTAGTTCCCCCAAATAATTTTGCAGATAGAAATCAATATCTTCAAATCAAACTCTTTGTATTATTTCATTTTTTACTATTTTCATCATTTCTTTTTAATTATAATGAAATTATCAGTGCAAAGAGTATAAAAATAATTTATGTCTGTTATGGCAAACAGCCAAATTCCTTCTCTATCCTCAGCACCCATTCCTCCCTCCTTCAGAATTATATGCATTGGCAGATTTTTTGGGTAGATATTTCTGTTTGTAAATACATGCATTCTCTAGTTTCATTCATTCCACATCCTGTCACATATGAGAAAAATAGTAGAGTACAGCTTAAAAATATGAATAAATTTTCTACTTTCTTAAAATACTTGCTATTAGAAGTATATCATCTAATTAGGGAAGGATCATTTCAGATTTAAAATAATAATTAAAATTAGAATGAAGTAGAAAGCAGGACACTGTAGTTCAGTGGCTGTTAAACCTGAATCCACGTCAGACTCAGGTGAAGAAACTGAAAAAATATAAATGTTTTGGGTGCCTTATGAGAAAATGCTGCAATAATTGGCAGCATTAATTTTAAAATGATATTTTTTTAATGCTTACACAGAATTTAATGGATTGAAGAAACAATAAAAACAACCAAGAAAATTTGAAATAAATGAAAAGCCCATCTTTACATAAACTAAGAGAAATCTCAAATTCTGATGCATAAATTAGTGGTAAAAAATTGAACACTGATGAGTGTGGAAGAAGATGTGGGAGTAACAGATCTCAGAACAAACTGCAAGTGTACTTTTCCAAGAGGAGAAAGACATCCTGAATTTCACAATCACAGCCGCTTCCTTAAAAGATTGGCAACCAATTGCACAGACTGCAGGGGAAGATTCATTGGAGAGTCACATTAATTGCATTCACAGGGCTTCAATCCAGTATTAATGTTTTAATATTTAAGGAGATACTGCCTCTGGCTGAAGGCTATTCCACATTCCTTACATATATAGAGCTTCCCTCCACTATGAATTTTCTCATGGTCAGTGAGATTTGATTATCTAATGAAGGCTTTCCTGTATTCCTTACATATATAGGGTTTCTATGCAGTTTGTATTCTCTGGTGTGTAATGAGGCTTGATTTCTCAATGAAAGCTTTCCCATGTCCATCACATTCATAGTGTTTCTCTGCAGTATGTATTCTCAGATTGTTAACGAGGTTTTCCTTCTGGTTGAATGCTTTTCCACATTCATTTTATATATAGGGTTTTTCTCCACGATGTATACTCTGATGTTTAAAGAACTATTTCTTTTGGGTGAAGGCTTTTCTGCATTCTTTACATTCATTTTGTTTTTGTCCACTATCAATTTTTTCATGTTCAGTGCGATATGGTTTGTACCAAAAGGCTTTTTTACATAAGCCTTTATCATGCATAGGATTTCTTTGCAGTAGGAAATCTCTTGTATCTGAGATTTGACATTTGAATTAAAGTTTTCCCATATATATATGATTTCTCTTCAGTAAGAATGTTCTGATAAATAAATAGGTTTTCTGTCAGGTTGAAAACTTTCCCACATTTATTACATTTCTATGCTTGTTCCCCTGTATGGCTTTTAAAAAGAGGAATAAAACATGATTGTAAAGAGCAGACTACATTGAGGACACTCATATAGTTTCTCTCTAGCTTGAATTTTCTCATATTCCATGAGGATTTGCTTCAGGTGAAGCATTCCTATGTTCATTACAATAATACCTAATATGTGAATATTTCATGCTCAATGAGATTTAATGCCTGGCTGAAGGATTTCCAGTATTCTTTAAATATACAGGGTTGTACTCCTGCATGTTTCTTTCATGTGACTCTGTCTTCCCAAATTCAGGAAAACCAAATGGTTTATCTGAAGGATTAATTCTTATGTATCACATGAGGTTGAATTTCAAAGAGAACTTCATACTCCTTACACTTAAAGGGGAAGACTATGATGTGGGTCAACCTGGCATAACTCATTGTCTTCATTCATTTTTCCTTACATTGATTCCCTCATGCTTAGGTAAGCACGATATAAATTCCTTCAAAGTGAAGTTACATTCATAGAAATGTTATTTTGAGGAAACAATGGTGCAGTCAGAGAACATAATTATCCAACTTTCTTACATTCTCTGCCTTCATCTTAAGTCTGTACTGATGTGGAAGGGGATATATCTTTACTCACAAGCCTTTTGTTATGAGGTTCTTCCTGCTTCTTAAAGTCGTATGCTTCTTCAAATTTTCTGGGGTGCAGTAAAAGCAGTGCTTAGAGGGAAATTTATAGCATTGAATGCATTCATTAGAAAAGAGGACGATCCACTATCAATCATCTAAGCGACTAGTTTGGGATGTGCAACAGTATCTACTTTTTTTTTTTTCTATCATTCATGGCTCTTCTTCATTCAAATGAGCATAACATCCAGCTTGGCGTCTTCATA
This sequence comes from Tolypeutes matacus, assembly GCA_026826555.1. Taxonomy (NCBI): domain Eukaryota; kingdom Metazoa; phylum Chordata; class Mammalia; order Cingulata; family Chlamyphoridae; genus Tolypeutes; species Tolypeutes matacus. The sequence continues at coordinate 97,101 of JAKSZT010054235.1, read as the reverse complement.
ATTAGGAAATGGGAAAGTGATACAGCACGTGATTTATCATGGGGACAAAACAATACCCCATAAATCAACCCTGGAAACTTCCGGCTTCTGAAGGATAGGAAAGGTGCACCTTCCAAAGATGCACGAGTAAGTTGCCTCCAGAACAAAGTCCAAAATTGCAACCCAGGAAATCCTGAACACTTCGTTTTGACTGATTTTTTTGTTCAATTTTTTTCTCTTCTTATTTCGATGAGATGCACTATTTAATATTCTTTAAAGATTACTGGGGAAATTATAACACTTTTGCTTCCCTTTCCAAATCTGCACTTATTATTTTTTATTGACTTGCCAAATAATATATTTAAAACATTTTATATCCTGTATTAGTCAGCAAAAGGGGAGCTGTTGGAAAATACCATAAATCTGTTGGTCTTCATAAAAGGTATTTATTTGGGGTAGAATCTTATATGTACCAGGCCATAAAGCATACGTTTCTTCCTTTACCAAAGTCTGTTACCCCATCTTGGAGCAATACAGCTGCCCACATTAGTCTGGGTTCAACCTTCATTGTTTCCTCTCTTCCCAGGGCTGAATTTCTTTCTAGGGTCAGCCCTTCTGTTTGCTTCACGGGGTTAGCTGTAGACAGTGATGCTCTCTAAGCTTTGCCTCTCTCCACAAGGCCAGCTGTGAACTGTCAGGTGAATGGCTTCAATCTTTTCCCTGCGGCATTCTGTCCTTGCCCATTAGAACTCCAACATCAGAAACTAAACCTCTGTCCTTTGCCATGTCTTTTTTTTTGTTTGAAACCCCACACACCAAGGGGCAGGGCACAACACCCTACTGACTGTGGCCATTTCAACACCCTTATCTTAACTTAATCATGCCAGGATTAACAGACCACTTTACAAGCATTATCCAATATCTATTTTTGGAATTCATAATGATATACATCTGCTACATATCCATTTACGCATCTTATGCTATATATTATTTACAGGGTATTTTAACACTTTATTGAAATCTTAGGCCATGGATATCATTATTGTTTTATCCATTCAACAGTCATTTAGATATATGAATTTAAATAACAGATATTGTTCCTCAATCCATCATGAATCTTGAAACTTCTGAGATTATTTTTTTTTCTGCCTGAAGAATATTCTTTTACATTTCTTTTAAGTGAGCTGCTGCTACCACACTTTATGAGTTTTTACTGATTTTAAAAGTATTTATTTCAATTCATCCTGAAGGATTGAGATGAATATAATATCAGGCCCTCTAAGATCCCCACTACTTTTGAGAGCACATTTAGTGTTGAATTTATTCAATCTCTCATAAGTGTAATCAGTTCTTTGGAGAAGAAATTAAGGGCTTTCATTTGTACACACCGTTTCCTGCCCCCCATCCACCAGGCAAAATCTGTGCCCTCTGGCTCTGGGAAAGGGAATAATGACACACCTCTCTGAGTTACACAAGTGATTTGGAAATAAGATTTGGTGGAAAAAGCACAGTATATTGAATTCTTCTTGGGAACATTCTAGGGACCAGTGCAATGGTGGTGAGCTCACCATTTTGCTCAATGATGGCCACACCCAAAGTACAGCCACTGTTTCATGAGTTCCCATTTCTCCCAGCCATAGGAGACCCCTCCTTAACATGGTGCCCTGGGTTAATCCCCTTGTTTGAGGCTTGAGTTAACACAAGAAAATCATGTTGTTACTAACCCATTGTTGTGTGTGTAAGCCTTTTGTATGTAGTACATTTTGCTTAAATTCAGATAAGGCTTCTTTCTATAGGTCACTTTTTGTTAGATTGCTTTAGTTAAGGGCCTCTGATGGGATTTCAGTCTACAGGATGGACATCAATCATTGTGCTGACATCCTACATACATGGAACACACAGTAAAAAAGTGCTTCTATGTTTACCCTGCCATATGGGAGAGGTCTCCTGGAACTCCTACATCTGTGGAGAGACACAGAAACCCAGAGAAGCTGAGAGAAAGGCCAGAGGCTGGAGTCATGGAGTAGCTTGAAACTGAAGACATCCAGGCCAGAGGAGAAGGGAGATGTGTGAGCAATTGTGTCTGATGGCCCACTGCTGAGCTCTGGGAGAAAGTGGGTTTGGAGGAGAAGGCAGAGAGAGACAGGCAGACACGACATTTTGCCTTGACAGGAGTGCAGCAGCAGCTGACATTCTTAAGACAGCATTTTTGATGATGTCTTGATTTAGAAATTTTCTCAGCCTCAGAACTGTCAGTTTAACCCTAATAAGTTCCAATAAACACCAAACTATTTCTGGTATTTTGCATTGGCCACAATTGGTAAACTCAACAGCTAGGGACACAGGTTTGGAGAGATACATTGTTCCCAAATGGCACTGTGATGATGCTGCCCAGTGAATTAACCTGTAAACTGTGGCTGTCTGCAGACAAGGCAGGAAAGAGTTCTGGTAAGATGGAGGGGGAAGTGCTCTTGGGCAGCAAGCCCTGCAAGACAAGGAGTCAGTCAGGGGACTCACATGGTTTGGAGACTAGCATAAAGACACACATGCCCCAGTATTATGTACCTGCCTTATGCAGTTGGCCAGGTGTACAGGGTGAGATAAAAGCATGGGACCTGGGGTCTGGTGCACAGAAGAGTCAGGGCACAGAGAGGAGACTACCTGCTCCTGTTCCTTTTGCCATTCCCTCCTTCCCTTGGCCTCCAGCATTGACCATCTGAGGAGGCTGCTCTTACTGAACCCCTCCTGGTTCTTAGGCACAGACTCTTGCCTCTTCCTTCCAGTTCTACATTCAACTTCTTCAATCTTGGCGGCACCTAAAGAAAGAGCAATGCCAAGATGAAAACTGTTGGTGACAGGAAGGAAATGTCAAAATTCACATACAGCTTTGGCTACAGCAGTAACATCACCAGAATGAGCATCATTAGGACAGTGACCATAATGAATAATACAGAAATCCCAGAAATTTCTGGGACCTAGGGCTGACAAGAGTAGAAGTGAGGTTATGAGAGAGTGCAATATTTGAAGAAAACCTCAGAGGGTGCCGATGCCAGATATTTCTCAGACTAATTAAATATTAAATTTTCACCATATTTTAACAGTGTTGAAATGATGCAGAGTTCTTCAATCCCAGAGGAGAATGGAGGGGTTGGATGGGAAGAAGCTGATGAACAACTGAAGGGGCTGGAATGAAACACGTGTTCACTGCAGTTTCCCCAATCCAGAGAGGGAATGTCCTTTTTTGGAACAAAACCCTCATAAGCCCCCCCACTCTGGAGTAAGCAGCATGAAATCTGTTCTCATGTTGTGCTAAAAGCCCTCTAACCAGACACGTGTAGACAGTAGTGTGGCCTTCACATGGTTGCATCCATGCTCCTCGTGTTCTGTGCTAAATGTTGCTGAGGGTGGCCTACACCCATCCAGGCAGTGTTGGAGGGTGCCCAGGGGAGAGAGCAGTTATCCTTTATGGGCAACTATATTTGCAAATTTGAATGTGATGTTGCAGATACAAATTAATATCTTCAATTCAACCAATTTATGATTTCATTGTGTACTATATTCATAATTTCTTTTAAATTATAACCAAATTATCCATGTAAAGAGTATAAAAATAATTTATGTCTATTATGGCAAACAGTAAAGTTGTTTCTCTAGTATCAACCTCTTTCCTCAGAATTACCTGCAATGACAGATTCCTTTGGGTAAACATTTCTGTTTGAAAATACATGCATTCTCTAGTTTCATCCATCTAGTTTCATACCCTATCACATATGAGAAAAATATTGGAGTACAACTTAAAAATATAAATAATTTTTTTCACTTCTTAAAATACTTGAGATTAGAAGTATATCATATTATGAAAGGATCATTTCTGATTTAAAATAATAAGTCAAATTGGAGTTAAGTAGAAACAGGCGACTGTAGTTCAGTGGCTGTTAAACTTGAATCCACATCAGAATCAGGTTAAGAAACTGTAAAAATATAAAGCATTGGGGTGCCTTAAAAGAAAATGCTACAGGAGAGGGGCAAGTTGGCATCGGTTTAGGAGGGTACGGACAGACGAGCTCTCTGGGGATGGCCGAATGTGGACGGGGTCCTGCCCAAGGGTCTGTGATGTGGGCACACAGAGTGAGAAGCTTGGGTTAGATAGCAGTAGGCAGATCAACGGTGTTGAGTTATCATTGGAGATTCTAGAGTTTTGAGCCTGCCTGTGGTGGTAAACACAGATGGCTGAGCCCCACCCACAGGGACAATGGCTGGTTTGAACCATGAATCCTGCAACCGTGACTCACATTCCCAGTTTGTGGCAGCATACTCTGAGGGATGGAGGGCTCTGACAGAAGGTGTAGAGGGGTTTAACTTCTGTGGATTTGGCTGCCTGGATCCCCTCATAGCTTTCAGGATCAGATAAGCTGGCTCAAAACAGCAGCAGGCTGAGGGTAGAGGGGAAACTGCTGAGGAAACCTGATTTACCCAGCAGCCCACTGACACTGAGGCCTGGACCCAAAAGGGGCAGAGTCAACCAATATTATCACTCTGCCCTGACAAACATCATAACTTCAATCCCCTGGAGAGGCAAGGAAGTGGGAAGGGCTTGATTAGTTTCACGAGCCCTTTTAGGATCCCCTCAGTGAAGGGGTGATCTAGCAGAGAAAATCTTTGGGTCCCTTATATCACCAAAAAAAAAAAAAAAAAGAAGAAGAAGACAGTCACTTTAAAAAAGAATTCCTGTTCTTAATTCAGTTTAATACCGAAAATCTGCCTCAAAACCTGCAGAGGGAACCTGGAAGGGAAATTGATAAACACAAGCAGGCTTAGAGGATCTGCAAGGGCCCTAGAAGGAACACTTCCTCCTTATCTTTGTTTGCTTGCCAGTGTGGTTGATTGGTTTTTCTCTGTTTATTTATTGTCTCTTGCTTTTCTTTCCTCTTTCCTCCCTCCTTTCTGTTTTCCTTTGATTTTTTTAAAATTAGGGGCTGCTAGCTTAACTCTTCTTTGCTGTTCTTCTTCTTCACTGATTTCCCATTCTTTGTCTATATTGATGTTGTATTCCCCAAGCTATCTCTTATCCTTCCTTCATCTGTCTGCCTTCTGCTTTCTGTTGTGTTTCTCATACATCACACTTTTTCATTAGCCCACAACATATGAGCCAATTTCTATTCTATCTATTCTGTTTACTTATTATTTTATTAACATTAGCTTTTTCCTTTTAGCCCTTTCTTTACTCTTTCTCTCCCTCTTCATCCTTCTAGACTTCTAAATCATTATATATATATTCCACTATTTGGATTCCCAGTCCATTGTAGGTACTCCATTTTTTTTTTCTTATTATTGAACATTACTGACACAAGTTAAATATTCATTTCACTAAGTCCTATTTGGCCCTTCTTCTAACGTTTATTAATATTACTATTATACTTCTTCCTTTCTCACATCTTTCGATACCCTGGCCCTAATTTTTTGACTTCAAAGTACCATAGAAAGAAGCAAGAATACAACACAAGAAGAAAAAGTGTCAAAGAGAAAACTTAACACACACGCAGAAACACCAACTAAATAAAACATGAGAGGAGTGAGAGAAGCTAATCAACTGAATAAACCCATCAAGATAAAATGATGACTAGAGGGCAAGGAAAAATTACAAACCACACTGAGAAACAGGAAGACAGAGACCACTCCAATGAACAAACTAAAAACCAGGAATATATGCAGAACATCAAACAACTAATCAAAGATTCCCAAACAAATATTATGAACCAACTTAATGAAGTGAAAGAAGAGATTAAGGATATAAAGAAGACATACTGAAGAAATTGTAAACATACACAAAAAGATAACAGATATGATGATGACCAATGGTGCAATCCAAGAACTCAAAAGGATGCTGGATTCACATAACAGCATATTTGAACAGGGAGAAGAAGGATTAGTGATGTGGAAGACAATACAGCTGAAATCAAACAGATAGTAGAACAGAGAGGCAAAAAAATGTAAAAAATCCAGCAGGTACTCAGGGATTTAAATGACAACACAAAACACAAACATTCACATTATGGGCATCTGAGAAGGAGAAGAGAAATGAAAGGGAACAGAAGGAGTGTTGAAGGAAATAATGGCTGAAAACTTCCCAACCCTATTTAGAGAAATGGGTGTGCAGATCCAGGAAGCAAAGTGCACCCCTAACAGTATAAATCCCTACAGGCCAACTCTATGTCATAGACTCGTCAAAATGTCCAATGCCCAATACAAAGAGAAAATACTCAAGGCAGCAAGAGAAAAGAGAACCATCACATATAGGGAATGCACAATAAGATTAAGTGCTGATTTATCAACTGAAACCATGGAGCAAAGAAGACAGTGGTATGTATGACATAGTCAAAGTACTAATAGAAAAACTTCCAGCCATTAATTCTTTTTTTTTTTTTTTTTTTTTTTTTTTAAGATTTTATTTATTTATTCATTTATCCCCCCCCCGCTGCCTGTGCTCGCCGGGTCAGCCAACCACGCCGCGCGGGCGGGCCCGCCCCCACCAGGAGGCCCCGGGAACCGAACCCGGGGCCTCCCATATGGTAAACGGGAGCCCCACTGATTGAGCCACAGCCGCTTCCCAGCCATTAATTCTTTATCCAGCAAAACTGACATTCAAACATGATGGAGAGTTCAAAATATTCACAGTTAAACAGAAATCAAGAGAGTATGTCAATAAGAAACTGGCACTTCAAGAAATACTAAAGGAAGTTCTACAAGTTGAAAGGAAAAATCAAGTTAGGAGAGTTTAAAAACAACTAAAAGACAAAAACAGAAACAAAACAACATATGACATACATTAATCCAAAGAAAATAGGGCTGAAGAAAGAAATTCATTGCAAGTAATAACACTAAATGTTAATGGATTAAATTCACCACTCAAGAGACACAGATAGGCAGAATCGATAAAGAAATATGATAAACCTCTATGCTGTCTCCAAGAAACCCACGTTCGGCCCATGGATTCAAGGAGGCTGAAAGTAAATGGCTGGAAAATAATTATACAATGTAACAATGGCCACAAAAGTGTAGGAGTAGCTATTCTAATATCAGACAAAATAGATTTTAAATGCAAAACTATTTTATGGGACAAAGATGGACACTATATATTAGTAAATGGGGCACTCTCGCAAGAACAGAGAACAATCATTAACATTTACACACCTAATCAGGTTGACTCAAAATTCATGAGGCAAACTCTGGAAAAGCTAAGTGGAGAAAAAAATGCCTCTACAATTATAGCAGTGAAATTTAATACACCATTATCATCATTAGACAAAGCATCAGTTCAGAGAATTAAAAAGAAATAAAGACTCTCAACAGTACATTAGAGGACCTAAAGTTAATAGACATATACAGAAAAATAAACCCAAATACATCAGGGTTTACATTCTTCTCGAGTGCACATGGATCACATTCCACAACAGACAATATGCTAGGTCAAGAAAAATTCTCAATTTATTCAGAAAGATTGAGATTATACAAAATAATTTCTCTGATCACAATGGAATTAACTTGGAAATCACTAAGTCCAGAGAGACAAGTTAGGCACAAGGATATGGAAGTTAAAAAACACAGTCTTACATAAACTGTGGGTCAAGGATGAAATCTCAAAAGAAATCAGTAACTACCTTTAAACTAATGAAAATGACAGCACAACATATCAAAACCTATGGGATGCAGCCAAAGCTGTCCTGAGATGGAAGTCCATAGCCATAAATACATATATTAAAAAAGAAGAAAGAGCTAAAATTGAAGACCTAACTGCACACTTGGAGGAATTGGAAAAACAAGAACGATCTAAACCTAAAGGAAGTAGAATGAAGGAAATAACAAAGATTAGAGCAGAAGTAAATGAAATAGAGAATAGGAAAGCAACAGAAAAAATAAACAAAACCAAAGTGTTTCTTTGATAATATCAATAAAATTGACGAACCCTTAGCCAGACTAATAAAGAAAAAGGGAGAACAGATGCAAATACACAAAATAAGGATCGAGGAAGGGGATATCACTACTGACCTCACAGAAATGAAGAGCATCATAAGAGGATACTTTGAAAAATTATATGCCAACAAGAATGATAATTTAGAGGAAATGAAAAATTTTCTAGAAACTCACAGCCTTCATTGATGAAAGAAGGAATTGATGAACTCAACAGTCCAATTACAGTAAAGAGATAGACTCAGTCATCAAAAACCTCCCAAATAAGAAGAACCCAGGATCAGATGGCTTCAGAGCTGAATTCTACCAAACACCCCAGGAAGATCTAATGGCAAATCTACTTAACCACTTCCAAAGAACAGAAATAGAAGGAATATTGCCTAACACATTCTAAGATGAAAACATTACCCTAATACCAAAACCAAACAACGATACCACTAAAAAGGAAAATTACTGACCAATTTTTCTAATGAAATTATTCTAAAATCTTCAACAAAATACATGACAATAGCATTCAACAACATATCATAAGGATTATATACCATGACCAAGTCGGTTTCATCCCAGGTTTGCAAGGATGGCTCACTATAAGAAAATCAATCAATGTAATACACCACATAAACAAACAGTAAGAAAAAAACACATGATCATCTATATAGATGTGAAAAACGCATTCGATAAAATACAGAACACTTTTATTATAATAACCCTGCAACAGATAGGAATAAAAGGAAATTTTCTAATATGGTAAAGGGTATATATGAGAAACCCAAAGCTAACTCATCTTCAATGGTGAAATCCTAAAAGCCTTCACTCTGAGATCAGGAAAAAGACAAGGATGCGCACGATCACCACTCATATTTAACATTGTCTTAGAAGTACTTGCTTGAGCACTGAGTCAAGTAAAGGGTATAAAAGGCATCCAGATTTGAAAAGAAGAATTAAAATTTTCATTATTTTCAGACGACATGATCCTATACATAGAAAGCCCAGAGAAAGCTACAACAAAGCTTCTGGAACTCATAAAGGAGTTCAGCAATGTTGCAGGCTATGCGATCAATGCTCAAAAATCAGTAGCATTTCTGTACACCAATAATGAGCAACCGGAAGAGGAACTCAAGAAAAAAAAGCCATTTACAATAGTAAGTAAAATAATCAAATAAATAGGAATAAATTTACCTAAAGATTTAAAGGACTTATATACAGAAAATTACACAACACTATTAAAAGAAATCAAAGAAGACTTCAATAAATGGAAAAATATTCCCTCTTCATGGATAGAAAGACTAAACATTATCAAGATGTATATCCTACACAAACTAATCTACAAATTTAATGCAATCCCAATAACAATCAACGCTATATATTTTTTAAGGAACAGGAAAAACTACCTCAAAATATATTTGTATATATAGGAGGCCTCGAATTGTCAAAGATATATTGAAAAAGAAAAATGAATTTGGAGGTATCACATTACCAGACTTTAAAACATATTACAAAGCTACAGTTATCAAAACTGCATGGTATCGGAACAAGGATAGACCTACTGACCAATGGAATCGAATTGAGTGTTCTGATGTAGATCCTCACATATAAAGTCATCTGATATTCGACAAGGCTACCAGCACACGCAGTTGGGAGTGAATGGCCTCTTTAACAAGTGGTGCTTGGAGAACAGGATATCTATACAAAAGAATGAGAGAAGAATTCCATTTCACACCTTATACAAAAATCAACTCAAGGTGGATCAAAGATGTAAATATAAGAGCCAAAACCATAAAGACCCTGGAAGATAATGTAGGAAAGTATCTACAAGACGTTGTAATAGGAAATGGTTTCATGTACCTCAAAGCCAAAACATGAGAAGCAAGAGAAAAAATATATAAATGGGATTTCCTGAAAATTAAAAAATTTCTACACAACAAAGGACATTATTAAGAAAATAAAAAGGCAGCCTACCAATGGGAGAAAATATTTGGCAACCATATATCTGATAAGAGCCTAATATCCTGCATATATAAATAAATCCTACACCTTGAAAATAAAAAGACAAACAACCTATTTAAAAAATGGGCAGGTGTCCTGAAAAGACACTTGTCCAAGGAAGAGATACCAAGGGATAATAAGCACATGAAAAAATGCACAACAAATATCAGGGAAATGCAAATCAAAAATTCAATGAGATAACATTTACACCCATCAGAATGGCAGATATAAAAAAAAACAGCAGAATCTAAGTGTTGGAGAGAATGTGGAGGAATAGGAACCCTCATCCAGTGCTGGTGGGATGGCAGAATGGTCCAGCCACTGTGGAGGACAGTTTGGTGGAACTTCAGAAAATTAAAAATAGATCTTCCCTATGACCCAGCAATTCCACTGGTGGGTAAATACCCAGAAGAACTGAAAGCAAAGGCACGAACAGATATATGCACACCAATGTTCACAGTGGCATTGTTCACAATTGTGAAGAGTTGGAATCAGTCCTGGTGCCCATCAACAGTTGAATGGATAAGTAAAATGTGATACATACATACAATGGAATATTACTCAGATGTAAGAAGGAATAAAGTGCTAACACATGGAATAAAGTGGATGAATCTTGAAGACCATATGTTGAGTGAAGCAAGCCAGGCATTGAAAGATGAACAATATATTACATCACTGATTTGAAATGAGGAAAGTGAGCAGTCTCTGAGAACCATTGTCTGAAAAATAGGGTAACAAGGAAGAGAAAGAGAAAAGTAGGTGTGAATCATCACCCATATTTACTTAATCTATGGTAAACGGATAGTGTATTGTTGCTGGTTGAATGATAGGGCAGATAGGTAGTGATATTACTGTGTTTCGTCATGCAGGGTTGAGAGGTGTTTAGATTAGGAAGGGCAGGTTGGAATACCCATTTAACTGAATCTTGTCATTCCATGAGTCATGAGAGGGGAGTGTCATATGCCCCAGGGGGATGGGGAGGAAGGAACAGTTGAGATCAAATTGGGTATTTAGTGGTCATGGGAAAGGTTTTTCATTACCTTACAGTAAATGACACAGGACATGGTAAATATCATCAAAAATTATTAAACTGTACCGTCTAAATTGTAAACTATACTGTAAACCACTGACAATGTTTAGTTGCTATATTTTACTATCTGTATAACAGTTATAACAATGCTTATATGCATTATAAAAACCGTTTTAATATGGCGTGGGGACAGGAGAGGGAGGTTGGGTATGTGGGAGGCTCTAGTATTCCGTGTGTGACTTTGCTGTGACCTAAAACTTCTTTGAAATTTAAATGAAAATTTGGGAGACACTGGGTAATGAGAGGGGGAAGGTGTCATGGTACACTAGACACCTGATAATACAGTGATAAAGAAAAAGCAGAATAATTTTTTAAAAAAGAAAATTTTTATTTTTTGCTATTTCTGAATGACTCAATCCGCTAATTATATTTTATTATTTTTTTATTTTTATTTTTATTTTTTGCCTTTAAAATATATATATATATATATTTCATTTTTATTTCCTTTCTCTCTTCTTTTTTCCCTTTTTTCCTTCCCTTTATCACTGTGTTATCGGATGTCTGGTGTCCCATGACACCTTCCTCCATTAGTTTCATTTTTTTCCTCTGAGTTTCCTTGTTTTTATCCCTTGCATTTAAGCTTATCATTATTATTTCTTTATCCTATTTATTGTATTTGGTTATTATATTGTCTCCATGATCAAGGAAGTTTTAGAACACAGAAGGGTTACAATGGGTGGTGCAGAGGATCATTGGTGGGTGGTGTCTAGATGGGGGTTTCATGGGAGTAAGTTCATCTGAATATACATGAATGTCATATGAAATTGTTCAAATGATCAAGGGAAGGGCATGGTCATGGTGGGTAGACAATCACTCAATAAATGAGGTAATCTGAATTCCCAGCCTGGAAATCTCTGCCATATTCTCCAAGGGGGCAGGCAGCATCAGTCCCCTGAGTGCATGAGCAGTGTCTGGCAAAAGAGGATGTCCCACTGATGGGTTCTGGTTATTGATGTATAGCCTTATGATTTTTTGCTCTTGTAATTGAAAGTTAGTGTAATGTTATAGTGTGCCTAAGTTTTGCCACCTAAGAGCCTCCTTGTTGCTCTAAGGTGGACTCTCTAAGCCAAATTTAGGATATGAATGCAATACCTTCACCCTGAACGTGGGACATGACTCCTGTGGATGAACCTCCATGGCAATGAGGGATTAATACCAAGTGCCAACTGACAACATGATTGGAAAAAGACCTTGAATAAAGGGGGAAAATATAAAGGGAAATGTGTTCATGTGTCTAAGAGACTTCAAAAAGAGTCGGGAGCTCATCCCAGAAGTAATGCTTATGCAAACCTCAGTAGGATCTAATAGCACACCAAAATGGATATCACCCCACACATAGGGTTTCCTGAGGGCTCTGAAGACGCCCAGGTCCTACATAAAGGGGCATAGCCACAAACTAAAATATAATTAGTGGATTTGGACATTCAAAAAATGGGCAAAAAATCAAAGGAAATGCCTTTAAAATATGTATATATATACATTCATTTTTTTTCCTTTCTCTTTTCTCTTTTCCCTTTTTTCCTTCCCTTTATCACTGTGTTATCGGATGTCTGGTGTGCCATGACACCTTCCTCCTCTCAATCCCCATTGTCTCCCAATTTTTCATTAGTTTTCAAAGAAGTTTTAGGTCACAGCAAAGTCACACACGGAGTGCCGGAGACTCCCAGATACCAAACCACCCCCACTTACCCACCCCATATTAACTCCCCCCCCCTTTTTTTTGATTGTTAGCATTGTTATAACTGTTATGCAGATAGCAAAATATAGCAACTAAACATTGTCAGTGATTTACATTATCGTTTACAATTTAGATGATACAGTTTAATTATTTTCATGATATTTACCATCTCCTGTGTCCATTACTGTAAGGTAATGAAAAACCTTCCCCATGACCACCAAACAACCCATTAGATCTTGACTGTTCCCTTCTCCCCAGCCCCCCAGGGCCCGTGATACCCCCCTCTCCCAACCCATGGAATGTCAAAATTTACAGTTACATGCCCTGGGGATTTGAACCAGCCCTTCCTAATCCACCCACCCCCCAGTGCTGCACCACCAAACCCAGGAACACCAACACTCATCTGCCCCATCCCCCAACATGCAACCACACTCTATCCCTTTACCATAGATTATGTCCCTATGGGTGATGGCTCAAAGCCTGCTCTTCTCTTACTCTCCTTTGTTAACCTATCTTTCAAACAATGGTTCTCAGAGACTGCTCACTTTCTTCAGTTCAGATCAGTGAGGTCATATACTGTTCATCCTTCAGTGTCTGGCTTGCTTCACTCAACATAAGGTCTTCAAGATTCATCCACGTTATTCCATGTGTTACCACTTTGTTCCTTTTTACAACTGAGTAATATTCCATTGTATGTATGTACCACATTTTGCTTATCCATTCGTCTGTTGATGGGCACCGGGGCTGATTCCAACTTTTGGCAATTTTGAGCAATGCTACTATGAACATTGGTGTGCATATATCTGTTTGTATTTTTGTTTTCAGTTCTTCTGGGTATATACCCAGCAGTGGAATTGCTGGATCATGCTAATTATATTTTATTTTAAGTTAGTGTTTTTTTCTTCTGAGTTTCCTTGTAGTTACCCCATGCATTTAAGCTTATAATTATTATTACTTTTTCCTATTAATTGTATTTGGTTCTTATATGGGCTTCATGTCCAAGGAAGGTTTAGATCACAGAACGGTTACAATGGGGGTTGCAGAGGATCATTGGTGGGGGGTGTCTGGGCTGGAGGATTTATGGGAGTAAGTTCATCTGAATATACATGAAAGACATATAAAATTGTTCAAATGATAAAAGGATGGGGCATGTGCATGGTGTGTAGACAATCACTCAATAAATGAGGGAATCTGAATTCCCAGGCTGGAGAGCTCTGCCACATTCTCCAAGGGAGCAGCAACAATCCCCTGAGTGCAGGAGCAGTGTCTGGCAAAAGTGGATGGCCCATTGATGGGTTCTCATTATTGATGACTAACCTCATGAGTCTTTGTTCCTGTAATTCAAACTTAGCCTACTGTTATGGGGTGCCTAAGGGTTGCAACCTGATAGGTTCTTTGTTGCTCAAATATGGCCTCTCTCTAAGCCAAACTCAACATATGAATGCATTACCTTCCCCCAAACATGGGACTTATCTCCTGGAGATGAGCCTCCCAGAAAATGAGGGCTAAATGCCAAGTGTGAACTGGCAATGTATTGGAAAAGACCTTGAATAAATGGGGAAAATGTAAAGAGAAATGGGCTCAGGTGGCTAAGAGACTTCAAAGTGTCGGGTGGTCATCCCAGAGGTAACGGTTATGCACACCTCAGTAGGATCTCATAGAACACAAAAGTGGATATCTCTCCACACAGAGGGGCTACTGATGGCTCTGGAGACACCCAAGTCCTACCTAAGTGGTGATAGCCCCAGAGATTGAGGCTTCATTAGTGGGCTGTACTTTGAAATCTGTGCTCCTTAGAATGATAGCGTTGTACTCAAATAAGTCATCCCTGCACATGGTCCATCAGTCCCTTCTATTCAAACCTATATATGAAGCTGGACTTTTCAGGTGTACTTCCAGAGACTGTATCCATTGGCCTACCTATGTGTCAGCTGTGCCTGGAATCTCGGTGGACCTGCAACTCCTACCGTACAGTTCAAAGGACATGTCCAAGTCATCCGGTGAGGAAACGATGATGGGCAATGGCCATCCCAGGGAATGGAGAGGGCCTGCAACTTCAGGCAGGATAATCCCATCCACTCTATCTATGGTATATAAGCCCTCTCTCACTGGGAGGTGGAGTGGAATTCAACATCCCAGGCCCCTCAGGATTGGGGGAGGACCTATGGACTAGAGTGGACTTAATGGTATTCTTTTGTAGACATATCATGATTCAAGGAATGGAAAAAATTATAAGAGTGAGGTGGAGCTGGTGGCTGCTGGATGTTTTTGGGGCAGGGAAGGAAATGGCATTTGAAATACAGGGCCTTTTTCAGGACTTAGGCGTTATCCTGAGTGGTGTTCTGTCAACAGATGTAGGCCATTTTACATCAGCATATACCATGCAGAATTGTGTGGGAGAGGGTGTGATCTACGATGTGAACTGTGAACTATGCTTGGTGACAAGGCCCCAGGATGTGAATAGCCATTGTGGATGATGTGCCACACTGAGGAAGGATGTTTGGGTGGGATGAAGTGGGAGGTGATGAGGGTTGGGAACATGGGAATCCCTGTAATTTCTGTGTAATATTTAAGCAATCTAAGCAAATTAAAAAAATATGTATATATATTCCATTTATGTAAGTAAATGCACATATGTGCATATATATATTTATATATATCACTTTACAAATATTATTGTGTATTGTGAAATATTTGAGGTTTACTTACAATAGAAAAAGAAAGAAAATGCTACAATAATGGGCAGCATTTTTAGCAAAATGGTAATTTTTTAAATGCTTACCAGAATGTAATGGATTGAAGAACAGTGAAAACAACCAGGATAATTTGAAATACATGGAAAGCCTATCTTTACACAAATTAAGAGAAACTCGAGTTCTGATACATGAATAATTGTTAACAAATTAAACACACATGGGTGTGGAAGAAGGTGTGGGAGGAGCAGATCTCAGAACAAACTGCAAGTGCACTTTTCCTAGAGGAGAAAGACATCCTGAATTGCACAGTCAAAGCAACTACCTTAAAAAATTGGCAACAATTTGCACAGAATGGAGGTGGGGATTCTTTGGAGATTAATATTCATTGCATTCACAGGGTTTCTCTCCCAATGAATGTTGTAATGTTTAATGAGATACTGCTTCTGACTGAAAGCTATTCCACATCCCTCCACTATTAATTTTCTCATGGTCTGTGAGATTTGAGTTGCTACTGAAGAATTTCCTACATTCCTTACATATACAGGGTTTCTCTCCAATTTGTCTTCTCTGGTGTGTAATGAGGCTTGATTTCTGAATGAAAGTTTTCCCATGTCCATCACATTCCTAGGCTTTCTCTCCTGTATGTATTCTCAGATGGTTAATGACGTTATCTTCCTGGTTGAACGATTTTCCACTTTTATTGCATATATTGGGTTTTCTCCGGAATGAATGCTCTGATGTTTAAGGAAATATTTCTATTAGCTGAACACTGCTCTGCATTCTTTACATTCATTTTGTTTCTCTCCATTATGAGTTTTTACATGTTCTGTGAGATATGATTTGTACCTAAAGGCTTTTTCACATGCCTTACATTCATAGGGTTTCTTTAGAGTAGGAAATCTCTTGTATATGAAATTTGACATTTGAATTAAAGCTTTCCCACATATCTATGATTTCTCTTCAGTAATAATTTTCTTATCAATAAATATGTTTTCTCTCAGGCTGAAAACTTTCCCACATATATGACATTTGTATGATTGTTCCCCTGTATGGCTTTTAAAATGACGAATAAAGAATGACTGTAAAGAGTGGACTACATTCAGGAAATTCATATGCTTTCTCTCTAGTTTGAATTTTCTCATATTCCATGAGATTCTGTTTCAGATGGAAGCATTCCTAAGATCATTACAATACTAACTAATGTATGAATATTTCATGCTCAATGAGATTTAATGACTGAGTGAAGGATTTCCAATATTCATTACATACACTGGGTTTTACTCTTGCATGTTTCTTTGATGGATCCCTAGCTTTCCCAAATTCATGAAAACCCAAATGGTTTCTCTGAAAGATTCATTCTAAGGCATCTCATGAGGTTGAATTTCCAAGAACATTTCACACTCATTACACGTAACGGGGAGGACTACCATGTGGGGCAAACTGGCTAAACTCTTTGTCTTCATTCTTTTTTCCTTACAAAGATTCCCTCATGCTTAGGTAAGCATGATGCAAATTCCTTCAAAGTAAAGTTACATTCCTAGAAGTGTTATTTTGAGGAAACAATACTTGCCGTCAGAGAACATATTTTCCCAACTTTCTTACATTCTCTGCCTTCATCTTATGACTGTAGTGTTGTGGAAGTGGATATAGCTTCACTCACAAGACTTTTGTTATGTGGTTCTTTCTGCTTCTCTAATGTCCTATGCTTATTCATAGTTTGTGGTGTGCAGCAAAAGCAGTGCTTAGAGGGAAATTTATATCATTGAATGCATTCATTAGAAAACAGGAAATATCCAATATCAATCATCTAAGCATCCAATATTTGAAGTGCAACAATATCACCTTTTTAAAAATTCTATCAATTAAGGCTCCTCTTGCCTCAAATGAGCATCACATCCTGTTTGGTGACTTCATAACTTGGAAATGGGGCAGTGGTACACCACTTGATTTATGATGGGGACAAAACAACATCCCGTAAATCAACTGTGGTACCTTAATTCTTCTGAAGGATAAGAAAAGTGCAGCTGCCAAATATGCACGAACAATTTGGCCCCAGAACAAATGCCTAAATGGCAAACGTGGAAATCCTGAACACTTTGTTTTGACTGACTATATTTGCCCAATTTTTTTTTCTACATAGGCTCCATTGGTTACACAGGCTCCACTTGCTTCATGGGCTTACAAAGGCTCCAAAGGACCCACAGGAACCACCTGCCTCCATGGCATCCATAGGCTACATGGACTCTATGGTCTCCACAGGGAGCACATTCCCCAGAGATATCACTGCACTCCAGGACACTTCATAGGTTCCACAGGGCTCCACTGGCTCCAAGGTCTCTACATTCTCCATGGGCTCCACAGGCTTCCATTGCCTACATACGTTCAATTGGCTCCAGAGTCTCCACAGTCTCCTCGGTCTCCTTATCTCAACACGCTCATGGACACCATGGAATTCTTGAGATGCAGAGATTTCACAGGCCTCAACTGTCTTCACAGTCTCCATGGGCTCCACAGGTACTCAGTATTCCAAGGAATCTCTGATCATCATGTGTTTTATGGTCTCCAGGGACTCCATGTGCTCCTCAGGCTCCATGGGTATGCACAGGCTAATATTTTTCCATAGATTCAATGGGCTCCACAGGCTCCAAAGGCTCTACAGTCTCCACAGGTTACATGGGCCTGCACAGGCTCCACAGAACTCCATGCCTTCCAAAGTCTCCACAGGTTCCATAGGCTCCACAGGCTCGATGCAGCTGCAAAACTCATCAGTCTTCCAAAGTCTCCACAAGCTTCACAGTCTCCAAAGGCTTCATGGATTCCATAGTTTACACAAGTTCCAAGGACCCTACAGGCTTCCTGGGCCCCAGAATTTCCACAGGCTCCATGGCCTTTATGGACTCCTTCAACTTCACAGCCTGAACAAGATCCACAAGTTCCACAGGCTCCACAAGCTTTCATGGGCTCCAAGGGTTCCACGGGCTTCCATGGGTTCTACAACTCCAAAGTTTCCAAGGGCATGCACAAGCTCCACAGTCATCCATCAGCTTCAGGAGCTCCACAGGTTCCACAGGCGTGCAGAGTCTCCCTGGGCTCAATGGGCTCTACTGTCTCCATGGTTCTCCACATAATCTAAAGCTCCACAGGCCTCAATGGGATCCATGGGACACATATGCCCCAGGGGCTGCTCAGACTCTATGGTTTCCATTGGCTCCACAGAATTCAACAGGTCTACTTGTGCCATGGTTTCCATGTGCTCCACTGACATCCACTAATTCCAGGATGACCATGGCTCCACAGGCCCCATGGGTCTATACAGGCTCCACACCATCCATGAGCCCCACAGTCTCCACAGATTCCACTGGTCTGCACAGGCTCCACAGGCTCCATGGGACTGAATAACCTACACATGCTTCATGGGCTCCACAGAATTTGTGTGCTCCACAGTCTCTACAGCTGTCCATGGCCTCCACAGGCAACACAGGCTCCAATGCATCCACAAAATCCATGGGCTCCATGAGCTCCATGGTCTGCACAGTGTCCATAGGTTTCCATTGGTTCCACAGGCATCATAGTGTCCACAGACTCCAAATTTTCCAAGGTCCTTCACAGGCTCAACAGTCCCCATGTTCTCACCCAGCATTCTTGGACACAACAAATTCTGTAGCCTCCACAATCCACTTGGGCCTGCACAAGCTCCAAGGATTCCACATGGTCTACAGGCCTGCAAAATCTCCACAGACTCCCTGGGTTCCAAATGCTACACACACTGCACTGGTCAGCACAGGGTCCACAGGCCTACACAGTTGCCATGGGCTTCATGGGCTCCACAAGCCTCCACGTGACCCACAGTCTCCAGAGTCCCCACAGGCTCCATGGAGTCCACAGTTTACACAGATTCCAAGGGCTTTTCCCTAATGCTCAGTGAATACAGTTGGACCTTCAGTTTAGAGAACCAATAGAGAGACTTGTTTCATTGGTTGCTTTGCATGAGTTTTTACTTTAAATCAACTTCAAGACACTGGTTTCACATAACTCTATGTGAATAGAGGAGGAAATTCAAGTTTGAAATGTAAGTAAGATACTTGTTTGTTTGGCTGCTGTAACCATTGGGGAATTTGATGTAATTATGAATTCCAAAAATATAATTGGATCATGGTTGTAAACTGATTGGTTAATCTGGGCATGATTAAGTTATGATGAGGGCATTGACTGGACTATGTCATTAGGGCATTGAGCCCCACCACTTGATGGGTGGGGGAAACGAATATAAAAGGCAATGCAAAGGACAGTTGAAGCAGTCTTTTGAGAAGCAGTTTTGATGTTGGAAACAAGGCCCCAAGAGAAGAGAAGCAATCCTTTCACCTGATCTTCTACAGCTGACCTTGTGGAGGAAACAGGATCAAAGCCTGGTGAGAAATGCAGCCCCGGGAAGAGAGGAACCCCAGAAGCCTGAAACCTGGCAAATGCTGGCAGCTGTCTTGTACTATCAAGTGGCAATGGACAATGGTGAGAGAAGAAACTTAACGCTTTATGGCCTGGTATCTGTGGACTTCTACCCCAAATGAATACCCTGTATAAAACCAACCCAATTTTGGTATTTCACATTAGCACCCCTTTGGCTGACTAACACAGCTGCTATGCACTTGCTTTCATGCACAATCAATGTCAAAACCCTGCTTTTACTTAATGTTATTCCAATACAGTGGTTTCTTCAGGTTTTAGAACTAATAGGATTTGCATTTCATTGGCAGCTATGCACTTGCTTGGAGTTACAATCACCTTCAAAACCTGTTTTTAATCTAAAGCTCTGTGCATCCAGTATCTTCTTCACATTTAAGAAAGATCCTTATTTCCTTGTCTGCTATGCCCTTGTCTTCACTTAAAACCCATGTCAAAAAAGCGCTTTTACCTAACGCTATACCAATGCAGTAGTTTCTTCACTTTTGAAATGTCAGTAAGATTGGTATTTCATTTGCTGCTATGCATGTGTTTTCCCTTACAATATCCTTCAAACAATGGTTTTACCTAACACTCTGTGAATACAGGAGGTACTTCATCTTTGAAAAGTAAGTAAGATACTTCTTTCCTTGGCTGCTATGCACTTGTTTTTACTGAAAATGTCAAAACCCTGCATTTACTTAATGCTTTGCCAATGCAGAGGTCTTCATTTTTTTTAAAAGTAAATAAAATACTTCTTTCCTTCACTACTATGCACTTGTTGTCACTTACAACCAATGTCAATACACTGCTTTTTCTATGTGAATGCTTTAGTTCCTTCCTTTATGAAATCTATGTAAGATTCTAGTTTCTTTGGCTGCTATGCACCAGTTTTCATTTACACTCAGCTTCAATGCACTGTTTTTCTCTAATGATCAGTGAATGAACTCGCTTCTTCACTTTAGAGAACCTATATATAAACTTGTTTCATTGGCTGCTTTGCACGTGTTTTCTCTTACAATGAACTTCAAGACACTGGTGTCATCTATCTCTCTGTGAATTCAGGAGGTATTTCTCATTTGTAAGGTAGGTAAGATACTTGTTTTTTGGCTTATATGCACTTGCTTTCACTCACAATCAATGTCAAATCCTGCTTTTACCTAATGTTATGTCAATGCAGTGGTTTCTTCAGTTTACAAAACTAAACAGGATACTCATTTCTTTGGCAGCTATGCACTTGCTTAGTTACAATGATCTTCAAAATTCTGGTTTTAACATAAATCTCTATGAATCCAGGTGTTTTTCACATTTGTAAAGTAAGAAAGATACTTCTTTCTTTGGCTTTGATACCCTTGTTTTCACTTACAACCAATGTCAAAACACCGATTTTACCTAACGATATGTTAATGCAGGAGTTCTTTCACTTTAGAAATATAAGTAATATTTGTGTTTAATTTCCTACTATACATGTGTTTCCACTTACAATCACCTTCAAAACACTGGTCTTACCTAAAACTCTGTGAACAGTTTAGGTACTTCAACTTTGAAAGTTAAGTAAGATCCTGGTTTCCCTGCCTGGTGTGCACTAACTGTCACTCACAGGACCAAAAGCCTGCATTTACCTAATACTAAGCCAATGGAGTGTTTTCTTCAGTTTTCAAAACTAAGCAGCATATTCATTTCCTTGGCAGCTAGGCAATTGCTTGGAGTTACAGCTCCAGGTTTCTGCACAGGCTCCACAGGCTCCAAAGCCCCCAGAAACTCTTTGATCATGTGTGGCAGTTTGATGTAATTATGAATTCCAAAAATATAATTGAATCATGCTTGTAAATAGATCTGTTAATCTGGGTATGATTAGGTTAGGATTAGGGTGTTGAGCCCGACCCCTTGGTGGGTGGGGAATTGAATATAAAAGGGAAGGCAAAGGACAGTTGAAGCAGTCTTTTGAGAAGCAGTTTTGATGTTGGAAAGAAGACCCCAGGAGAAGAGAAGCAAGCCATTCGCCTGATAGTCTACAGCTGACCTTTTGGAGGAAACAGGAGCAAAGCCTGGAGAGAAATGCAGCCCCGGGAAGAGAGGAACCCCAGAAGCCTGAACCCTGACAAATGCTGGCAGCTGTCTTGCTCTATAACGTGGCAATGGACTGTGGTGAGAGAAGAAACTTAACAATTTATGGCCTGGTATCTGTGGACTTCTACCCCAAATAAATACCCTTTATAAAGACCAACCCATTTTTGGTATTTCACGTTAGCACACCTTCGATGACTAATACAGCATGCACAGCCCAAAAGGCTACATGGTTCAAAATGGACTCCACAAACTCCACAGTCTTCCCCAAGATCCTCAGCCTTTTCAGCCTCCAACAGCCTCCACAGTCTCCATGGGCATACATAACATCCATGTGCTCCATGGACTCCAAATTCCTCCATGGGCTCAAAAGGCTATGCCAGCACCATGAGCCAGCATTGTCTCCATGGCGTCCATGAGATAAAGAGGCTGTGCAGGCTCCACAGTCTCCATGGGTTCCATGGTCTCCATGTGCACCTGTGACTCCATGGGCTCCACATGTTCCACAGGGCTGCACAGGTGCCATGGGTTCTAGGGGTTTATAGGCCTAAACAGGATACAAAGGCCTCCATGTGTTCCACAAGCTCCCCAGTACTGCACAGACACTATAGGCTCCACAGGGTACTTTGGCCTGCACAGGCTCCACAGACCCCCACGTGTTTCACAGCCTCCATGAGTTCCATTAGCTCCATGGGTTCCACCTGCCTCTACCTTCTCATAGAATTCACAGTCCCCCTCTCCTTCACGGATGTTCATAGGCTCCACAGGCCTCCTTGTGCTCCATAGTCATCATGGGCTCTTCATTCTCCATGGCCTCCAGAAGCTCCACCAGCTCCATGGACTCCATGGTCTTCACAGTTTCACAGGTCCCACTGGCCTGTACAGCATCCATGTGCTCACTGGGCTCCATGAGCTCCAGGGGATCCATGGGTTCCACAGTCCTCTAGACCCCATGGGCTGCACCACTACTTTGGCTCTGCAGTCTCCACAGGCTCTACTGGCTCCATAGGCTCCACAGGTGTCCATGGGCTACATGCTCTCCCCAGGCGGCACCTTCTCTATAGTGTCCTTGGGCTACATATTTCAAAATGCCCCATGGATGCACAGTCCTGTACAGGCTCCACAAGCTCCCTGGGCCTGCACAGAAAGCTCCATGGGCTTTCTGAACTCCATGGACATGACAGAGTTCATGGTCTCTTTGGCCTCAAACACCTCCACAGGCCTGTACTGGCTCTACATGCCTCTACTGTCTCCATGGCGTCCATGTGCTCCAAAGTTCTGCATAGGCTCCATGTGTTACACAGGCTCCACAGGTACAATGGACCTCCACAGGCTCCAAAGTCCCCACAGGGTCCACTGGCCTATAAAGCCTCCAGTGGTTCCATGGAATTTATGTTCTCCACAGACAGCGCATGCTCCACAAGTGTCAATGAACTCTAGGTGCCTCCATAGGCTAAACAAGACTCTAGGGGCTGCATGGACTCCACAACCTCCATGGGAGCCACATGCTGCAAAGGCTCAATGGTTATGCACCGGCTCCACAGGCTCCACCGACTCCACATGCTCTACAATCTCCACAGGCTACACGTGCTCCTCAGGGTTCATTGGACTGCACAGGCTACATGGACTCCAATGGCTTCAAAGGCTCCACAGGCTTCATGTGTTCCTTCTCACTGTGAGCTCCAGTGGCTCAACAATATCCACATATTCCACAGGCCTGCACAGTTGCATTAGGCTTCATGGGGCCTATAGGACTTCACAGGCTCCACAGGCTCCGTGAGCCTTCAAAGTCCTCACAGGCTCCATGGCCCAAATTGGGTCCGCAGATTCCATAGGCTGACACAAGTTCCTTAGCTTCTTCAGAAGCTATAGTCTCCCCAGACTTCATGGACTTGCATAACCTCCATGGGCTCCATGATATCCACATTCCCCTATGGCCTCAACAGGCTCTGCCAGCACCATGATCCTGCACAGTTTCCATGGCCTCCATGAGATATACAGACTCTTGAGGCTCCACAGTCTCCATGGGTTCCATGGGCTCAATGAGCTCAATTGGCTCCACGGACTCCACATGATTCACAGGTTTGATAGTTGCCATATGCTCCATGTGGTCTATAGGCTTGTAAAGACTCCAAAGTTCTCCATGGGCTCCACAAGATCCCCAGGCCTGTAGAAGTACAATGGGCACCACCTGTTCTTCAGTCTTGGAAGGCTCCCTAGGCCAGAAAGAGATTCACTGCCTCAAAGGTCTCTATCTGTTCCCTGGGTTCCACAGACCTGTATATTCTCACAGAGTTCACAGTCTCCCTGTCATTCACGGGACTGCACAGGCTCCACAGGTCTCCTTGAGCTTCACAGTCTACACGAGCATCTAAGTCTCCATGGTTTCCACCAACTCCACCAGCTCCAAGGTCTCCATGGGCTTCACAGATTTCACAGGTTCCACTGGCCTACTCAACATCCATGAGCTCCATGGGCTCCAGGGACTCCACAGGCTCTATGGGCTCTACACTCCTTTACAACTCCATGGGTTCCACCAGCTACATCAGCTCCAGAGAATCCACAGGTTCTGAGGCCTGTACACACTCCACAGGCTTCAATAGGTGCCACAATATTCACAGGCTCAATAGGCTCTATGGGCTCCACATGTGTCAATGGGCTACATGACATAATAGTTTCCATATTCTCTGTAGTGTCCTTGGGCTCAATACCTTCACAGGCTTCATGGCCCCATAGGTTCAAAAAGCTCCACAGGATCCACAGGCCTGTACAAGCTCCACAATGTCCCTGTGACTGCACAGGCTTAAAGGGCTCCATAGACTTTGTGAACTCCAAGGTTTGACAAATTGCATGGGTTCGATGGGCACAACCAATTGCATTGGCTTGAAAAGCTCTCACAGGCCTCTACCATATCCAGAGGCTGCCCTGGTTCCCCAGGTCTGCATAGGCTTCATGGGTTAAACAAGCTCAGTAGGTTACATGTTTCTCTCCCTACTCCAAAGGCCCCACAGGCTTCACTGGCCTACAGAGATTTCCACAGTCTCGTTGGAATCTATGGTTTTCACAGGCAGCACATGCTCCACAGGTGTAAATGGTCTCTAAGGGCCTGCATAGGCTCCTCAGGCCTCCACGTGGTGCACAGAATCCACAGTCTCCATGGGCTCCACATGCTCCATAGGCTCCATGGTTATGCACAGGCTCCACAGTCTTCATGGACTCCACAGGCTCCGTGGGCCTGCACAGGCTGCATGGTCTCCAAGAGTTTCAAATGCTCAACATGTTCCCCTGGATGTTCAGAGTCTCCACAGGCCTCCAGGGACAATGCATCATCCATCAACTCCATGACTTCCAAGGCCTCCATGAGGTCCATGTGGCTACAGTGTCTCCAGGGGATCCCCAGTATCCATAGCCTCCATGAGCCTGCACAGGCATCACAGGCTCCATGGTGCAAAATGTTATCGACTATTCCACAGCTATCCACATGATCCTTAGCTTCTTCAGACTCTACAGCCTCCACAGGCTTCTTGGGCTGACATTATCCCCATGGGCTCCATGGAATCCACATTCCTCCATGGCCTCAATAAGCTCTGCCAGCAACATGAGCCTGCACAAGTTCCATGGCCTCCATGAGATATACAAGATTTGCAGGCTCTATAATTTCCACGGGCTCCATGAGATCCAGTCGTTCCACAAGCTCCATATGTTCTGCAGACCTGCAGAGTTGCCATTGGCTCCATGTGGTCTATAGGTCTCTACAGGATCCAAAGGCTCCAATGTATCCACAGGCTTCATGTGCTCCACAGGCTTCATAAGGATACAAAAGCTCTGCAGTCTCCACTGATTACACATTTTCTATAGGCTCCACAGACTTCACATGCTCCACAGTTTCCATGGGCCTACAGAGGTTGCATAGTCTCCAAGGCCTTCAAAGGTTCAACAGTCTCCATGGGTGGGCAGAGGCTCCACAGGCCTCCAGGGGCAATGCATGCTCCATGGGTTCCATGACCTCCAAGGCCTCCAAGGCGTCCATATTGCTTCATAGTCTCCAGAGTCTTCCCGGCTCCACAAGACCCATGAGATGGCACAAGACTCACAGGCTTGATGGCACAAAATGGGATCCACAGACTCCATAGGCCTTCACATGATCCTCAGCTTCTTCAGACTCTAGAGACTCCACATGCTTCATGAGCCTACATAACCTCCATGGACTCTATAGGATCCACATTGCTCCATGGCCTCAGCAGTTTCTGCCACCATCCTGAGCCTACACAGACTCCATTAGATATACAGGCTCTGCAGGCTCCACAGGCTCCATGGGTTCCATGGACTCCATGAGCTCCAGTTGCTCCACATGTTCCACAGGCCTGCACAGTTGCCATAGGCTCCACAGGCTTCCATGGTCTCCACAGTTAAACCAGACTTGCAGAGGAACCATGGGTTCCACAGGGTCCTCAGGCCCGCAGTCTCCACAGGCCTCCACGTGTTTCACAGCCTCCATTGGCTCCATCAGCTCCATGGGTTACAGAGGCCTCTATAATCTCCCAGATTTCACAGTCTCACTGCCCTTCAAGGAATCCACCTGCTCCACAGCACTCCTTGGGCTCCATAGTCTCCTTGAGCTCCTCGGTCTCCATGGCTTAAACAAACTGCACCAGGTCCACCGGTGTCTTGTGACATGGGTGTCACAAGTTGCATAGGTTCCACTGGATTACAAAGAATCCACAAGCTATATGGGCTCCATGGGCTCTATAGCCTCCATGGGATCTACAGTCCTTTACGAATCCATGGGCTCCACCAGGTCCACTTGCTCCACAGAATCCACAGGAACTAATTCCTATACAGGCTACACAGACCTCAATGGGTTTCGTAGTCTCCAAAGGCTGAACAGGCTCCATGGTTCCACAGATTTCAATGGGCTACATACAATTGTTGGGCTCACATTCTATGTAGTGTCCTTGGGCTCCATTCCTCAACAGGCCCCATGGGCCACATGGGCTAGAGGAGCAACAAAGGATGCAAAGGCCTGTACATGCTCCACAAGCTCCCTGGGTTTGCACAGTCTTCAAGGGCTCCACAGACTTTGTGAACTCCATGTTCTTAGCAAAATTCATGGACTCCATAATCTCAATGACCTGCACAGGCCTGCACAGGCTCCACAGCCTTCTACAGTCTTCATGGGCCTCCACAGTCTCCAAAGGCCCCTCAGTCTCTACTGGCCGACACAGCCTCCACAATCTCCATGGAATCTATGTTATCCTCAGGCAGCACATGTTCCACAATTATCAATGGCCTCTAAGGGCCTGCATAGGCTCCAAAGGCCTCCAAGGCCTGCATGGATTCCACAGGCTCCATGGACACCATGTGCTCAACAGGATACATGCATATGGGCAGGTTCCACAGGCTCTACGAACTGCACAGGTTCCATGGGCCCCACATGCTCCACAGGCTGCAATGGTATGCACAGGATCGACAGACTCCACGGACTCCATAGGCTCCATGGTTTCCATTGGCTCCATGAGCTACAGCGCCTCCACAGGCTCCACATGTTTTGCAGGCCAGCACAGTAACTATAGGCTCCATGGGGTCTATAGTCCTTTACAGGCTCCACAGGACTCCATGGGCTTCACAGTCTCCCCAGGCCTGCAGGGACACCATGGCCTCCACAGAATCCTCAGGCCTCCTCTGTCTCAACATGCATCCACGGATTTCACAGCCCCCATGGGTTCCATCAGCTCCATGGGTTCCACAGGCCTCTATATTCTCACCGACTTCACAGTCTCCCTGTCCTTCACAGGACTGCACAGGATCCACAGGCTTCCTTGTGTTCCATATTCTCCATGAGCTATTCGGTCTCCATGTTTTCCAGAATCTCCACCAGTTCCACGGACTTCATGGCCTTAACAGTTTACACAGGCTCCATTGGCCTACAAAGCCTCAAAAGAATCCATGGAATCTATGTTTTTCACAGGCAGCACATGCTCCACAAGTGTCAATGGTCTCTAGGAGCCTGCATAGGATCCACATGCTTCCACAGCTGCCCAGACTACACCATCTCTATGGGGACCATGTGCTTCATATCCTCCATAATTATATAAAGGCTCCACAGGCCCCATGTGATACCCAGTCTCCATGGGTATGTACGGACACCACAGGCTCCATGGACTCCAAACGCTCTACAGGCTCCATAGCCTTCATGTGCTCCACAGGCTCCATAAGCCCACACAGCCTTCCTGGCCTCCATGAGATATACAGGCTCTGCAGGCACCAATGGTTCCATGGGTTTCATGGGCTAAGTGAGCTCCAGGGGCTCCACAGGCACCACGTATTCCACAGGCCTGCACAGATGCCATAGGCTCCATCATGTCTATAGGCCTCTACAGTCTCCACAGGCTTCATGGGCTCCATAGGCTACACATGATGCATAGGATTCATGGGTATGCACAGGCTCAACTGGCTTCCACGACTGCCCACACACCACCATCTCTATGGGCTCCATGGGCTCCACAGGCTCCATAATTATATAAAGGCTCCACATGGTCCACGTGTTACACTGGCTCCATGAGTATGTACAGACTCCACAGGCTCCATGGCCCCCAAAGGCTCTACAGCCTCCATAGCCTTCATGTGCTCCAAAAGCTCCATAAGCCCATACAGGCTTGGTGGCCTCCATGAGATATACAGGCTCTGCAGGCACCAATGGTTCCATGGGTTTCATGGGCTCAGTGAGCTCCGTGGGCTGCGCAGGCTCCACATATTCCACAGCCTGCACAGTTGCCATAGGCTCCATCAGGTCTATAGGCCTCTACAGGCTCCACATGCTTCATGGGGTCCACAGGCTACATGTGACCTAGAGGATTCATGTGTATGCACAGGTTCCACATGACCCACAACTGCAGAGGTTCTCTAAGCTCCACAGGCTCCACATGCTCCAAGGTTACATGGGCTTGTACAGGCAGAATGGTCTTCAAGAGATTCAAAGGCTCAACATGCTTGAAGGAAGCCCAGAGGCTCCATAGGCTTCCGTGGGCAATGCATGCTCCATGGGATCCATGACCTCCAAGGCCTCCATGGCATTCATGTGGCTTCACAGTCCCCAGAGGCTCCCTAATTTCCACAGGCTCTTTGAGCCTGCACAGGCTTTATAGGCTCCATGGCTCAAAATTGGGCCTGATGTCTCCACAGGCCTCCACATGATTCTCAGATTCTTTTGACTCTACAGCCTCCACAGGCTTCATGGGCCATGTAACCTCCATTGGCTCCACGGTTTCCACATTGCTCGATGGCCTCAATATGATTTGCCTATACAATGAGCCTGCATAGGCTCCATGGCCTCCATGAGATATACAGTCTCTGCAGTGGCTCCATGGGTTCCATGGGCTCCATGAGGTCCAGTTTCTGCACAGGATGCCCATTTTCTTGGGGCATCTCTAGTTGCCTTAGGCTCCATGGGGTCTATAGAACTGTACAGGCTCCTCAGGACTCCATGTGCTCCACAGACTCACCAGCCCTGCAAAGTTACCATGGGCTCCACAGGGCCCTCGGGCCTCCACAGTCTCACAGGCATCCCCATCTTTCACAGTTTCATTGGGCTTTATCAGCTCCATGGTTTCCACAGGCCTCTATATTCTCACAGACTTCACAGTATCCCTGTCCTTCATGGGACTGCAAAAGCTCCAAAGACCTCCATGGGCTCCACTGTTTCCACAGGCTCCATGGGCACTACAGTCCTTTATGACTCCATGGGCTCCACCAGTTACATTGGCTCCACATAATCCACAGGCTCTATGGACTCTACAGTCTCCTCAGGCCTCAATGGATGCTGCAGTCCCCACAGGCTCAACAAGCTCCATGGGCTCCACAGTGTCAAAGGGCTACATGCCCTTTACAGGCTCCACATTCTCTCTATTGTCCTTGGAGTCCATACCTCAACAGGTTCCATGTGCCCCATGTGCTCGAAAAGCTCCACAGGATCAATAGGCCTGTATAGGCTCCACAAGCTCCCTGGGCCTGCACAGGCTTCAAGGGCTCCATGGGCTTTGTGAACTCCACAGTCTTGACAAACTTCTTGGGCTCGATGGCATCAACCTCCTCCACAGTCTTACGCAGTCTCCATAGGCCTCTATAGGTTAAATGGGCTCCACAGGCCCCACAGTTCGGCCTAGGCTCAAAGTGTTACACAGGCTCCATAGGCTGCATGGGCTTCCACAGTCCCCAAAGTGCCCTCTGTCTCAACAGGCCTCCACAGCCTCCATATACTCCTTGGAATGTATGGTCTCCACAGACAGCACATGCTCCACAGGTGTCAATGGCCTCCATGCAGTGCATGGACTCCACAGGCTCCTTGGGCTCCACATTCTCCAAAGGCTTCATGGGTATACACATGCTCCACAGACTCCACCGAATCCACAGCTTCTATGGGCTCGACATGCTGCATGTACTTCACAGTTTCCCTTGGCCTGCATAAGCAGCAAGAACTCCAATGGCTTCAATGTCTCAACAGGATCCATGGCCGTAAAGAGGCTCCAAAGTCTTCCAGTGTTAATGCATCCTCCATGGGTTCCATGATGTCCAAGGCCTCCATGACCTCCATGTGGCTTCACAGTCTCCAGGGGCTCCCCATGAACCACATGCTCCATTATCCTGCACAAGCCTCATAGGCTCCATGGGCCACAATGGGCTCCACAGACTCCACAGTGGTCCACATAATCCTCAGCTTCTACACACTCTACAGACTCCACAGGCTTCATGGGCCTCCACAGGCTCCAAAGACCCCACAGGCTCCTCTGGCCTACACAGCCTCCAGAGTCTCCATGGAATCTATTGTCTGTGCAGGTAGCACATGCTCCACAGGAGTCAATGGCCTCTAGGGGCCTCCATAGGCTCCACAGTCTTCTTAGGGCTGCACAGCCTCGACTGGCTCCATGGGCTCGATGTACTCCACAGGATCCAGAGATATACACAGGCTCCACAGTCTCCATGGACTCCACTGACTACATGGGCTCCACAAACTCCACACTCTCCATGGATATGCACAGGCTCAACAAGTTGCATAGATTCCACAGCCTCCATGGGTTCCACAGTCTCCTCAGGTTCCAAGGGCCTGTACAGCCTACATGGTCTTCAAAGACTTAACAGGCTCAGTGGGAGTACACAGGCACCACAGGCCTTCATGTGCATCCCTGGCACCCCAGTACTGAACAGACACTATGTGCTCCACAGGGTCCCTAGGCCTGCACAGGCTCCACAGACCTCCACTGGTTTCATTGTCTCCATGGTCTCCATCAGCTCCATGGGTTCCACAGGCATTTACATTCTCACAGACATCACAGAGTCCCTGTACTTCACGGGCCTGCTCAGGTTACACAGGCCTCCTTGGCCTCTATAATCTCCACGAACTCCACCAGCCCCATGGATTCCATGGGATTCCAAGGTTGCACAGGTTCCACTGGCCTACACAGCATTCACGAGCTCCATGGACTCTATGGGCTCCACAAGCTCCATGGTCTCTACTGCCCCTGATGACTCATTGGGCTCGACCAGCTACATCAGCTCCATGGAACTCACATGCTTTAATGTATGCACATGCTCCACAATCCGCAATGCGTGCCACAGTCTCCACAGGCTGAACAGTCTTCATGGGTTTCACAGGTGTCAATGGGTTACCAGCTCTTAAGAGTCTCCACATTCTCTGTAGTGTCCTTGGGCTCCATACCTCAACAGACTCTATGGGCCCCATGGGGTCGATGAGATCAAAAGGATCCAAAGTTCTGTACAGGCTCCACATGCTCTCTGGGCCTGCACAGGCTTCAAGGAACTCCATGTTCTTGACGGATGCCATGGGCTCCATGGCCTCAACCACCTCCACAGACCTTCAGAGTCTCCGCAGTCATCTACCATCTTCATGGGTTCCACAGGCTCCTAGGTCTACTTAGGCTCCATGGGTTACACAAGGTCCACAAGATTCTTGGGCATTCAGATTCTCTAAAAGGCTCACAGGCTCCACTGGCCTACATAGGCTCCACAGACTCCATTAAATTTATGATCTCCCCAGGCAGCACATGCTCCACAGGAGTCAATGGCCTCTAGAGTACTGCATATTGTCCACAGGTATACAGGGTCTTCATTGACTCAGAGGCTCCACAGGCTCCATAGACTTCACTGGCTCCCTGTCTTTCCCAGGACTGCACAGACTCAAGTTTTCCTTTGACTCCATAGTCTCCATGGGCTCCTCAGTGTCCATGGCATCCACAAATGTCACCAGCTCCATGGACTCCATGCGTTTCACAGGGTGCACAGTTTCCACTGGCCTACACAGCATCCATGAGCTCCATGGACTCCAAGGACTCCATGGACTCCATGGGTTCTACAATCCTTTACGACTCCATGGGCTCCACCAGCCCCATCAGCTCTACAGAATCCACAGGCTCTAAAGACTCTACTGGCTCCACAGGCCACATGGGCACCAGAGACTCCACAGGACCAACAGGCCCCATGTTCTGCACAGGCTGCATGGTCTCCAGGGACTTCAAATGCTGAACAGGCTACATGGGTGCCAGAGATTCCACAGGACTCCAGGGGCAATGCAAGCTACATGGGCTCCATGACCTCCAAGGACTCCATGGCATCCATTGACTTCACAATATCCAGAGGCTCCCCAGTCTCCACAGGCTCCATGAGCCTGCACAGGCCTCAGAGGCTTCATGGCCCAAAATGGGTTCCACAGAATCCACACGCGTCCACATGATCCTCAGCTTCTCCAGACTCTACAGTCTCCACAGGCTTCATGCGCCTACGTTACCTCCATGGGCTCAACAGTATCCACATTCCTCTGTGGCCTCAATAGACCCTGCCATTACCGTTAGCCTGCAGAGTCTCCATGGCCTCCATTAGATATACAGAATCTTCAGACTCCACAGTCTCCATGGGCTCCATGGGCTCCATGAACTCCAGTTCCTACACTGTTTCCATATGATCCACAGGCTGCAGAGTTGCCATAGGCTCCAAGGGCCTTCACATGCTTCACAGACCTCCATTGGCTCCAAAGGCTCCCAAGGCCTGCAAGGTTAAATAGGCCTAATAGGGTTTCACAGCATCAAGGGGCTTGATCCATTCCATGGCTTCCACAGACCTCTATATTCTCACAAAGCTCACAGTCTTCCTGGATTTCATGGGACTGCACTGGCTCCACAGGCCTCCTTGGCCTCCACATTCTCCATGGACTCCTTGGTGTCCATGGCTTCCAGAAACTCCACCAGCTACATGGACACCATGGGCATTACAGGTTGCACAGGTTCTGTTAGCATACACAAAATCAACATGGTCCATTGGCTCCATGGGCTCCTTGGGCTCAATGGGCTTTACAGTCCTTTACGAATCCATGGGCTCCACCAGCTCCATCAGCTCCACAGAATCCACAGGATGTAAGGCCTGTACAGGCTCCACAGGCATCAATGGGTGCCGCTGTCTCCACAGGCTCAACAGGCTTCATGGGCTCTACAGATGACCATGAGCTACATGCACTTAACAAGCTCACATTCTCTGTATTGTCCTTGGGATCCACACCCAAACAGGCCCCATAGGCCACATGGGATCAATGAGATCCAAAGGATCCACAAGCCTGGACAGGCTCCACAAGCTCCCTGGGCCTGGACAGGCTTCAACGGCTCCACAGGATTTGTGAACTCCATGGTCTTAACAGACTTCATGGTCAACATTACCTCAATGACCTCCACAGGACGGCACAGGCTCCAGAGCCTACTACAGTATCCATGGGGTCCACATCTCCACTGGTCTACATAGTCTCCATGGCATACACAGGCTCACATGCTTCATGGGCCTACACAGGCTCCAAAGGCACCTCAGGCTCCACTAGCCTACAGAGCCTCCACAATCGTCATGGAAACTATGGTCTTCACATGCAGCACATGCTCCACAAGTGTCAATGACCTCTAGGGGCCTGAAAAGGCTCCTCAGGCCACCACGGGCTGCACGGTCTCCATAGGCTCCATGGACTCCACATCCTCCACAGGATCTGGGGGTATACACAGACTCCACAGGCTCCACTGACACCAGAGACTCCATAGGCCTATACAGGCTGCATGGTGACATAGGTCGTCAAAGGCTCTACAGGCTTCATGGGTGTGCAGAAGCTCCAAAGGACTCCAGGAGCAATGCATGCTCCATGGGCTCCCTGACCTCCAAGGCTCCATGTCATCCAAGTGACTTCACTGTCTCCAGAGGCTCCCTAGTCTCCACAGGTTCCATGAGCCTATGGGGCTCCATAGACTACACAGTCCTCCTCATGATCCTCAGCTTTTTAAATGCTGCAACCTGCACAAGTTTCATGGGCATACAAGACCACCATGGACTCCATTGGATCCACATTCCTCCATGGCCTCAACAGCCTCTGCCAGCACCATGAACATACACAGGTTCCATGGCCTCCATGAGATGTACAGGCTCTGTGGGCTTCACAGGCTCCATGGCTTCCATAGGTTTCATGAGTTCCAGTGGCTTTTCAGGCTCCACATGTTCTGACGGCCTGCACAGTTGCCATAAGCTCCAAGGTGCCTAAAGGCCTTTACAGCATCCACAGAACTCCATGGGCCCCACAGACTACCCAGGCCTGCAGAGCTACCATGGATTCCATAGGGTCCTCAGGCCTGCACAGTCTCCATTGGCCTCCCCAGGACTTACAGTTTCCTTGGTCATGATAAGCTCCATGGTTTCCACAGGCCTCTATATTCTCACAGACTTCACAGTCTCCATGTCCTTCACGTGAATGCACAGGCTCCACAGGCCTCCTTGGGATTCATACTCTACATTGGCATCTCGGTATCCATTGCTTCCACAAACTCCACCAGCGCCTCGGTCTTGGTATCCATGGCTTCACAGGTTGCACAGGATCCACTGGCCTACACAGCATCCATGAGCTCCATGTGCTCCATGGGCTCTACATTCCTTTACGACTCCATGGGCTCCATCAGCTCAATCAGCTCCACAGAATCCACAGGTTCTAAGGCCTCAATGGGTGCTGCAGTCTCCACAGGTTCAACAAGCTCCATGGGCTCCACAGGTGTCAATGGGCTACAAGCCCTTAACAGGCTCCATATTCTCTGTAGTGTACTTGGAGTCCATAACTCAAAAGGATCCATGGGCCCCATGGGCTCCATGAGCTCCACAAGATCCAGAGCACTGTACAGGCTGCACAAGCTCCCTGGGACTGCACAGGGTTCAAGGGCTCCAGAGGCTTTTTGAACTCCACGGCCTTGACAATTTTCATGGGTTCCATAACCTCAACCACCTCCTAAGGTCTGCACATACTCCACAGGCCTCTATAGTTTCCATGGGCTCCACAGGTTCCACAGGCTCTACAGCTCTGCATAGGCTCATAGTTTTACACAGGCTCCACAACTTTCATGGGCTTCCACAATCCCCAAAGGGCCAACAGACTCAACTAGCCTCCACAGCTTCCACAGCCATCATGGAATCTATGGTCTCCACAGACAACACATACTCCACAGGTGTACATGGCATCTAGGTGTCTTCACAAGCTACACAATCCTCCACATGCTGCACGGACTCCACAGGCTCCTTGGGCTCCACGTTCTCCTCTGGCTCCATGGGTATACACATGCTCTACAGTCTCCACAGACTCCACACCTTCTATGGGCTCTACAGTCTCCACAGACTCCATAACCTCCATGGGCTCCATGTTCTCCACACTCTCCATGGGTATGAAGAGGCACCACAGGATCCACGGACTCCACAGGCTTCATGCGATCCATGTGCTCCCCTGGCTCAATGGGTATGCACAGGCTCCACAGGCTCCATAGGATCCACATATTCCAAAGGCCTGCATGTTGCCATAGGCTCCATAAGTCCTCTACAGTCTCCATAGCCTCCATGGGCTACACAGGTTACACAAGCTCCACAGTCTCCATGTATATATACAGGCTTCACAGGCTCTACTGAATCCACAGTTTCTATAGTCTCCACAGGACTCACATGTTCCACAGGTTCAATGGGCCTGCAAAGGCTGCATGGTCTCAAGGGCTTCAAATGCTCCACAATGTCCATGGGTGTGAACAGACTCCACATGCCTCCAGGAGCAATGCATGTTCCATGGGCTCCATGACCTCCAAGACCTCGATGGCATCCATGAGGCTCCAATGTCTCCACAGGCTTCATCGACCTGCACAGGCCTCAGAGCCTCTGTGGCCCAAAATGGGCCCTCACAGACTCCACAGGAGTCCACATGATCCTCAGATACTTCAGACTCTAGAGCTTTCAGAGGCTTCATGGGCATACATAAACTCCATGAGTTCCATGGTGTCCACATTCCTCTATAGACTCACCAGGCTTTGCCATCACCATGAGCCTGCATAGGCTCCATGACTTCCATGAGATATACAGGCTCTGCAGGCTCCACAGGCTCCATGGGTTCCATGGTCCCCATGAGATCCAGTGGCTCCACAGACACGACATGTTGCACAAACCTGCACAGTGCTATAGGTTCCATGGGATCTATAGGTTTTGCAGGTTTCACAGGCCTATATGGGCTCCAAAGGCTCCCCAGTCCTACATAGTTACCATGGGCTCCACAGGGTCCTCAGGCCTGCAAATCCTCCACAGTCCTAAAAATGTTACACAGCCCCAATGGGCTCTGCCAGCTTGATGGTTCCACAGGCCTCTATATTCTCACAGAATTCACAGTCTCCCTGTCCTTCACATGACTGCACAGGCCCACAGGCCTCCTTGGGCTCCATAGTCTCCAATGGCTCCTCAGTCTCCATAGCTTCCAAAAACACTACCAGCTCCAAAAACACCAAAGGCTTCACAGGATGGACAGGTTACACTGGCCTACACAGCATCCATGAGCTCCATGGGCTCAAAGGGCTCTACACTTCTTTACCACTCCATGGGGACCACCAGTTCCATTGCTCCACTGAATCCACTGGCTCTAAGACTCTACAGGCTCCACAGGCCTCAATGGGCACCACAGTCTCCATAGGCCCAACAGACTCAATGGGCTCCACAGGTATCAATGGGCTACAAACACTTAAAGGTCCCACATGCTCTATAGAGTCCTTTGGCTCCATAAATCAATAGGCTCCATGAGCCCTGTATTAGTCAGCCACAGGGGTGTTAATGTAAAATACCTTTATAAAGGGTATTTATTTGGGGTAGAAGTCTACAGATACCAAGCCATAAAGCATTAAGTTTCTTCTCTCACCACAGTTCATTGCCACTTGTTAGAGCAAGACAGCTGCTGGTGTTTGCCTGGATTCAGGATTCTGGGGTTCCTCTCTTCCTGGGGCTGCATTTCTCTCTGGGCTTAGCTCCTGTTTCCTCCACAAGGTCAGTTGTAGATGATCAGGTGAATGCTTGCTTCTCTTCTCCAGGGGCCTTCTTTCCAACATCAAAACTGCTTCTCAAAAGACTGCTTCAACTGTTCTTTGCCTTGCCTTTTATATTCGATTCCCCACGCACCAAGGGGCGGGGCTCAATGCCCTAATCATTACCTAATCATGCCCAGATTATCAGATCAGTTACCAAGCATGATTCAATTATATTTTTGGAATTCATAATTACATCAAACTGCCACATTCCACCCTCTGAATTCCAAAAATACATTACAATATTTAAAAAAACTTAAATCAGTAACAATCCAAATACAAAATCATATAATAAACAGTTTAAAGAAATATAGTTCATCTTGAGGCAAAGTCCCATCTGCTATAGACCTTTGAAACTTACAAAACCATTTAACTGCTTCCAATACACAAATGGAAAGAGAAAGGAAAAACATTTTCAATATCATAAGAAGATATTGGGATGTTAAACATGAGTCATGGATTCTCTACAGTTCAGTAAACCTGCAGGGCATACTCCATAAGATTTGAAAGACTGAGAGTCATTCTTAAGATGATGGTTTCTTCTCCTTGGGGCCACATGGGAACCCACCCTTTCCACAGGCTTGCCCAACGGCCATTTTCTTGGTTCCACCCTCATCAAGCATCTGGGTGTTGACCAAGCTCCAGACATCACCCTCCAAGTGTGATGGAGTGATTGCCACACCTTACCCAATCTTTGGGTTAGAGACTTAGCCCCCTTAGTACACTGACGTGAAGACAACATTCCCCCTAACATATGGCATACAGGCTTAACTCTTTCAGAGAAACGAGTTGACCACCTGGCCTTCCCTAACATTTGGCATACAGGCTCAACCCTCTGAGAGTGATGGGTTGACCACCAGGCTTTCTCTAATACATGGGGGACAGGTACACCTTTCTCAGACCAGTGGGGTGTTGACCTTAACTGCCCTAATCTTTGAGGAATGTGCTCCAAACTCCCTGCACCCTGCGGTGGCAAAACTCTTCATGAACATCGGGT
This sequence comes from Tolypeutes matacus, assembly GCA_026826555.1. NCBI lineage: Eukaryota > Metazoa > Chordata > Mammalia > Cingulata > Chlamyphoridae > Tolypeutes > Tolypeutes matacus. The sequence continues at coordinate 58,805 of JAKSZT010054235.1, read as the reverse complement.
GGGGACATCCACCCTCTTCAACTGCTGGGGAAAACTCACCCTATCTGTATATATGGGTGGGGCTCCTCTCTTGGCCCAAGGAGATGTCTTAATCCCAAATCTCTGCTTCCACTGTTTTCTTCTTAAAGCTTTTTCTCCTTCAGTCTCTCCTTTCCATGTCCTCTTTTGTCCAAACTGACAGTGGTTTTGTTCATACAGAATTCTCAAAAATGTTGTTGATTTAGCATGCAAGAAGGAGGGGTCCAAGCCATCAGAGAGTAAGACTTTCCACAAGTCTTTCCGAGATAACTGCATTTTCAATTCTGAGTTATGAGTTCCAAGTTTAGTAAAGTCTTCAAATAGGGCATTTTCATCTGGAAATTTTATTTCCAGAAACTTGGAAGTTCCGGAATCAATTTCTGTTTTCTTTGTGCCCAAAAGTTCAGTCCTTAGTGTATTTTGCTCATCTAGTATTTTGTTATAAGCTGCAAGGTGAAGCCAAGCCAAATTCTCCGAGTTTACCTTGGAAAGTTCTTCAGCTAAATGCTCCGGTTTGCCATTTACAAATTCTGTCTTCCATATAACACCAGGAGTTAATCTTGTTAAGTCTCTGCAACTTTAAAACATGGATCACCTTTCCTCCAGTTTCCAATAATAGTTTCATCATTTATTTCTAAGGCATCATGGAAAGTCTCTTTAGCACCCATAGTAAAATCAACAGTCTTTCAAATTGATCTAGGCCTTTTCCAGCAAGCATTTCACAATTCTTCCAAAAAATACACCTTACCCATTTATAAAACCATTCCAACATTTTGGTAATTACAAAAGCAGTTCCCCACTCCTCGGTACCAAATTCTGTATTAGTCAGCCAAAGGGGTGCTAATGTAAAATACCAAAAATGGTTTGGTCTTTATAAAGGGTATTTATTTGGGGTAGAATCCATAGATACCAGGCAATAAAGCATTAAGTTTCTTCTCTCACCACAGTCCTTTGCCACTTGTTAGAGCAAGACAGCTGCTGGCATTTGCCTGGGTTCAGGCTTCTGGGGTTCCTTTCTTCCCGGGGCTGCGTTTTTCTCCTGGCTTAGCTCCTGTTTCCTCCACAAAGTCAGTTGTAGATGATCAGGTGAATGCTTGCTTCTCTTCTCCTGGGCCTTTTTTCCAACCTCAAATCTGCTTCTCAAAAGACTGTTTCAACTCTCCTTTGCCTTGCCTTTTTATTTGATCCCCCACCCACCAAGGGGTGGGACTCAATGCCCTAATCCTAACCAAATCATGCCTAGATTAACAGATCAGTTTACAAGCATGATTCAATTATATTTTTGGAATTTGTAAATACATCAAACTGGCATAGGCCCCATGGGCTTGTCAAACTCCTCAGGATCCACAGGGCTGCACAGGCTTCAAAAACTACCTTGGCCTACATGAATTTCAAGGGCTCCACAGGCTTTATGAACTCTATGGTCTTGACAAATTTCATGTGGTCCAAGTCCTAAACCACCTCCACAGGACTTCACAGGCTCCACAGGCTCCAGAGTCTCCATGGAAATGCACAGGCTCCACAGACTACACAGGCTCCATGGGCTTCATGTATTCCACAGGCTCAATGGGTATGCACCAGCTCCACAGTCTTCACAGGGTACATGTACCTGCAAAGGCTCCAAACGCCTCCATGCATTTCAAAGTCTACACAGGCTCCATAGGGACCACAGGTTCCATGAATTTGCAGTGTCTCCACAGGCTTCCACATTCTCCACTAGCTACCCAGGCTCTACAAGATCCATGGACACCACCCTTTACAAAGTTTCCCAGAACTCCACAGGCTTCACAGACTCCAGTATCCATGGAGCCTTTAGGGGCTCCATGGCCTTCATAGACTGAACATGCTCCACTGATTCCACAAGCTCCACAGGCTTTATTGCTCCAAATTTTCCACAGGATTCCACAGGTTTCACAGCCTCGAAAGTCTCCAAGGGTATGCACCAGCTCAACAGGCATTCATGGGCTTCACAAACTCCACAACTTGACAAGTCTCCATGGGTTCCATGGGATCCAAACGCCCCATGGTCTTCTCAGGCTCCATGGGTTCCATTGGCTCCACAGAATTCAACTGGCTCACAGACACCATGGGCTACACATACAACACTGATGTCCACAACATCCACAGACATCATGTCTCCACGGGCTCCTTGGGTCTGAACAGTCTCCATACACTCCATGGACTCATACTCACCACAGATTCCACTGGCTTGCACAGGATCCACATGTCTCCACTGGCTTCACAGGCATTATTGTCTCACAAGGCTCCACAGATTCCAAGGTCCTGTACAGCCACGACAGTCTTCATAGACTCAACCGGCATTCTTGGTCTCCACAAGGTCTAAAGCCTCCACCATCTCCCCAGGCTTGCACAAGCTCCATTGTTTCCACGTAGTCTACAGGACTGCACAAGCTCCACAGGCTCTCAAAACTCCAGAGGTTGCATGAGCTGCACAGGCCCAACAGGATTCATGGCCCAAAATGGGCTCCACAGACTCCACAGGCCTCCACATCATCCTCAGCCTCCTCAGCCTATACAGCCTCCTCAGGCTCCATGGGCCTACATAACCTCCATGGGCTTCACCGACTCCATATAACTCCATGGGCTCAACAGAACCTGCCAGTACTATGAGCATGCACAGATTCCATGGTCTCCATGAGATATACAGGCTCTGAAGTGTCCACAGTTTCCATGGGTTCCATGGGCTCCATGAGCTCCTGTGGCTCCACAGGCTCCACATGTTCCAAAGTGCTGCACAGGTGCCATGGGCTCCATGGGTTCTATAGGCCTGCACAGGCTCCACAGGACTCCATAGGCTCCACAGACTCCCCAGGCCTGTGGATGCACCAAGGGCTTACAGGGTCCTCAGGTCTGCACAGTCTCCACAGGCCTCCACTGATTTCAGAGCTTCCATGGAAGCCATCATGTCCATGGGTTCCACAGACCTGTATATTCTCAGTAAATTCAAAGCCTCCCTGCCCTTCACGAGCCTGCTTTGTCTCCACAGGCCTCCTTGGACTCCATAGTCCACATGGGCTCCTCAGTTTCCATGGCCTTCACAAGCTCCACCAGCTCCATGGACTCCATGGGTTTCACAGGTTGCACAAGTTCCTCTGGCCTGCACAGCATCCATGAGCTCCATGAGCTCCATTGGATCAACAATCTCCATGGGCTCTACTCTCCTCAATGACACCCTGGGCTACACCACCTCAATTTTGTCCACAGGTTCCACAAGTTCATGGGCCTGTACAGGCTCCACAGGCCTTAATGGGCTCCATGGTATCCACAGGCTCTACAGGCTAAATAGACTCCACTCATTTCCATCGGCTATAGGTACTCCACAGGCTCCACAAACTCTGTAGTTTCCTTGGGTTCTATATCTCAACATTCTCCATGGACCCATGGGCTTGACAAACTCCATAGGATCCACAGCGTGTACAGGCTCTACAGGCTCGTGGGCCTGCACAGGCTCAATGGTTTCTACGGACTTCACAGGCTCCATAGGCTACACAGCTACTCAGAACTCCATGGAATAACTGATCTCCATTGGCTTCATGGCCTCCATGGGCTCCACGTGCTCCACAGTTTCCATGGGTGTTCACAGGATCCACAGGTTCCCCACGCTCCACAGGCTCCACAGTCTTCACAGTTTACATGTACCTGCACAAGCTCCACAGGCTCCCTGAGATCAAGATGCTCCACCAGCTCTATGGACTCCACAATTTATAGTTTCCAAGGGATTTTCTCTTATGCTCAGTGAAAGCAATTTGATATACAGTTTAGAGAACAAGTAAAGAGGCTTGTTTAATTTGCTGACTTGCACGTGTTTTCACTTACAATCAACTCCAAGACACTGGTTTCGCCAAATTCTGTGAAAATGCATGAGTTACTTAAAGTTTGAAATGTAAGTAAGATACTTGTTTTTTTACTGCTATGCACTTGCTTTTACTCAAAATCAATGTCAAAACACTGGTTTTACCTAATGCTATGCCAATGCATTGATTTTTTTTCAGGTTTCAAAACTAAGCAGGAAGTATGAAAAAATATCATCCGTTTATGTATGAGTGATAAGATTCAATATTTTTTTTTTAAATGAAAATAAATGGAGACCTTCCTCCAAAAAAAGAAACAAAAACAAAAACAAAAACTACACAGGATGTTCATTTCATTGACAGCTATGCCCTTGCTTAAGTTACAATGAAGTTCAAAATCCTCGTTTTAACATAAAGCTCTGTGAATCCTGGAGGTTCTTCACGTTTTTATAGTATGAAAGATAATTATTTCCTCGTCTGATATGTCCTTGTTTTCACTTACAACAAAGGTCAAACACTGCTTTTTCTATGTGAATGCTGCAGTTTCTTCTCTTTTAAATCTATGCAAGATTCAATTTTCTTTTGCTGCTGTGCATGTGTTTTGACTTACACTCAACTTCAAAGCACTGTTTTTCCCTATGACTTGGTGAATGGTGTTATTTCTTCAGTTTAGAGAACCAATAAATTAACTTCTTTCATAGGCTTGTTTGCATGAGACTCGCTTACAATAAACTACAAGACACTGGTTTCACCTAACTCTCTGTGAAAGCAGGAGGGTTTCATCTTTGAAAGGTAAGTAAGATACTTATTTCCCTTGCTGTTAGACACTTGCTTTCATTCACAATGTCAAAACCCTGCTTTCACCTAATGCTCTGCAAATGCAGAGAAATTCATTTTTGTAAAGCAAATAAGATACTTCTTTCCTTCGCTGCTATGCTCTTGTTTTCACTTACAACCAATGTCAAAACACTATTTTTAATATACCAAAGCTGCAGTTTCAAGTTTGAAATCTAAGTACAATTCTAGTTTTTCTACTACGATGCACATGTTTTCACTTACAGTCAACTTCAATACACTGCTTTTCAGAGTGCTCAGGGAAAACAGTTGGTTCTTCAGTTTAGAAAACCAATAAAGAAACTTGTGTCATTCTCTGCCTTGCAAGTGTTTATACTTACAATGAACTTCAAGACGCTGGTTTCACCTAAGTCTCTGAGAATGAAGGAGGTACTTCAATTTGGAAAGGTAAGTAAGATGCTTGTTTGTTTCGCTGGTATGCATTTGTTTTCACTCACAATCAATGTCAAACACTGCTTTTACCAAATGCTATGCCAATGTTGTGGTTCCTCCAGTTTTAAAACCTAAGCAAGGTACTCATTTTATTGGCAACTATGCTCTTACTTGGAATTACAATCACCATCAAAACCCATTTTTTAATATAAAACTCTGTGAATCCAGTATCTTCTTCACAATTCTAAAGTAAGAAAGATCATTGTTTCCTTGCCTGCTATGCCCTTGTCTTCACTTAAACCTAATGCCAAAACATCGCTTTAACTATAAATTTCCCTCTCGAGACTGCCTTCGCTGTGTCCTCCATACATTTTATTCTCATTTTCATTTGTTTCAATATATTTATTGATTTCAATTTCAATTTCTTGTTTGACGCCCCGAATATTTAGTAGTGTGTTGTTCCATTTGCAAATTTACTTCTTTCCTGTCTGTTATTGATTTCTAGTTTCATTCCATTATGATCTGAGAAGGTGCTTTGTATAATTTCCATGTTTTATATTTATTGAGAGCTGAATTGTGACCTCACATGTGATCTTCTTGGAGAAAGATCCATGGGCATTTGAGAAAAATGTATAACCCTCTGAATTTGGATGCAGTGTTCTGTATATGTCTGTTAGGTCTAACTTGTTTATCATATTGTTCAATTTCTCTGTTTCCTTATTGATCTTCTGTCTAGTTGTTCTATCTAATGATGTGAAAGGAGTGTTGATGTCTCCTATGATTATTATAGAAATGTCTATTTCTCCCTTCAGTTTTGCCAGAGTTTGGCGAATATATTTTGGGGCACCCTGGTTAGGTGTGTAGATATTTATGACTGTTATATCGTCCTGGAAGATCATCCCCTTTATTCATATATAATGGCCTTCCATATCTCATCATATTTTTGCATTTAAAGTCTGTTTTGTTTGATATTAGTATAGCTACCCCTGCTCTTTTCTGTTTACTATTAGCATGGAGTATCTTTTTCCAACCTTGTACTTTCAGCAGGTTTGTATCCCTGGGTCTGAGGTGAGTTTCTTGTAAGCAGCATATGGATGGTTTGTGTTTTTCAATTCATTCTGTCAGTCTGTATCTTTTGATTGGGGAATTTAATCCATTCCCATTCAATGATATTACTGAAAATGCACTACTTATTTCCTCCATTGTATTGTTTTGTTTTCATATGCCATCTTGTTTTTGTCTCTCTTTTTACTCTTTTGTTAGCCTTTCTGCTTTTCTTTCTTCTGTACTTTCCTCCAAATCTCCCTCTCCTGTCTTTTTCTTTCATGTTCTAAGGCTTCCTGTAATATTTCCTGCAAAATTGGATTCTTTTTTGCAAACCCTCTTAGTTTCTGTTTCTTTGTGAATATTTTATATCACCTTCATATTTGAAGGACAGTTTTGATGGATAAAGAATTCTTGGCTGGCCGTTTTTCTCTTTCAATTTCCTAATTGTATCATACCACTGTCTTTTCGCCTCCATGGTTTCTGAAGTGAAATCTGCACTAAGTATTCCTGGACATACTTTGTACGTGATTGTTTGCTTCCGTCTTGCACCTCTGAGAATTTTCTCTTTATCTTTTACATTTGACCATCTGAATAGTATGTTTCTTGGCATAGGTTTGTTTGGATTTATTCTCATTGGGGTACAGTGTGGTTCTTGGACATGTAAGTTAATTCCTTTTGTAAGAGTTGGGAAATTTTCAGCTATTATTTCCTTTAATACTCTTTCTGCCCCTTTTCCTTTCTCTTCCCCTTCTTGAACTCCCATGACACGTATATTATTGTGTTTTGTGTTGTCATTGAACTCTCTGATCCCCTGCTGAATTTCTTCATTCTTTTCTCTCTCTGTATTTTTCTCTCTTCAATTTTAGCTGATCTATCTTCAGTATCACTTATTCTTTCTTCTATCATTTTTAGTCTGCTGTTGTATGCCTCAAATGTGTATTTGACTTCACCTATTCTGTCTTTCATTACTATGAACTCCGTTACTTTTCTGTTCAGGATTTCAAATTCTTCTTTGCATTCACTCAATGTCTTCTCGATGTCATTTATCTCTAACTATATTGTCTTTCATCTCATTAATTTGATTTTGGAAATTTGTGCTCATCTCACAGATTTGTTCTATCAAATTCTGCAGCTGTTCTGGGACTTTGATGTATTATTTTTCTTGATCCATGTCTTCTATTTTCTTAGTATGACTATTAATTTCTTGCTGGGGTTTAGGCATCTGGTTAGGTTGTATTTTATTGACATGCTCTATCTCTTTCTCTTTAATAGGGATTCAGTGGCAGGTAGCTGTGAGTTACCACATCACTTTGATTTTTGGCTCAAACTTGATTGTTAGAATTGTCCTGCTGGTTGCTCAAAACTGGACACTGGACCCGGTAATTGGCTGTCAGTTTGTTTTCTAGGGCCTTGGGCAGAGAGGCTATAGAGGACAGGAAAATCTTCTCCTACTTATTAATTTTCTTATGTGCACTTCATTGGTCTACCAGGAGATGGCGCACTTTGGCAGCTCTCAATTCAATGCCTGGTCGGAGTGTATTTGTTGTGACACAGACTAGATCAATGTGGTAGTGTCTCCTGTCTCGGGGCTAATTTCCTTGTGATTCAAACTTTATGAGACATTTCTCCAATCTTCTCTGGTAACCACCTCCCTTTTCCCAGCTAGGAAATATATACCATCCCCTCTGAATCCTCAACAATCATTCCCTGCTAGTAGCAGAGGAGATTTGTAGGTTTGTATATCTTTAGCCCCTTGCAGGCTCCAAGGCAAAGAATGGTGCAGCTCCACCCAGTCTGGAAGGGCTCTCAGGACAGGGCAGACCAAATATGCCAGTCAAAAGCAGGGTCAGCCCCAGGCTTTCTCTCCCCTCTCCTGTGGAATCTTCAACAATTCATCCAGTCTAGAAGAGAGGGAGTTTGCGAGGGTCAGATTTCTCCAGTCCATCCTAGGCTCCCAGGTCAAACCACTGTTAGGAAGGATCCATGGTGCTCCGTAGCCCAAATTTTTGGGTCAGAAACTGATTCAGCCTTAGGCTTTGTCCCTCTCCTCCCCTTTCTGGGAGGGATAGATACCTGGAGCCCCAATACTGTGAGGCCCAATTCACAGGCTCAGAGGCCCGAGAATTCTAAGGAGTGTGGAGGAGGGTGCCGGCAGTGGAAGCCACTGCTGGTTCCAAATCACAGATCTTGTTCTGTCCTTGCAATTTCCCTGATTTGTCCCACTATCGTTTGGGTGGTGTGCAGACGTCACCTGCTGTCATAAATCCTAATTTATTTCAGTGTGGTGTCACCCTGTTCTCTAGCTGTTTTTCTGGAGAAGGGATTCCTGTTTCTTTCTAGTCTGCCATCTTCCTGAGAGTTGTGACATTATTAGATTTTACTCATCTGTAATAGTATGTATTTCACTTCTTCCTGAAGGATTGAGATGAATTAAATCTCAGGCCCTCGATGATCTCCACTGCTTTTGATAGCATGCTTAGGGTTCAATTTCTCCATTCTGTTGTAAATATAATCAGTTCTTTAGAGAAGAAATTAGGGGCTTTCAGTTTTACAGCCTGCTTCCTGCCCCAACACCACACAGTCAATATCTCTTCACTCTGGCACTGGGGATGGGAATAATGGCACACTTCTCAAGTTACACACCTGATTTTGGACCTAAGATTTGGTGGAGAAAGCACAGTATATTGAGTTCTTCTTGGGACCTTCCTAGGGTCCAGTGTAATGGTGGTCAGCACCACATTTTGATCAATGATGACTACACGCAAAATACAGCCACTGCTTCATGAGTTCCAATTTCTCCCAGACTTAGGAGACCCCTCCTGATCCCTGTGCCCAGGGTTAATGCCCTCATTTGTGACTTGTGTGGACCCGAGAAATGTATGTTCTTACTGACCCATTGATGTGTGTGTAAGGCTTTTTTATGTAGCCCATATTGGTTAGATTCAGATAAGGGGCCTTTTGATTATGTAATTTTTTGATAGATTGCTTTAGTTTAGTTAAGGGCCTCTGATTAGATTTCAGGCACCAGGAAGGACACCAATCATTGTGTTGAAGACTTATATACAGGAACACAAAGAGAAAGATCTCTGCCATGTTTACCCTGCCAAGTGGGAGAGTGCTCCATGATCTCCTACAGCTGTGGAGAGACACAGAATCCCTGAGTAGCTTAGGGATAGGCCAGAGGCTAGAGTCATGGAATAGCTTGAACCTGAAGACATCCAGGTCAGAAGAGAAGGGAGAGGTGTGAGCAATTGTGTCTGATTGCCCACTGCTGAGCTCAGAGACAAAGTGAGTTCAGAAGAGAAGGCAGAGGGAGTCAGGCAGGCCAACATTTTGTCTTGGCAAGAGACCAGTAGAAGCTGACCCTTGCTAAGACAGCATTTTTGATGATGCCCTGATTTGGATAATTTGACAGCCTCAGAACTGTAAGATTTAACCCCAATAAATTCCAATAAAAGCCAACCTATTTCTGATATTTTGCATTGGCAGCACTTGGCAAACTCAAACAGTTAGGGACACAGTGTTGGAGAGATGTCCTGTTCCCAAATGGCAGTGTGATGCTGCTGCCCCATGAATTCACCTGTAAACTGTGGGGGTCTCCATACTAGGCTGGAATGAGTACTGGTAAGATGGTGGAGGAAGTGGTCTTGACCAGCAAGCCCTACAAGACTGGGATACAGGCAGGGGAGTCACATGGTTTGAGGAGAAATCTAAAGTCACAGATGCCTCAGTATGATGCAACTGCCTCAGATAGTGGTTGGCTAGGTGGGAAGGTTCAGATAAAAGCATGGGTCCTGGGATATGGTGCAGCAGAGGAATCAGGGTACAGAGAGGATACTTCCTGCTCGTGCTCCTTTTGCTCTTCCTTCCTTCCCTTGGCCTCCAGCGTTGACCCCCTTAGGATGCTGCTTTTACAGTACCCCTCTTGGTTCTCAGGCACAGACTCATGTCTCCTGCTTGCATTTCTACATTCACCTTCTCCAATCTTGGAGCAGCTAAAGAAAGAGCAATAACAAGATGAAAACTGTTGGTGTCAGGAAGGAAATGTCAAAATTCACATTACAGCATTGGATAGAGCAATAATATCACCAGAATGAGCAAGATTAGGCCAGTGACCCTAATAAATGGTAACATAATCCCAGAAAGCCCTGGTACATAGGGCAGTAAAGAATAGAAGTAAGGTTGTGAGATAGTACATGTTTGTAGAAAACCTCAGAGGGTGTAGATGCTAGATATTTCTCAGACTAATTAAATATAAAATTTTCAACACATTTTGAATAGAGTTGAAAATGATGCAGACCTCTTCAATCCCAGAAGAGAATGGAGGGTTTGGATAAGAAGAAGCTGATGAATAGCTGAAGAATTAAGAATATAAGAAGTGTTCACTTTATTTCCCCAAGCCAGAGAAGGACTGCTCTGTTTGGGAACCAAACATTTAGAACCCCAATATAAACCATCATCATAGGTTGTGGATGCACAAAGGAGTTTCAGGGGAAAGCCCTGCTCAGAACTCACAGCCTCAGTTAGTGATGTGAGTCACTCTAGTAAGTCTTCACTGTGGAGTAAGCCATAGGAAGTCCATCTTCTCCTGTGGTGCTAACAGCCCTCTAACTGGACACGTGTAAAGAGCAGTGTCGCCTTCACACGGTCACACACATGCTCCTTTTGGTCCATGCTCACTCCTGCTGAGGGAGGCCTCCACCCGTCCAGGCAGCTGGGGTGGGTGCCAAGGTGAATGTGCACTTTTCCTTTATGGGCGACTGTATTTGCAAAGGGTGAGGGAAGGTTCCCCCCCCAGTACTGTTGCAGATAAAAATCAATATCTTCAAATAAAACGCTGTGTATTATTTCAGTGTTTACTCTTTTCATAATTTCTTTTAAATTATAACTAAATTATCCATGCAAAGGTTATAAAAATAATTTATGTCTGTTTTGGCAAACAGTAAACTTCCTTCTATAGACTCAACACCCATTCCTCCTTCTTCAGAATTATCTTCATTGACAGATTATTTGGGTACACATTTCTATTTGTAAATACATACATTCTCTAGATTAATCCATCCCACATCTTATCACATATGAAAAAAATATTGGAGTACAACTTAAGAATATAAATAAATTTTCTAACTTCTTAAAATACTTGAGATTAGAAATATACCATCCAATTATGAGAGGATCATTTCTGATTTAAAATCAAAAGGAAAATTGGAGTTAAGCATAAAGCAGGCCACTTTAGTCCTGTAGCTGTTAAACTTGAATTCACATCAGAATCAGCTGAAGAAACTAAGAAAATATAAATGGTTGGGGTGCCTTAGAAGAAAATGCCACAATAATGGGCAGCATTATTTTTTAAATGATAATTTTTTAAATGCTTACCCAGATTGTAATCCATTGAAGAACCAGTGAAAACAACCAGGACAATTTGAAATAAGTGGAAAGCCTATATTTACATAAACTAATACAAATCTGAGGCATAAATTAGTGGTAACAAATTGAGCACAGATGAGTGTGGAAGAAGATGTGGGAGGAGCAGATCTCAGAACAAACTGCAAGTGCACTTTTCCTGAGGAGAAAGACATCATGATTTGCACAGTCACAGCTGCTTCCTTAAAAGCTTGGCAACAAGTTGCACAGAATGGATGTGGGCATTCTTTGGAGATTCACTTTCATTACATTCACAGGTTTTCACTCCAGTATGAATTTTGTAATGTTTAATGAGATACTGCCTCTGGCTGTAGGCTATTCCACATTCCTTACATGTATAGGGTTCCCATCCACTATGAATTTTCTCATAGTCAGTGAGATTTGATTTGCTACTGAAGGCTTTCCAACAGTCCTTACAGATATAGGGTTTCTCTCCAGTTTGTCTTCTCTGGTGTATTAGTCAGCCAAAGGGGTGCTAATATCAAATACCAAAAATGGGTTAATGTTTATAAAGGGTATTTATTTGGGGTAGAAGTCCAGAGATACCAGGCCATAAAGCATAAGATACTTCTCACCAAAGTTCATTGCCACATGTTAGAGGAAGAGTGCTGCAGGCGTTTTCCAGGGTTCAAGCTTCTTCTGTTCCTCTCATCCCAGGGCTGCATTTCTCTCTGGGCTTAACTCTTCTGTTTCCTCCACAAGGTCAGCTGTAGACTTTCAGTCAAACAGCTCACTTCTCTTATTCTGGGGCCTTTTCTCCAACATCAAAACTGGTTCTCAAAAAAAAACTGCTTCAACGGTTCTTTGCCATGCCTTTTATATTTGATTCCACCACCCACTAAGGTGTGGGGCTCAATGCCCTACAGACGTGGCCCAGTCAATTCCCTAATCACTCCCAGATTAACAGATCAGTTTACAAGCATGATCCAATTATATTTTTTGAATTCATAATTACATCAAATTTCCCAATGGTTACATTCCACCCTCTGAATTCCAAAAATACATTACAATTCTCAAAAAAAAAAAACTTAGATCAGTAACAATTCAAGTACAAAATCATATCATAGTTCCTTTTTGAAATGTAATTAAAAAAAAAAAAACAAGAATAAAAACAATCATAGTATGTAAAACAAAAACCTGAACAAACAATTTGCAATGTGGAAAATGAATGGCTAATAAATGAACATATATTTAACCTAATCAAGAAAGGAAAAATTGTAAAAAAGGTTTTAGTATTCTCTTTTCCATAAATTTAAAAATATGTCATATTTCATGCTAATAGCCAGTATGAAAATGTATGTCTCACTTATGGATATTTTGCTTCAACAAAATATCTACATGAATTTGACTGGAACTTCCCCTTCAATACACAGGAATGCTTAAATGTATCTTGCCTTGAATATAAAAAAAGAAATGCCCCCTCTTCACTGCACATACCTCCACTGCTAATATCCCAATTTTCCCGACTGTTAATTGCAAATTTCCTTGGACAGATGTTCTGCTATTCCTAGATTCACTTTATCCCTCAAAATCATTATTCTAATTGGGCTTCCATTCCCATTACATGTTAACAATGACCCACTGCATTGTTGAATTCAATGGAATCTTTCTTTTTAAAAAATATAATAAATATAAACTACATTAAATAAAAAAAAATCATATCATAGGCATTTTAAAGAAATACAGTTCAGCTTGAGGCAAAGTCCCATCTGCTATCGACCTCTGAAACTTACAAAACCATTTAATTGCTTCTAATAAACAAATGGAAAGACAAAGGATAAACACTTTCAATATCATAAGGAGAAATTGGGATGTTAAACATGAGTCATGGATCCTCTACAGTTCAGTAAACCTGCAGTGCATCCTTCATTCAGTTTCAAAGTTTGAGTCATTCTTAAGATGATTGTTTTATCTCCTTGGGGCCACATGTGGACCCACCATTGTCACAGGCATGCCCAACTGCCACTTTCTTGGTTCCACCCTCATCAAGCACCTGGGTGTCATAAAGCTTCAGACCTCACCTCCAAAGACTGTTGGGGTGGTTGCAACACCTTACACAATCTTTTGGTTAGAGTCTTATCTCCCTTAGTACAGTGAGGTGAAGTTAACATTCCCCTTAACTTTTGGCATACAGGCTCAACCCTCTCAGAGCAATGAGTTGACCACCTGGGCTTCCCTAACCTTTGGCATACAGGTTCAACCCTGTCAGAGCAATGAGTTGACCACCTGTCCTTCTCTAATATATGGGGGACAGGTACACCACTCTCAGGCCTATGGGGTGTTGACCTTAAATCCCCTAATCTTTGAGGAATGTGCTCCAGCCTTTCTGCACCCTGGGATGGCATAACTCTCCCAGAATATTGGGCGGGGTCATCCACCCTCTCCAACTGCTCGGGACAACTCACACTCTCTGCACCACGGGGCATCAAAACTTTCTCAGAACATTGGGTAGGAGCATCCACCCTCTTCAACTGCAGGGGAAAACTCACCCTCTCTGTACACATGGGTGGGGCTCCTCTCTTGGCCCAAGGCAATGTCTTAAGTCTAAATCTCTGCTTCCATGGTTTTCTTCTTAAAGCTGATTTTACTTCAATCTCTCCTTTCCATGTTATCTTTTGTCCAAGCCAACAGTGGTTTTGTTCATCCAGCTCTCTCTACAACTTTGTTGGTTTAGCATGCAGGAAGCAGGGGTCCAAGCCAGCAGACAGTAAGTCTTTCCACAAGTCTTTCCTAGATAACTGCATCTTCAATTCTGATTTACACGTTCAAAGTTTGCTCATGTCTTCAAATGGGGCATTTTTATCTGGGAATTTCATTTCCAGAAACTTGGAAGTTCCAGAATCAGATTCTATTTTCTTTGTGCCCAAAAGTTCATTCCTTAGTGTATTTTTCTCATCTAGTATTTTGCTATAAGCTGCAAGGAGAAGCCAAACCAAATTCTCTGAGTTTACCTTGGAAGGTTCTTTAGCTAAATGCTCTGGTTCGCCATACTCAAATTCTGTCTTCCTTATAACACCAGGAGTTAATCTTGCAAAGTTCTCTGCAACTTTAAAACATGGATCACCTTTCCTCCAGTTTCCAATATTAGTTTCATCATTTCTTTCTTCCTTTTTTTTTATCATTTATTTCTAAGGCATCATAGAAAGTCTCTTTAGCATCCATAAGACTTTCAAGACTCTTCAAAATGATCTAGGCCTTTTCCATCAAGCATTTCACAATTCCTCCAAAGGATAACACTTACTCATTTATAAAACCGTTCCAACATTTTGGCATATGCAAATGCATTTCCCCATTCCTCGGTACCAAATTCTATATTAGTCAGCCAAGGGGGTGCTAATGTGAAATACCAAAAACGGGTTAGTCTTTATAAAGGGTATTTATTTGGGGTAGAAGTCCACAGATACCAGGCCATAAAGCATTAGATTTCTTCTCACCAAAGCTCATTGTTACCTGTTGGAGCAAGACAGTTGCCGACGTTTGCCGGGGTTCAGCCTACATGTGATCCTCTCTTCCTGGGGCTGCATTTCTCTTTGGGCTTAGCTCTTTTGTATCCTCCACAAGGTCAGCTGTAGACTATCAGGCAAATGGCTCACTTATCTTCTTCTGGGGCCTTTACTCCAACATCAAACTACTTCTCAAAAAAAACTGCATCAACTGTCCTTTGCCATACCTTCTATATTTGAATCCCCCACCCACTAAGGGGTGGGTTTCAACACCCTCCTGACATGGTCCAGTCAACGCCCCAATCATGCTCATATTAACAGATCAATTTACAAGGATGATTCAATTATATTTATGGAATTCATAATTACATCAAATTCCCCAATGGTTACATCTGGTGTGTAATGAGGCTTGATTTCTGAATGAAAGCTTTCTCACATCCATCACATTCATAGGGTTTCCCTCCAGTATGTATTCTCAGATTGTTAATGAGGTTTTCCTTCTGGTGGAATGTTTTTCCACATTCATTGCATATATAGGGTTTTTCTCCAGAATGACTGCTCTGATGTTTAATGAACTATTTCTTTTGGCTGAAGGATTTTCTGCATTCTTTACATTCATTTTTTTTCTGTCCACTTTGAGTGTTTTCATGTTCTCTGAGATATGATTTGTACCTAAAGGCTTTTTCACATGCCTTACATGTATATGGTTTCTTCGCAGTAGGAAATCTCTTGTATCTGAGATTTGACATTTAAATTGAAGCTTTCCCATATATATATATATGATTTCTCTTCAGTAAGAATTTTCTGATGAATAAAGAGGTTTTCTGTCAGGTTGAAAAATTTCCCACACATATTACATTTCTATGCTTGGTCCCCTGTATGGCTTTTAAAATGAGGAGTAAAAAAATGAGTGTAAAGAGCAGACTACATTCAGGACACTCATGGCTCCTCTCTAGTATGAATTTTATCATATTCCATGAGGTTTTATTTCAGATGGAAACATTCCAATGTTCATGACAATACTAATTTTTGTATGAATATTTCATGCTCTATGAGAATTAATACCTGGCTGAAGGATTTCCAATATTTCTTACATACACAGGGTTTTATTCTTGCATGGCTCTTTGATGGAACTTTAGCTTTCCCAAATTCATGAAATCCCAATTGTTTTCTCTCGAGGGATCTCTGGTATCTTATGAGGTTGAATTTCCAAGAAAACTTCACACTAATTACACTTTAAGGGGAGGACTACAGTGTAGGGCAAACTGGCAAAACTCATTGTCTTCATTCTTTTTTCTTTACATAGATTTCCTCATGCTTAGGTAAGTATGATGAAAATTCTTTCAAAGTGAAGTTACATTCATAGAAATGTTATTTTGAGGAAACAATGCTTGCCATCAGAGAACATATTTTCCCAAATTTCTTACATTCTCTGCCTTCATCTTATGTCTGGACTCTTGTGGAAATGTATATAGCTTCACTCACAAGCCTTTTGTCATGTGGTTCTTTCTGCTTTTTAATATTCAAGCTCCTTCATAGTTTGTGGAGTGCAGAAAAAGCAGTGCTTAGAGGGAAATTTATATCATTGAATGCACTCATTAGAAAAGAGGAAAGATCCAATATCAGTCATCTAAGCATCCAATTTGGGAGGTGCAAAAATATCTCCTTTTTATTAGTTCTATCATTAATGTCTCTTCTTGCTTCAAATGAGTATCACATTCAGCTTCATGACTTCATAACTAGGAAATGGGGAAGTGATACAGCACTTGATTCATGATGGGAACAAACAGCACCCCATAAATCAACCCTGGTACCTTCAGATTTCTGAAGGATAAGAAAGGTGCAGATTCCAAAAATGCACGAGTAAGGTGGCCCCAGAACAAATGCCTAAATGGCAAACATCAAAATCCTGAATTCTTTATTTTGAACTGACTATTTTTGTTCAATTCTTTTACTTCTATTTATTTGAATGAGATGCACTATTTAATATTCTTTAAAGTTTCCCAGGGAAATTATAACACATTTGCAAGCCTTTCCAAATCTGCACATATTATTTGTAATTGACTTGCCGAATAATGTATATTAAAATATTTTATATTCTGTATTAGTCAGCCAAAGGGGTGTTGATGCAAAATGCCAGAAATCTGTGGGTCTTAATAAGGGTCTTTATTTGGGATAGAAGCTTACACTAGCAGGCAATAAAGCATAAGTTTCTGCTTCCCCAAAGTCTATTACCCCATCTTGGCGCAAGACAGCTGCTGACATTTGCCAGTATTCAGACTTCTTGTGTTCTTCTCTTTGCAGGGCTGCATTTCTCTCTGGTTCTTCTGGTTCCTCCAGACGGTCAGGTGTAGACTATGAGGCTCTCTAATCTTTGCCTCTCGCCACAAGTCCAGCTGTGAACTGTCAGGTGAATGGCTTGTCTCTTTTCCCTGTGGCCTTCTCTCCTTGGTCATCAGAACTCCAACATGAAAAACGAATCTAGCTCTGTCCTTTGCCATGTTTTTATGTTTGATACCCCAGCCACGAAGGGGTGGGACACAATGCCCAACTGACTGTGGCCCAGTCAATGTCCTTATCATAACAAAATCGTACCCAGAATAACAGACCAGTTTACAAGCATAATCCAATATCTATTTTTGGAATTCATAACAATATCCACCTACTACATATCCATTTACACATCTTATGCTATATATTATTTTATGGTGTATTTTAACACTTTATTGGTTTCCTAGGCCACGAATATCATTATTACTTTATCCATTCAAAAGTCATTTAGATATATATATTTAAATAACAGATATTGTTATTCCATTCATCCTGAAACATGAAACTTCTGAGACTATTTTCTTTTGCCTGAAGAATATTCTTTTACATTTCTTTTAAGGTGAGTTGCTTCTAGCAAACTTTAATCGTGTTTACTCAACTGTAAAGTATTTATTTCACATCTTTCTGAAGGAATGAGATTAATTATATCTCAGGCCCTGTATGATTACCACTGCTTTTCAGAGCACACTTAGGGTTTAATTTCTTTATTCTGTTGTAAATGTAATCAGTTCTTTGGAAAAGAAATTAGGGACTTTCAGTTTTAGAGTATGCTTCCTGCTACTCCACTCCCCCACTTCAGGGAAAATCTGTGTGCTCTGGCTCTGGGGATGGGAATAAAAGCACACCTCTCTGAGTTACACACCTGATTTTCAAGCTAAGATTTGGTGGAGAAAGCACAGTATACTGAATTCTTCTTGGGCCCATTCTAGGGGACAGTGCAATGGTGGTCAGCATCCCATTTTGGTCAATGATGGCCACACCCAAAATACAGCCACTGCATCATAAGTTACCATTTCTCACAGACTTAAGAGACCCATCCTGATCCCTGCTCCCTGAGTTAATGCCCTCATTTGTATCTTGTGTGGACCCTGGAATGGTATTCTTACTAACCCATTGCTGTGTGTAAGCCTGTTGAATGTAGGACATTTTGATAAGATTCAGATAAGGGACATTTTGATTAGGTCACCTTTTGTTAGATTGCTTTAGTTTAGATAAGGTCTCTTATTAGATTTCAGGCACCAGGATGGACCACAATCATTGTGCTGAAGTCCTACATACATGGAACACACATTGAAAGAGTGCTGCCATGTTTACCCTGGCATATGGGAGAGGGTTCCAGGATCTACTAGAGCTGTGGAGAGACACAGAAACCCTGAGAGGCCGAGGGAGATGCCAGAGGGTGGACTCATGGAGTAGCTTGAAGCTGAAGATATCCAGGCAAGAGGAGAAGGGGGCTGTGTGGGCAATTGTGCTGATGGCCCACTGCTGAGATCAGGGAGAAAATGAGTTTGGAGGAGAATGCAGAGAGAGACAGGCAGGCCAAACATTTTGTCTTGGCTGGAGTCCAGGAGCAGCAGACATATGTTAAGACAGCATTTGTGATGATGCCTTGATTTGGACATTTTCACAGACTCAGAACTGTAAGCTTAAACCCTAATAAATTCCAATAAGAGCCAATCTATTTCTGGTATATTGCTATGGCAATGCTTGGCAAACTCAAATATCTGGGGGCACAGTGTTGGAGAGGTGCCCTCTTCACAAATGGCAGTGTGATGCTGCTGCTCAGTGAATTCACCTGTAAACTGTGGGTATCTCCAGAGTAGGTGGGAATGAGTACTGGAAAGATGCAGGGGGAATTGTCTTGGCAAGCAAGGTCTGAAACACAGGGAGTCAGGGAGGGGTGTCACACGGTTTGGGGAGTACTCTTAAGTAACAGATGCCCCAATATGATGTTCCTGCCTCAGGCAGTGGTTGGACAGTTGGGCAGGGGCAGATAAAAGAAAGGGTCCTGGTGTCGGAGGCAGCAGAGGAGTAGGGCACAGAGAGGAGTCTCTCTGCTCCTGCTCCTTTTGCCCTTCCCTCCTTCCCTTGGCCTCTAGCTTTGACCCTCTGGGGTCAAACTGACTTAGGTTTCCTGCTTCCTGTTCTACATTCATATTTTCCAATCTTGGGGCAGCTAAAGAAAGTGCAATGCCAAGATGGAACCTGTTGGTGTCAGGAAAGAAATGTCCAAATTCACATTACAGCATTGGCTACAGCAATAACATCACCAGAATGAGCAAGATTAGGCCAGTGACCCTACTGAAGAGTACGGGAATCTCAGAAAGTCCTGGGGCATATGGCTGACAAGAATAGAAGTGAGGTTGTGAGATAGTGCCATGTTTTCCGAAAACCTCAGAGTGTGCAGATGCCAGGTATTTCTCAGACTAATATAAAATTTTCAACACATATTGAAGAGTTGAAAATGATGCAGACCTATTCAATCCCAGAAGAGAATGGAGGCATTGCATGTGAAGAAGCTGATGAACACCTGAAGAAGCTGGAGTGTAACACGTGTTCACTGCAGCTACCTCAAGCCAGAGATCTAGTGTCCTGTTTGGGAACCAATATCTCAGAGGCCCAATGAACTCCATCATCATAGGTTTTCGATCCTCAAAGAGGAACAGGGAGAAAGTCCTGCTCAACACTCACAGTCTCAGTTAGTGATGTGAGTCACTCTTGCAGGTCTTCACTGGGGAGGAAGCAGCAGGAAGTAGTCTTCTACTTTGGTGTTAACAGCCTCCTAACAGGACATATGTTGAGAGCAGTGTGGCCATCATATGGTCCTGTCCATGATCCCCATGCTGCATGCTCCATCTTGCTGAGGGAGGTCTCCCCCATCTAGGCAGCTGGGGAGCATGCCGAGGGAAGTGAGCACTTTTCCTTTATGGGTGACTTCATTTGGAAAGGATGAGGGGAAGTCCCCCCTAGTAATGTTGCAGATACAAATCAATATATTCAAATGAACCAATATGTATGATTTCATTGTGTACTATTTTCATAATTTCTTTTAAATTATAACAAAATTATCCGTGCAAACAGTAAAAAAATATTTGATATCGTCAGGACAAACAGTCAAATTCCTTCTCTAGGCTCAATCCCCATTCTTCCTTCCTCAGAATTTTATGCATTGGCAGATTCTTTTGCGTACACATTTCTGTTTGAAAATACATGCATTCTCTAGTTTCATCTATCCCACACCCTATCTCATTTGAGAAAAATTCTGGAGTACAACTTAAGAGAATAAATTACTTTTCCAACTTCTTAAAATACTTGAGATTAGGAGTATATCAACTAATTATGAAAGGATCATTTCTGATTTAAAATAACAAAGAAAATTGGAGTTAAGTATTACAGGCCACTGTACTTCAGTGGCTGTTAAACTTGAATCCTCATCAGAATGAGGTGAAGAAACTGGAAAAATATCAATGGTTGGGGAGCTTTAAAAGAAAATGCTAAAATAATGGGAAGCATTATTTTTAAAATAGTAATTTCTGAAATCCTTACCAAGAATGTAATGGATTGAAGAACCCATGCAAACAATCAGGATAATTTGGAATAAGTGGAAAGCCCCTCTTTACATAAACTAAGAGAAACATCAAGTTCTGAGGCATAAGTTATTGGTAACAAATTGAACACAGATGAATGTGGAAGAAGATGTGGGAGTAGCAGTTCTCAGAACAAACTGCAAGTGCACTTTTCCAAGAGAAGAAAGGCATCCTGAATTGCACAGTCACAGCCACTTCCTTAAAAGGTTGGCAACAAGTTGCACAGACTGGTGGTGGAGATTTTTTGGACATCCACCTTCATTACATTCAAAGGGTTTCTCTCCAGTATGAATGTTGTAATGTTTAATAAGATACTGCCTCTGGCTGAAGGCTATTCTACATTCTTTACATATATAGGGTTTCCCTCCACTATGAATTTTCTCATGGTCAGTGAGATAAGATTTGCTACTGAAGGCTTTCCTACATTCCTTGCATATATAGGGTTTCTCTACAGTTTGTCTTCTCTGGTGTGTAATGAGGCTTGATTTCTGAATGAAAGCTTTCCCACATCCATCACATTGAGAGTTTTTCTCTCCAGTATGTATTCTCGGACGGTTAGTGAGGTTTTCCTTCTGGTTGAAGGCTTTTCCACATTCATTGCATATATAGGGTTTTTCTCCAGAATGAATACTCTGATGCTTCATGAACAATTCCTTTTGGCTGAAGGCTTTTCTGCATTCTTTCCATTCATTTTGTTTCTGTCCACTGTGAGTTTTTTCATGTTCTCTGAGATATGATTTGAACCTAATGGCTTTTTCACATGCCTTACATGCATGGGGTTCCTTTGCACTAGGAAACCTCTCGGACCTGAGATTTGACATTTGAATTAAAGCTTTCCCATATATATGTCATTTATCTTTAGTAAGAATTTTCTGATGAATAAAGAGCTTTTCTGTTAGGTTGAAAAATTTTCCACTTGTATAATATTTCTATGCTTGTTCCCCTGTATGGCTTTTAAAATGAGGAGTAAAAACTATGGTAAAGTGCAGA
>JAKSZT010054235.1:25561-36826 GCA_026826555.1 Tolypeutes matacus | reverse complement strand
CCCAACTTCTTACATTCTCTGCCTTCATCTTAAGTCTGTACTGTTGTGGAAGTGGATGTAGTTTCACTCACAAACCTTTTGTTACAAACACATTTCTGTTTGTAAATACATGC
Source organism: Tolypeutes matacus (assembly GCA_026826555.1). NCBI lineage: Eukaryota > Metazoa > Chordata > Mammalia > Cingulata > Chlamyphoridae > Tolypeutes > Tolypeutes matacus. Next base: position 36,713 of record JAKSZT010054235.1, on the reverse strand, counting down.
ATTCTCTAGTTTCATCCATCGCACACCCTATCACGTATGAGAAAATTTTTGGAGTACAACTTAAGAATATGAATAAATGTTCTACCTTCTTAAATACTTGAGATTAGAAGTATATCATCTAATTATGAAAGGATCATTTCTGATTTAAAATACTAAGAATAATTGGAGTGAATTAGAAAGCAGGCTCTTGTAATTTCATGTGGAGGTAGACGGTGGCTGGAATGATACAAAGAAAGTTAGGTACCAGGGGAACTTCACTCCATGTGGAACGCAGGCATGTTTATTTAGGCTGAAGCTCCTTTTTATACTAAAAAGGTGAAAATAAAATAGGGCGTTCTTCACTAGTTCCTCTGCTTGGTACGTAAGAGTGCTGCCTCTTTTTGTGTTCCCAATCTTTCTTGGAAATTCAGGCAATAACATCTTTCTGGTGTGTTCATTGTGCTCTGCCTCCTCCTACTGATGTTTGCAGTATATAGTGTCCTGGGAGACATTTACTAATGTTTCTCTGCCAGCAAGTGTGCTTTTAAAATTCTTAACCCTTTATGCTCTGACCCTCAGCATCTTTTCCAACAATTCTCCCTTTTTTGTTTTTGGTCCAGGGTGAATGTGCCTGTGTTAGGTAGCCCTCCTCTGAAGGCCTTACCCATCACTGGCCACCAGCCAAGCTCCATGCACCAGGGTTTGAGAGTTAAGGGTTTTAAGCAGAATCAAGTTATTGGTGTGGCTGGCCTCTTGGCCCTATTAATGCCGGACAGTAGTGTTTTGTGAATGCCTCCTAATACAGTTAAGAGCACCAATGGTGACCACAATGACGTTAGCAAATACAGAGGTTGATTTCCACCAATGAAGGGGGTATATTTTATTTAATTGATCTGTCATGAATTGCTAAAATTTACTGCCTGGAAGTGAAGTAAGTTGATTCTCAGACATGCTCAAAATCTTCTTTAGCAAATCTGTAATTTCTATGGATAAATTTGTGTGATGACCTCTTAAGTGGTTTTTAATTTTTCTCCTTCATAATGGGTATCATTGCTTGAGAAAGGAGTGATACCAAAAGCACTTTCATTCCAATCACACTTTGAACATTGTTTTAAATTTAGATTACTTACCTGATCTCCCATTTGTGTAACAGCCATCTGTAAGCCATTAAGCCTATTGTTAATCTGCTCTCAATATATGCCTGACTATGCCATAAGTCACTAGCATTTTGATGCCAATTTCTAACATATTGTCATGTTTGGATATTTTCATGTAGCGGTTTTCCCTCCACAGCAGCAGCTGTAATAATACCTATAAGCCCTAAAACAGCAGGTATAATTAATCCAATTAAATGTTTGTTTTTTTCAAGTAATGATTTAAAAAGTGACAAAGGATAAGGTTCTCAGGGGAAGACTGCCAGCAGTGATTCAAGCGGATCCAAACCCATATTCCACGACAATGACATCCTATTTGAACTGTAGTAGAACTGTCCTATAAAACAGACTTTGATACACAAGTGTAAAGGGAGTAATTAATGCAGAAAAATCATGTTTGTGTAATGCTTGCTCTTCCTACTATAAAAACAATGGGATCCTGTACACATATTTTAAGAAATTAAGTGGATTTGTTTTTAAACTGGTAATATTAATTTTATTGCCTTGCCATTCAAAAATTAAGCTAGTTCTCAAAAATAATTTCCAGAAATAATTCTTAGTTTTGTTTAGCATCTCATAGTTATGGGATAAATCTTCCCTGATGAGTCCAATTTAGTGACGTATTTATACTTATGACATCCCCAAAATTCTAAAAATAATGATAGCATTCTTTAGTTGTTTTTGTTGAATTACTAATTTTTCAACTTATGATTGTGTTTACATTAGGTTTCAGTATCCCTATAAGGGCCTGATTCTTTTTTAATTCTATAGGAATTCTTAAAGAGCACAACCTCAGACGAAACATGGCATGTATGCCATTTATCATTTTGTACTATGATTTTGGGGCTGTATACATGGATCAATGGATCCTATGCAGTTAGGTCATTCAAGAAAAGGAAATTTTCAAAATATTTCCCTTCCTCATCAGGTTTTAGATGAAACAAGAGTCAACGGGCCCAGGAAAATGAAAAGACTGATTAATATAAACAGGGTAGGATTTGTCCCCCCAAGTCAACAATTTTAAGAGAGGTGAATAAGCCCAATTTCTATAATTATGTGAAAGTGCACTTTTTACTGCTGTGGTTCTCAAGGTAAGCATAGCAAGGAATAACTGTGTTAGTGTGAGATTCTGCCTTTTATAATTTAACTTATTTTCTGCTTTTTGTGTCAGCTTTGGCTTGTTTATGTCTAGGTTTCAGATGTCTGGACAGGACCCAAATCTGGTCTCCTTTATCTGTAATCATAAGAGCAAAACCTCGTGCATATATCCTAACTTAATTTGGCCTTATCCCATTGATTATTATTTTTATGCTTTCAGTGAACTAGTTGTCCAATATTTGTTTCTGTATTATTGCCTGATTTTTGCCAGAAATTCTCTGCTGCTGATATATATGATTCTGACCTTTGGCTTAAAATATTTACTGTAAATAATGCTTGATATAATTGTTCTCACACCTCACCATTTCCACCTTTTTTTCGTTTTTGCAGCATTTATAGAGATTTAACTGTTAATTTTTTGTGATAATTATACATACATTCACAGGCTTACTAAATCAGGGGATACACTGACATACTTGGCCCATTTTTGCCTAGAGTCCTGGATTGAAACAAGATAAATGTTAATACATATTTAATTTAATAAGCTTATATTGACAATTAGGGTGAGAAACAAATAACATAACTAATTAAAAGATTAAGTCAATATTGAACAAAGTTACAGAATGACAGATAAATAGAGCAGTTTTATACATATAATTGCCAATATTTAGCTTTTAGCTGGGAAGTGTTGAAGTAGCATCTGATACTAAAGTTTTGGTTGACTGTGTTTAGTATTAATGAAATTGATACTATAGAGGTCAACTTGTGAGTATTTTCTTAATTCCCGAGGAAGAGGCCACCCTCCTCAGGAAGGAACACAACACTCCCTGGGCAGTACATTTTAAGGTTTATGCATCAATCCCTGGGAGAGTGGCCAGCTCCTTGAGAGAGGAATACAACACCTGTAGAAATGCACTTTATTTTTTTTTTATTTTGTTACAAAACGTCCTTGATGTGCTTACTATTTTAATTTCCAATATTTTTCCTGAAATGAGAAAAGTGTTAAATGGCAAGGTGTTGGTTTGTTGATTAACAAAGATTTCTGCACGATACTTTACTTTTAGGCTTGAACAATACTTACTTAACCTATTTTTTAAAAAGATATTTAGTTTCAGAACTGTTCAAATTTAAAACAGTTTTATATATAAACTTAATAAAATAATTTTATGTGTATCAAACAAGTGATTAAATTATTTATATATGCAATGCATTGTACTGAAGTTTTGATTAGTATTTCAGTATATTATACATAATTCATAACCACATTAAATTATACAACAACTGACATCCAATGAATAAACTTTTGCTTCTTAAGCATTTAAGATTCTTGGTAGCATGATTAGAATGACCTCAATTTTTTTATTTTATATAGTTTGAGGCATAGGTAAAAACAAATTTGTATTTTCTTTTTGGGCAGTGGGGTAATACATTAACTTGTAATTTTAATAGTTGCATTGGTTTTGTTGTTACCATCATCATTAGAATTGGGGCTGTCACTTACAGTGTTGAATAGAAACTTGATTTAGTGTTGGCTATTTTACAGGAAGGAGAATGTGGCCTGGTTTGACTTGTTTAAGAAAATATTAAAGAAAGCTTAAACAAGTTTTAAAACAAAGCGATAGTGACAAAACTGGATATTAATTTTTTGCAACCAACTAGCAATATTTGGGACCATTGCATGCTGCAGTGGTGTTATTTTATTTTATTCTAATTTATTGTTATGCACTATCCTGGCAGTCTTTAATGGCTGCTTTCTTCTTGTACTTATAACTAAAATTATGATTAATAATATATTTTATTTACTGTTATATTGAAACATTATTATATTTTCAGGAATTTTATACACTTTTAAAGTATTCATATGAACTTTTTGTTCATATAACTTTTTTATAAAATTAGAAAATTTATTTTAATCATACAACATATTTAAATACCTCATTCAACTGACATCACATGAACTTAAGTATTTTTAGTATTTTACTTTTTTTAGGTAAAAGGCCAAGTTATTTGTGACAGTTTGAAATAAAAGCTATCTTTTAGGATTTGACTTTGAGAAAGCAAGTTCAAACATTGTGTTCTTTTTAAAAGTGATAAGACCTGTTTCTTCATGGAAAGGTTAAATTTAAAGTATAAGAAGTCATTTTGATAAAACAGACGTCCTTTATTGCATACTGAATTTTGAGGAGAAAAACTTTGTAAACTTTTACTAAAACAGACTACTGACTTAATAAATTTTGAGAAAGAATAACACTTTAACTTTATATTATTATGTTGTTTGACATTAAAGCTTTTAAATATTTATAGATAGACTGCTCAAATTTTAATTAGCTTTGACCATAAAAATTCCTTTTGCACAAGCCTTTTGCACTTTTATATTTATACATGTTTTGTCCCACATTTTACTTTCCTTTAATAACTAGTTTTTTTATCTTAGGATGAAATGACTTTCTTTTCTTTAATAATAAAATCACATTCTATATACCTTTCATATTTAAGTTACCACAATGATTTTGGAAACTACTTCCAAGCAAACTTCTGACAACACATAATTACCATCAACATTAAACAAACTTGTTAGAATAATGATTTAATTTGAATATAAAAATTTTTATTATTTTAACTAATTTCCATATTTATTTATGTAAGTTCTTATTTAATTTATGGTCATTTGAATAGAGCTCTCATAATAAACTTCATTTAACAATTTAATATTACCATTCAGAGGTATCAAAATATACACGGACACTGAACAGACAAATAAAAAAGAATTATGACACACTAACAGAAACATAAACCTTACTAATTTGACACATAATTTTCAATCCTTTGGTAAGGCTGTCTTCAAGCTCTCCATCATTTCACATCTTTGATTTTACTGTTTTTAAGATTTTTTTCTGGAATCTGTGTTACCTGTAATATATAAGCTTGTTCTTTGAATCACTTTTGTTCATAATCAGCAATGAGACAGGACAACTTAAACAGCCTAAATACAGTTAAGCGCTAATTTAGCATTTTATACAGATATTTAACTTGTATATTTTGGATTACTACTCTTTAGGAGTACACTTACGCTAAAAGTTAAGATTACAGCGATAAGTCTTTTAATTCCTGTTCTTAATTTTGGGTACTCTCAGTGAATGACTAATAAACTTAGTTTCAGGTGAGGAAAGATCAAATACTGTACTGATTTTGGTAACTGCCTTAAGTTACAGGCTGAGTGAACTGCTCTGTTGCTGACTAGGTAAATTTGAGCAAGGCTGGGAAATGTTCTCATATTGTTTGTCTGAGGGCCTTGAGGAAGGCCCAGTTGGAAGTTTCCTGACTTATCAATGAGACTACCATTTTTATGATATTTAGAATGGCATCCATTGGCACAGTGTAACACTTTTTGGCATTTCAGACACACACAACTTGGTATAGAATTATTATTGACACTAAATAGAACACTTACACTAGTTTTGGCTTGGCAATCTTTTTTCATATCTTCTGGTTTACCACATTTAAAGCAATTTAAATTAGTAATCATAGGACTATGTCCCTTTAGAGGAGCTGCAAGAAGGTTCATTTTATACGTATTAGGCCCACTGTTTTGGCATATATTTATATAATCCTGTAAAGTTCTTCCATTTGCCTTTATAGGACATAAAGCCTTTTTACACTCACTGTTAGCATTATCAAAAGCCAACATTAGAATAAACATTTCTTTAAGATCAGATTGAGTTACTGTCTTGTTGACTACATCTGCCAGCCTTGCTACAAATTCAGCATAGGGTTCAGTATTTCCCTGAACAATTTTTGAAAATGATTGTAAAACCTGTCCAGGGGTTTAGATTCATCGCCAGGGAGCTAGGCAGCACAATTGCTCTTGCACAATGGCAATATCATCATATTGAGCTTGGCGAGGTATCCCAGCCCATTGACCTGTTCCCAATATTTGTTCAGCAGTAATAGGCACTGGTGGGTTTTGCTGTTGATTTTGTTGTGCTACAAAATTATCTTCATCAGCCCACCAAGTTTTAAATTTTAAAAATTCTGCAGAATTAAGAACAGCTTGAGCTCACAAATCCCAGTCCCAGTGTATTAATCTGTTTGCTTGTGCTCTTCCTTGCACCAATTCTTGAGTATAAGGAGAATTTACATCATATTGAATGCATGCTTGTTTTAATTCTTTGATAGTGTTAGAAGGAATAGGAGCATGCTCATATTGTAGACCCTCTTGGGGATTGCTACCATCTACTGGAATTTGAGTAACTGTTACTGGAAAAGTAAAAATAAATGCATAGAGTCTGAATTTCTTTCTCTACTTCCTTGTACTATACTTTTCATAATTCTGGTGTTGGCAGAAAATCATCAACTGTTGGAGGGTCATCAAATGTTGTAAAAAGTGGATCAGTAGCTACCTTCGGAGGTGCAGACATTGGTTCAAAGACAATAAATCATCTTTTGGAGCTGACAGCTTAATGAGCACTGGAAAAGTTTCATAAACTCTCTTTTTCTTTTTTTAATTTTTATTAGGCATGAGTTAATCTGTTTTTGCCTGTTCATTAACTTTTCATATATGTTTTCATTAATATCATCATTAGCTTGTTCTGCTACAGTTTTAACAATATCAGTATCCATTTTAATATCTTCATTTTCATCTGACTTTAATGGTTCAAGAGCAAGAGAAATAAGACTATACAAAGATCATACATAACAATGTTTCTGTACAAGAGAAAAGAGTTTTAGTAACTCTAGGTTCCTCACAGATACCACTGTATTCTTTAAGAGGGTCTTCAAAACTTGGGATTATTCCTCTAACCGAGTTGACTGATTACCAATTACCCTGTTGATCAAGATTATTCGACTCACCAATGGAATGCAAGGACTGTCTGACCCGGCAGTCCTTGTTTCCATGGCACTGATCCAGTGAAAATACCAGTTGTGCACCATGTAAGTGGCCATCTGAGGTAGTCAGCGCTGAGAGTGATCCAAAGAAAGAGTGGGATCAGTTGACCTCATTCCATGTGGAATGCAGGCAAGTTTATTTAGGCTGAAGCTGTTTTTTATACTACAAAGGTGATAACAAAAGTAGGGCGTCTTTCACTAGTTCCTCAGCTTGGTACATGAGAGCACTGCCTGTTTCTGTATTTCCAGACAAGCTTTCTTGGGAATTCACACAATTACATTTTAGTGGTGTGTTCATTCCAATCTGCCTCCTCCCACTGATGTCTGTATTATGCAGTGTCCTTGGAGATATTTACTAATGTTTCATTGCCAGCAAGCATGCTTTTTAAATGCTTAAGCCTTTATGCTCTGGCTCTCAGCATCTTTTCCAACATCCAAGGGAGAAACACAAAGGGTAAAATGCATATGAAAAAATGCTCGATATTGCTTGCTGTCAGGGAAATGCAAATCAAAACTACCATGAGATAACATCGTACACCCATCAGAATGGCAGCTATTAAAAAAATGGCAGACGTTAAGTGTCGGAGAGGATGTGGAATAATAGGGACCCTCATCCACTACCTGTGGCATTGTGGAATGACCCAGCCAATGTGGAGGACAGTTTAGTGGTTCCTCAGAAAACTAACAATAGATTTTCCATATGATCCAGCAATTCCACTGCTGGGTATATACACAGAAGACCTGAAATCAAAGACACGAACAGATATATGAACACCAAAGTTCATAGCAGCATTGTTCACAATTGTCAAAAGTTGGAATCAACCCCGGTGCCTGTCAACAGATGAATGGATAAGTAAAATGTGGTACATACATACAATGGAATATTACTCAGCTGTTAGAAGGAATCAAGTGCTAACACACGGAATAACATGGATGGATCTTGAAGACCATATGTTGAGTGAAGCAAGCCAGACATTGAAGGACGAACATTATATGGCCTCACTGATTTGAACTGAGGAATGTGAGAAGACTCTGAGAACCATCGTCTGAAAGATAGGTTAACAAGGGAGAGAAAGAGAAAAGTAGGCTGTGAGCCATCACCCATAGGGACATAATCTATGGTAAAGGGATAGAGTATAGTTGCATATTGAAGTTAGGACAGATGGATAGTGACATTACCGGCTTTCGTGGTGCAGGTTTCACACGTGGGTAGATTAGGAAGGTCAGGTTGGAATAACCAAGGCATGTATCAATGAATCTTGTCATTCCATGAGTCAAGACAGGTGAGTGTCATATGCTCCAGGGGGATTGGGAGGAAGGAACAGTTAAGATCAAGTGAGGTGTTTAGTGGTAATGGGAAAGGGTTTTCATTACCTTACGGTAATGGACAGAGGACATGGTAAATATCATCAAAAATAATTAAACTGTGCCGTCTAAATTGTAAAATACACTGTAAACCATTGACAATGTTTAGTTGCTATATATTACTATCTATAAAACAGTTAAAACAATTCTAACATCCATAAAAAAAGGTTTTAAGATGGGGTGGGGAAGTGGGAGGGAGGTTGGGTATGTGGGAGTCAATAGTATTCCATGTGTGGATATGTTGTGACCTAAAACTTCTTTGAAAATTAAATGAAAATTTGGGAGACACTGGTGAATGAGAGGGGGAAGGTGTTACATTACACTAGACATCTGATAATACCGTGATAAAAGGAAAAAAGATCAATTTTTTTTAAAAAAGGAATTTTTTTGATTTTCCCCATTTTTTGAATGGCCCAATCTGCTAAATATATTTTATTTTAAGTTAGTGATTTTTTCTTCTGAGTTTCCATGTATTTATCCCTTGCATTTAAGCTTATAATTATTATTACTTTTTCCTATTAATTGTATTTGGTTCTTATATGGGCTTCATGTCCAAGGAAGGTTTAGATCACAGAAGAGTTACAATGGGAGCTGCAGAGGATCATTGGTGGGGGGTTTCTGGGATGGGGAATTTATGGGAGTAAGTTCATCTGAATATACATGAAAGATTTATAAAATTGTTCAAATGTTCAAGGGATGGGGCATGTTCATGGTGTGTACACAATCACTCAATAAATGAGGGAATCTGAATTCCCAACCTGGAGAGCTCTGCCACAATCTCCAAGCGATCAGCAACAGTCCCCTGAGTGCAGGAGTAGTGTCTGGCAAAAGAGGATGGCCCACTGATGGGTTCTTGTTAGTGATGACTTACCTCATGACTCTGCTCTTGTAATTCAAACTTAGCCTACTCTTATGGGGTGCCTAAGGGTTGTGACCTGAGAGATTCTTTGTTGCTCAAATACGGCCTCTCTCTAAGCCAAACTCAGTATATAAATGCATTACCTTCCCCCAAACATGGGACATGACTCCCGGGGTTGAGCCTCCCTGAAAACGAGGGATAAATACCAAGTGTGAACTGGCAACATGATTGAAAAAGACCTTGAATAAATGGGAAAAAGGTAAAGAGAAAAAGGCTCATGTGGCTAAGAGACTTCAGAGTGTCGGGAGGTCATCCCAAAGGTAACACTTATCCACACCTCAGTAGGATCTCATAGAATACCAAAGTGCATATCACCCCTCACAGAGGGGCTCCTGAGGGCTCTGGAGACACCCAGGTCCTACCTAAGTGGGGATAGCACCAGAGATTGATGCCTTATTAGTGGGCTCTACTTTGGAATCTGTGCTCCTGAAAGTGATAGAGTTGGACTCAAATAAGTCCTCCCTGCACATGGTTCATCATTCCCTTCTATTCAAACCTATATATGATGATGGAGTTTTCAAGTGTACTTCCAGAGATTGGATCCTTTGGTCTACCTATTGGTCAGCTGTGCCTGGAATCTCTGTGGAGCTGCAACTCCTACCCTACAGCTCAAAGGACACATCCAAGTCATCTGGTGAGGAGACGACGATGGGCAATGGCCATCCCAGGGAATGGAGAGGGCCTGCAAGTGCAGGCAGGATAATCCCATCCACTGTATCCATAAGATAAAAGCTCTCTCTCATTGGGAGGTGGAGTGGAAATCACCATCCCAGGCCCCTCAGGGTTGGGGGAAGACCTATGGACTAGAGTGGATTTACTGGTATTCTTTTGTAGACATATTGTGATTCAAGGAATAGAAGAAATTATGAGTGAGGTGGATCCGGTGGCTGCTGGATGCTTTTGGGGCAGGGAGGGAAAAGGCAGTTAAAATACAGGTTCTTTTTCAGGACTTGGGGGTTGTCCTGAGTGGTGTTCTGTCGACAAATATAGGTCATTTTACATCAGCTTATACCATGCAGAACTGTTTGGGAGAGAGTGTGGTCTATGATGTGAATTGTGATCTATGCTTGGTGAAAAGGCCCCAGGATGTGTATATCCATTGTGGGTGATGTCCCACACAGATGAAGGATGTTTGGGTGGGAAGAAGTGGGAGGTGATGAAGGTTGGGAACATGGGAATCCCTGTAATTTCTGTGTAATATTTAAGTAATCTAAGCAAATTTAAATATATATATATATATATATATATATACCATTTATGTAATTAAATGCACATATGTGCATATATATTTATATATATATCACTTTACAAATATTATTATGTATTGTGAATATTTGATTTTTACTTAAAATAAAAAAAGAAAGAAAATGCTACAATAATGGACAGCAATATTAGTAAATTGGTAATTTTTAAAATGCTTACTCAGAATGTAATGAATTGAAGAACCAGTGAAAACAACCAGGATAATTTGAAATACGTGGAAAGCCAATCTTTACACATCTTAAGAGAAGTCTCGAGTTCTGATGCATGAATCAGTGTTAACAAATTGAACACACATGGGTGTGGAAGAAAGTCTGGGAGGAGTAGATCTCAGAAAAAACTACAAGTGCACTTTCCTAGAGGAGAAACACATCCTGAATTGCGCAGTCACACCAACTTCCTTGAAAAATTGGCAACAAGTTGCACAGACTGGAGGTGGAGAATCTTTGGAGATTCATATTCATTACATTCACAGGGTTTCTCTCCCAAT
>JAKSZT010054235.1:0-19083 GCA_026826555.1 Tolypeutes matacus | reverse complement strand
CTGGCAAAGGAGTCTTAACCCTGTCCATTGGGCCTTGGCACCAACCAGTAGTGTACCGCTCAAAAAAAGTGGACTATGTAGCTGCCAGATGGCCCAATTACCTATGAACCATCATGGCCACTGCCCTTTTAGTTAAGGAAGCCTCTAAGTTAACCTTTGGCCAAAATCTGGTGGTAACAGCCCACATTCAGTAGAAGCACTACTCCACAGTCCCTGAGACTGCTGGATATATAATGCCAGAATCACACAATATGAAGTGTTATTGTTGAACCCACCTTGTGTGGTATTCACAAAAATGGAGACATTAAAACTGGCCACCCTGCTCCCTGACTCTAGTGCACCCCCCAGTGGCCCATGACTCCTTACACTTGCTGGAATTCCTGATGGGGCTACACCCAGACTTCACCTATGTGCCTTTGCAGGAGGCTTCCCATAATCTCTACATAGATGGAAGCAGTTTTGTTTAGGATGGAATCTGTTACATGGGAGAAGCTGTAATAGAGCCACCCAAAACTATCTGGGCTCAATTTTAAGCCATGGCACCTCCGCCCAATAGGCTGAACTAATAGCCCATACTCAGGCCTTAAGATGGGGAAAAGATCAAAGTGTCAATATTTACACAGACAGTCGCTATGCCTTTGCTACACCAAGATCGAGGATTCCTAACATCTGGAGGAAAAGAGATTAAAAATAGAGCTGAAGTCCTAGCATTATTAGAAGCCATTTGGTTCACTGACCGAGTTGCCATTGTTCACTGCAATGGACCCAGGAAGGGAAACTCCCTGCAGGCAGAAGACAACTGACTAGCAGATGAAGTCACATGGGCCACCACCTTCCTACTGCTCAACCCTGTCCAAATGCACCCGACAAACCCTAGCCGGGAACTCCCAGTTCTACGCTACTCCCCAGAAGACGCCATGCAGGGGGAAGGTCTAGGAGCTAAAATTTCCCCAGAAGGTGGGTTAGTACTGCCCAATGGAATGACATATCTACTCAAAGCAGTGGGAAGTCAATTAGTCAAAATGCTGCACGACACCACACATATGGGCAGCACTAAATTTATAGAATTAATAAAAAGAGACTTTTATTTCCCAGATTTGTCTAAAATCAGCATAAGCATCACATCAAGATATGAAGTCTGTTCCAGAGTAAATCAAAGAAGAGGTGCTCAAGCTCCAGTGGGAACTAGGTTCCAAGGGATGGAACCAGGGGAACACTGGACGATAGGCTTTACTGAAATAAAGTTGGGAAATATGGGTATAGGTATCTCCTGGTGCTGGTAGATACGTATTCGGGATGGGTGGAAGCCTACCCAACAAAAAATGAAACAGCCACAGTAGTAGTTAAGAAGCTGATAGCAGAAATCATTCTGAGATTTGGGCTTCTTCTTAAAATAGGGTCAGTAATGGTCCAGCCTTCATAGCAGAGTTGACTCAACAATTGGCTAAAGCTCTGGGTATAAATTGGAAAATGCACTGTGCATTTCAGCCCCAAAGTTCAGGACAGGTTGAAAGGATGAACCACACCTTGAAAGAAACCCTAACTAATTTGGCTCTGGAGTCTGGTAAAAACTGGATGAGTCTTCTACATTTTGCCCTACTTAACGCCAGATGTACCCTTATGTGCAGGATATTATGCCCTATGAATTATTATTTGGCAGACCCCAACCCTGTTACCCAAGTTGGGGTTGGGAAAAATATCTGAATATGACAACCAATATTTTTCCTTTACTCTAAAGGAACTGGACCGGATTAAGAAAATGGTCAATTGAACAGTCCAAGAAGCCCATCCCCCTCGTCCATGTTCCAACCGTCCTTTATTTCAGGTGCAGCCCGGAAATATAGTCTGGGTACGAAAGCTCCAAGCTGGACCAGTAAAACCATGCTGGACTGGCCCATTTTTGGTGATCCTCACAGTGGCCATGGTAGTAAAAGTCGTGGGGAATAGGCAATGGATACATGTGTCTGAGTTAAAGTCGTCAGAACTGGTATGGTGGACTCAGAGTCAGGAAAGTGGACAGTCACCAGAATAGAAGACCCAATAAATATCAAGATTCCCTGGACGAGTTAAGACTAAGGGTGGGGAAGAGGAAGGGATATGGCAGCAGCCTGGCAAAAGAGTTTGCTGCCCCTGTTGGTGATTAGCGTGTGCATCAATAGTTTTTGATTAACCTCCTATAACTGGAGGATTATAAGGACAAGGGACAGAAAGGTTCTAAATGTCACTCAAACTACTGGGAAAAATCCCACCCTCTCTTTTGACCTGTGTGCCCTCCTTGGGGAGAATTGGAACAACCTAGACATAGAGCCAGATGGCCCTCCTGCAGGTCACGGATGTGGAGACAAATATTTAGAAAGAGGACTAACCCAGGCCAGGCTCTATGCTTGACCTGCAGATGGTCCCCCAGAATGTCATACTCGAGGGCAGTACCACTTAGCCCCATGGAATTCCAGAGATACTACTATCAGCTTCTTCAGGAGAAGCACAGCTCCAGAACCCAACCATAGGGTCTGGTAACCCCACTCATATCTATATTAACAATGAGTTCAACAATGTCTGGGAAGGAGGCAAAACATGGGGCCTCAGACTATTTGTAGTGGGTCAAGACGCCAGAGTTGAGTTTACCATCCAATGGGGTATTCTAAAACCCCTTCCACCCAATCTGGTGGGCCCCAACTGGGAAATTCTCCTTAACCCAGAACTGGTAATTCCACCCAAAAGGAAACCAGGACCCTTATGGTCTCTCAAATAAACCCCCCCAAGAACCCCCTTGTTATCAATGTTGTCCTTTGTCTTCACTTTCTTAAATGAGAGCCAGTCAAATGCCACCAATGATTGCTGGCTCTGCCTAAACCCCTAACCCCGTATTACATTGGAATAGGAGCAGATGGAAGAACTATCCCCAATACATCACTGTATGTTCAAAAGATATCAGTAGAGAGTTGGGAGGTCATCCCAAAGGTAACACTTATGCACACCTCAGAAGGAGCTCATAGAACATAAAAGTGCATATCACCTCACACAAAGGGACTCCAGAGAGCTCTGGAGACACCCAGGTCCTATATAAGGGGGGATAGCCCCAGAGATTGATGCCTTAACAGTGGGCTCTATTTTGGAATCTGTGCTCTTGAGAGTGACTGAATTGGACACAAATAAGTCCTCCCTGCACATGGTTCCTCAGTCCCTTCTATTCAAACCTATATGTGATGCTGGAGTTTTTAGGTATACTTCCAGAGACTGGAGCCTCTGGCCTACCTATGTGCCAGGTGTGCGTGGAATCTCGTTGGAGCTGCAACTCCTACCCTACAGCTCAATGGACTCATCCTAGTCACCTGGTGAGGAGACAATGATGGGCAACAGCCATCCCAGGGAATGGAGAAGGCCTACATCTGCAGGCAGGATCATCCCACCCACCATATCCATGGGATATAAGCCCTCTCTCACTTGGAGTTGGAGTGGACATCACCATCCCAGTCACCTCTGGATTGGGGGAAGAACTATGGACTAGAGTGGACTTGATGGTATTCTCTTGCTCACATATGGTGATTCTTGCAATGCAAGAAATTATAACAATGAGGTGGAGCCAGTGGCCACTTGACAGTTTTTTGGGTAGGGAGGGGATGAGCAGTTGAAATACAGGGGCTTCTTTGGGAGTTGGAGGTTGTCCTGAGTACTGTTGTGGCAATGGATGTAGGCCATTTTAAATCAGCACACACCACTCAGAACTGAGTGGGAGAGAGTGTGGTCTACAGTGTGAACTGTGGTCTATGGTTGGTGGCAAGGCTCCAGGATGTGTAAGTTCATTGAGGTTGGTGGGCCACACTATGGGAGATGTTTGTATTGGATGTGGTGGGAGGTGTGGGAGGTGGGCAACATGGGAATCCGAGTGGGTTCTGTATAATATTTTAGGTAATCTAAGCACCTCTTAAAATATATGTATATATATATATATAAAAAAATAACATTTTTGTAAGCAAATACACATATATGCATATATATTTATATATCATTTTACAAATGTTTGTATGTATTGTGAGAATTTTGATTTTTACCCATAATAAAAAAAAAATTTAAAAAAAAGGAAAAAAAAAAATAGACCACAGGAATGAGAAGAACTCAGAACAAAAAGTACAACTTGTATGAAAGCCTGTATTCATGGTCTCCATGGCTAACAACCTTAATCACTGCTGCTGCAGTCAGACTTGTCCTCATTATGCTGGGATTTCTAGTGGGCCCTCTTTTCATTAACTGTCTCACTTGCTCTATTCAAAAAAGAATACACATAGTAAAACTAATGGTGTTACACTCTCACTACATGCCTCTTTCTACTGACGCAGAGTCAATGGTTTGGCCAATTCCATTACAGGAGTAGGGAATGAAAAGGAAATAGGACAACACCAATTCTCCCCAGAAGGAACCCCAAGCTTATAAAATATGTGTGGTCGTTAAAAACCTGGACGCCCATCCGGGACTAATGGGGAAATGGCAGGCCTAATGCCAGAATGCCGCCACTCATGCTGGGAAGAGGTAAATCACTCCCACCCCCACTGAGATGCTAATGCAAATATCCACTTTTGTAACTCTGCTTGCGTGCTTTCCTCAGAAACCTATATAGAAATGCACATGTTTAAACATACCAATCCTGTCTCTTGCCACACTCGGGAAAGTTTGGCATGCACAGGAAGAAAGTCTATAAAAGCTTCAGCCTCCAGATTTTAGGTGTGACTCTTACTAAAGAGCACGCCCCAGCCATTAATAAAGTTTCCAATAAATTTTTCTCCTGGGAATTGGTATTTATAGGAAGTGTTCCACTTCACAGTGCAACAGTGGTCAGCGCACCATTTTGCTCAATGATTGCAAAACCCAAAGCACATCCACTGCTTTATGAGTTCCCATTTCTCCCAGAATTAGGAGATCCCTCCTGATCCCTGTGCCATGGTTTAAAACCCTCCTTTGAGTCTTGTGTGGACCCTGGAAAAGTATGTTCGTACTAACCCATTGCTTGGTGTGTAAGCCTTTTCTATGTAGGACTTTGTGGTTAGATTCAGATAAGGGACCTTTCAATTAGCTCACATTTTGTTAGAATGCTTTAGTTTAGTTAAGGGCCTCTGATTAGATTTCAGGCACCAGGATGGACCCCAATCATTGTGCAGAAGTCCTACATACAAGGAACACACAATGAAAGAGTGCTGCCATGTGGGAGAGGGCTCCAGGATCTCCTACAGCTGTGGAGAGACACAGAAACCCTGAGAGGCTGAGGGAGAGGCCCGAGGCTGGAGTCATGGAGCAGCTTGAATCTGAAGCTATCCAGGCCAGAGGATAAGGGAGAGGTGTGAACAATTGTGTGTGATGGTGCACTGCTAGGCTCAGGGAAAAAGTGAGTTTGAAGGAGAAGGCAGAGTGTGACAGGTAGGCTGAACATTTTACCTTGGGATGAGACCAGCAGCAGCTGACTCTTGTTAAGACACCATTTTTGATGATGCTTGATTTGGACATTTTCACAGCCTCAGAATTATAAGTTTTAACCCTAATAAATTCCAATAAAATCAAAGTATTCCTGGTATTTTGCATTGGCCGTGCTTGGCAAACTCAAACCCCTAGGGACACAGTGTTGGAGAGCTGCCCTGCTCCCAAAAGGCAGTGTTATCCTGCTGTCCAGGGAATTCACCTGTAAACTGTGGGTGTCTCCAGACTAAACAGGATTGAGTACTGGTAAGATGGAGGGGGAAGTGCTCTTGGCCAGCAAGTCCTGCAAGACAGGGAGTCAGGCAGGGGTTTCACATTGTTTGGTGAAATGTATAAAGTACCTGGCTCAGGAAGTGGTTGGGCGATGGGCAGTGACAGATAAAAGCATGAGACCTGGAGTCTGGTACAGCAGAGTCAGGGCACAGAGAAGAGACTTCCTGCTCCTGCTCCTTTTGCCCTTCCATCCTTCCCTTGGCATCCAACTTTGACCCTCTGAGGTGGCTGTTCTTACTGTACCACTTCTGGGTCTAAGGCACAGACTCAGGTGTCCTGTTTCCAGTCCTACATTCAACTTCACCGATCTTGGGGCAGCTAAAGAAACAGCAATGCCAAGATAAACCATATTGGTGTCAGGAAGGAAATGTCAAAATTCACATTACAGCATTGGCTACACCAATAACATCACCAGAATGAACAACATTAGGTCAGTGACCCTAAAAAATAGTACAGAATCCCAGAATGTCCTGGGACATATGGCTGACAAGAATTGAAGTGAGGTTGTGAGAGGTTGTAATGTTTGCAGAAAACCTCAGAGGGTGCCAATGCCAGATATTTTTCAGACTAAGTTAATATTAAATTTTCAACACATTTTTAACAGTGTTGAAAATGCTGCAGACTTCCTCAATCCCAGAAGAGAACAGAGGGGTTGGATGGGAAGAAGCTGATGAACAACCGAAGAAGCAAGACTGTAACACGTGTTCACTGCAGGTCCCCGAAGCCAGAGAGGGAATGTCCTGTTTGGGAACTAAACTATCAGAGCCCCAATGAAAACCATCATCATAAGTTCTGAATTGGCAAAGGAGGACAGGGAGACAGCCCTGCTCAGAACTCACAGCCTCACTTAGCGATATGACTTACTCCAGCGTTTCTTCACTTGGGAGTAAGCAATAGGAAGTCTGTCTTCTCCTGTGGTGCTAACAGCCCTCTAACAAGACACGTGTAGGGATCAGTGTGGATTTCACACAGTCACATCCATGATCTTAGTCTCCATTCTCACCCTTGCTGAGGCAGGCATCCACCTGTCCTGGCAGCTGGGGAGGGGTTCGAGGAAAGTGAGCACTTTTCCTTTATGGGAGACTGTATTTTCTAGTGGTGAGGGGTAGTGCTCCCCCCATAATGTAGCAGATACAAAACAATATCTTCAAATCAACCACGTTGTATGATTTCATTGTGTACTATTTTCATAATTTCTTTTAAGTTATAACTAAATTATCTGTGCAAAGCGTATAAAAATAATTTATGTCTGTTATTACAAAGAGCAAAACTCCTTCTCTAACCTCAAGCCCCATTCCTCCTTCCTCAGAATTATCTGCATTGGCACATAGTTTTGGGTACACATTTCTGTTTGTAAATACATGAATTCTCTAGTATCATCCATCCCACATCCTATCACATTTGAGAAAATTATTGGAGTACAATGGCAAGATGAAACCTCTTGTTGTCAGGAAGGAAATATCAAAAATCATATTACAGCATTGGCTACAGCAATAACATCACCAGAATCAGCAGCATTAGACCAGTGACCCAAGTGAATAGTACAGGAATCTGAGAAAGTCCTGGGACCTAGGGCAGACAAGAATAGAAGTAAGGTTGTGAGATAGTGCCATGTTTGCAGAAAACCTCAGAGGGTGCAGATGCCAGATATTTCTCAGAATAATTAAATATAAAATATTCAACACATTTTGAACTGAGTTGAAAATGATCCAGATATCTTTAATCCCAGAAGAGAACGGAGGGGCTGAATGGGAAGAAACTGATGAACACCTTAAGAAGCTGGAATGTAACACATGTTCACTGTAGTGAGGTAGTGTCCTGTTTGGTAACAAACTCACAGAGCCCCAATGAAAACCATCATCATAGGTTCTTGATCTGCAAAGGAGAAAAGGGAGAAAGCCCTGCTCAACTTTCACAGTCTCATTAGTGATGTGAGTCACTCTAGCGTGTCTTCACTGGGGAGAAAGCAGCAGTAAGTCCGTCTTCTACTTTTGTGCTTACAGCCCTCTAATCAGACACGTGTAGAGAGGAATATGGCCTTCACATGTTCGTATCCATGCTCCTCATACTCCGTGCTCACTCTTGGTGTGGGAGGCATATACCTGTCCAGGCAGCTGGGGAGAGCATCGAGGGGAATGTGTACTTTTCCATTATAGGGGACTCTATTAGCAAAGGGTGAGGGTTCCCCTCTCACCAGTAATATCACAGATACAAATAAATATATTCAAACCAACCACTTTGTTTTATTTCATTGTGTACTATTTTCATAATTTCATTTAAATTATAACGAAATTATTTGTGCAAAGAGTATAAAATTTATTTGTGTCTTACGGCACACAGTCAAATTCCTTCTCTAGCTTCAACAACCATTCCTCCTTCTTCAGAATTATCTGCATTGAGAGATTCTTTTGGATACAAATTTCTGTTTGTAAATACATGCATTCTCTACATTCATTCATCCCAAACACTATCACATATGTGAAATATATTGGAGTACAGGTTAAGAACATAAATAAAATTTCTAACTTCTTAAAATACTTATGATTAAAAGTATATTATCAGATATTCAAGATGGCTTTAGTGTAGGAGGGCACACACTGCAAGCTCCCAGATCAAGGCGGATTGTGGATGGGGTACTGCCCGGGGGTCTGTGCTGTGCACGCATGGAGTGAAAAGCTTGAGACATCTGCGCGGATCGGTGGCGTGGACAGAACGATGGAGATTCGTGAGTTTTGAGGCTGCCGGTGGAGGTTGGCATGGGCAGCTGAGCCCCACAGTTAGGAAAAAAAAATTGAATAAAACGGCCATTTGGAGCCACGGGTGGGGCGAAAAAGTTTTATTTTCTGGGGATCTGGCTGCCTGGCGCCCCTTGGACCTTGTGTGAACAGATCAAACGAGCTATTCAGCACCCGGTGAACCGGAGCGGGGATTTTGGTCGGGGAACGGAGCTGATTTCCCTAGCCACCCAGGGATAAGACCCGGGCCGCTGCAGAGCCAGGAAGAAGGGACACTTCCCAAAAAATGGAGGGTTCTGTTGGAAGACAGGGAAGGATATTATATATTTTCAGACATCGATCTGGCTTCCTGCATTGCCCCATAGCTTTTGGGAGTAGATAAGCCGACCTGAAGCAGCATTAGGCTGAGAGCGGATGCGAATCTGCATTCAAACTGATTTACTGAGCAGCTCAGTGACGCTCGAGCTCGGCTCCAGAAGGGGCGGAATCGGCCATCTTTAGCAATCCTCACTGAGTAACAATAGAGCTACAGCTAACATGGGGAGTCCGGAAAGTGGGACGTGATTGATTAATTTCCACGGGCCCAGCTAGGGTCCCTTCCGTAAGGGGGTTGGTCTAGAGGAGGAATTATTTTGGGTCCTGCATTTGGTTAAAAAAAAAAAAAAAAAAGTGAAGTCACCACAACAAATGAAAAATAAATTCTTTTTAATTTAGTTTAATAGCTAAAAGCTGCTACAGGACCTGCATATAGAACCCTGTGGGGAAATTGATTGATAAACACAAGTTGACAGGAAGGATCCAGGTGGACCCTAGGGGAATCATTGACCCCCCTTAGCTCTGTTTGACTGCTTACCTGTGTGGATCTTTGGTTTCTCTCTGTTAATTTCTGGTCTATTGCTATTATTTCCTCTTTCCTCCACCCTTCCTTTTTCCTTCTATTTTTTTTTTTTTTAAATAGGTGCTGCCATCTTGACGCTTCTTTGCTGGGCTTCTTATTCAGTAATTTCCCACTAGCTGTATATATTGATTCTGTATTAAAAACTATTGCTTATCATTCCTGAATCTTTCTGCCTTCTGTTTTCTGTTGTGGCTATTAGAGACAAAATTTTTCATAGGCCCACAACTTAAGGGTGTCAATTTCTATTCCATCTATTTTGTCTTTTTCTACTTTTTTTCTATTTTTTATTTTTTTTTAGTATTAACTTTTTCCTTTCAGACCTTTCCTTACTATTTCTCTCCCTCCTCATAATTCTAGCCTTCTATATCACTATAAATATATTCCTCCATTTGTTTTCCCAGTCCATTGCAGGAAATCCATATTTTTTCCTGTTACTGTACACTGCCTACACAAGTTAAATATTCATCTCCTTAAGTCTCATTTTGCCCCTCTTCTAACTTTTATCAATATTTCTATTATCCTTCTGCCTTCCTTACATCTTTTGATTCCTCTGGCCCTAACCTTAGCCTTCAAGGGAACATAGAAAGAAGCAAGGAAATAAAATAAGAAGAAAAACTGCCAAAGAGAAAACTTAACACACAGGAAGAACCAACAGCTAAATAAAATTCTATAGCATAGAGAAAAGCTAATCAACTGAGCAAACCCATCAAGATAATATTATGACCAGAGGGCAAAAGAAAAGTACAAAGGATTCTGAGAAACTGGAAAACATGGACCAGTCCAATTCACAAAATAAAAACCAGGAAGCAATGCAGAATATCGAACAACTTATCAAAGCTATCCAAACAAATATCATGGACCAACTTAAAGAAGTGAAGGAAGAGATTAAGGTTATAAAGAAGACACCAGGAGAACATACTGAAGAATTTGCTAACATGCCTATAAAGGTAATGGATATGATGGTGAACAAAGGCACAAGTCAAGAAAGGAAAAAGACACTGGACTCACATGGCAGCAGATTTGAACAGGCAGAGGAAAGAATTAGTGATATGGAAGACAATACAGTTGAAATCAAAGAGATTGTAGAAAAGATACACAAAAAGATAGAAAAAATCCAGCATGGTCTCAGGGCATTAACCATTAAAACAAAAACACAATCATACCCATTATTGGCATCTCAGAAGGAGAAGAGTAGGGAAAGGGAACAGAAGGAGTGTTGAAGGAAGTTATGGCTGAAAACTTCCCAACTCTACTGAGAGAGATGGTTGTGCAGATCCAGGAAGCACAGCGCACCCCAAATAGTAAAAATCCCAACAGGCCAATTCCAAGACATATACTTGTCATATTGTCCAATGCTCAAGACAAAGAGAAAATTCTCAAGGCAGCAAGAGAAAAGAGAACCATCACATACAAGGGAAGCACAATAAGATTAAGTGCTGATTTCTCAGCTGAAACCATGGAGGCAAGAAGACAGTGGTATGACATAGTCAAAACACTAAAAGAAAAAAACTTCCAGCCACGAATTCTCTATCCAACAAAATTAGCATTCAAAAATGATGGAGAGTTCAAAATATTCACAGATAAACAGCAATTAAGAGAGTATGTCAAGAAGAAACCAGCACTTCAAGAAATACTAAAGGAATCTCTACAAGTTGAAAGGAAAAAACAAAGCAGAGAGAGTTGGAGGAGAGTTTAAAAACAACTGAAAAGTCAAAAAGAGAAACAAAACAATATATGACATACATTAACCCAAAGAAAAAATGGCTGAAGTAATAAAATTTTATGAGTAAAAACACTGAATGTTAATGGAATAAATTCACCAATCAAAAGACACAGATTGGCAGAATGGATAAGAAAATATGATCCATCTATATGTTGTCCACAAGAAACCCACCTTCGACCCAGGGATTCAAGGAGGCTGAAAGTGAATGGCTGGAAAACCATTTTACAAGCTAACAATAGCCAAAAAAGGGCAGGAGTAGCTATTCTAATAGGCAAAATAGACTTTAAATGTAAAACAATTGTAAGAGGCAAAGATGGACACTACATATTAGTCAAAGTAGTAATCTCTCAAGAAGAGAGAACAATCATCAACATTTATGAAGCTAATTGAAGTGCCGCAAAATACGTGCGGCAAACTCTGGAAAAACTAAGAGGAGAAATAAATGCCTCTACAATTGTAGCAGGGGACTTCAACACACCACTATCATCATTAGACAGAACATCTGGAAAGAGAATCAATCAAGAAACTAAAGCACTCAACAATACATTAGAAGGTTTGGACTTAATAGACATATACAGAGCACTACACCCAAATACAGCGGGATTTACATTCTTCTCGAGTGCACATGGAACATACTCCAAAATAGACCACATGCTAGGCCACAGAACAACACTCAATGAATTCAGAAAGATTTAGATTACACAAAGTAATTTCTCTGACCACAACGGAATGAAGTTGGAAATCACTAAGGGCCAGAGAAACAGGTTAGGCACAAGGATATGGAAGTTAAACAACACACTCTTTGACAAACAGTGGGTCAAAGAGGAAATTTCAAAAGAAATTAGTAACTATCTTGAAACTAATGAAAATGACAACACAACATATCAAAATCTATGGGATGCAGCTAAAGCAGTCCTGAGAGGGAAGTTCTTAGACATAAATTCATAAATAAAAAAAGAAGAAAGAGCTAAAATTGAAGACCTAACTGCACACTTGGAGAAATTGGAAAAACAACAAGAAACTTAACCTAAAGGAAGTAGAAAACAGGAAATAACCAAGATTAGAGCAGAACTAAATGAAAGAGAGAATAAGAAAGCACTGGAAACAATAAACAAAACCAAAAGCTGGTTCGTCGAGAATATCAACAAAATTGACAAACCCTTAGCCAGACTAACAAAGAAAAAGAGAGAACAGATGCAAATACATAAAATAAGGAATGAACAAGGTGATATCACTACTGACCCCACAGAAATAAAGAGTATCATAAGAGGATACTTTGAAAAATTATATGCAAACAAGAATGACAATTTAGAGGAAATGGACAAGTTTCTAGAAATCCACAAACAGTCGACATTGATGAAAGAAGAAATAGATGAACTCAACAGTCCAATTACAAGTAAAGAGAGAGACTCAGTCATTAAAAACCTCCCAACTAGGAAGAGTCCAGGACCAGATGGCTTAACAGTTGAATTCTACCAAACATTCCTGAAAGAGTTAACACAAATTCTACTTAAGCTCTTCCAAAAAATAGAAGTAGAAGGAATATTACCTAACTCATTCTATGATGCCAACATTACCATAATACCAAAACCAAATAAAGATACCACAAGAAAGGAAAATTACAGACCAATTTCTCTAATGAACCTAGATGCTAAAATCCTTAAAAAAATACTTGCTAATTGCTTTCAACAACATATCAAAAGGATTATACAACAAGACCAACTGGGTTTCATCCCAGGTATGCAAGGATGGTTCAATATAAGAAAATCAATCAATGTAATACACCACAAAAACAAACTGAAAGAAAAAAATCACATGATCATCTCTATAGATGCCAAAAAAGCATTCGACAAAATACAGCACTCTTTCCTCATAAAAACACTACAAAAGATAGGAATAGATGGAAACTTTCTGAAAATGATAAAGGATATATATGAAAAACCCAAAGCTAACATCATTTTCAATGGTGAAATCCTAAAAGCCTTCCCTCTGAGATCGGGAACAAGACAAGGATGCCCACTATCACCACTCCTATTTAACATTGTCTTAGAATTACTTGCACGAGCACTGAGACAAGAAAAGGACATAAAAGGCATCCAGATTGGAAAAGAAGAAGTAAAAATTTCATTATTTGCAGATGACATGATCCTATAAATAGAAAGTCCTGAGACATCGATAACAAGGCTTCTAGAACTTATAAAGGAGTTCAGTAATGTTGCAGGCTATAAGATCAACGCTCAAAAATCAGTAGCATTTCTGTACACCAATAACCAGCAAACTGAGGAGGAAATCAGGAAAAAAATACCATTCACAATAGTAAAGAAAAGAATCAAATACCTAGGAATAAATTTAACTAAAGATGTAAAGGACTTATATACAGAAAACTACACAACACTGTTAAAGGAAATCAAAGAAGACTTAAATAAATGGAAAAATATTCCCTGTCCATGGATGGGAAGACTAAACATCATCAAGATATCTATCCTACCCAAACTAATCTACAGAATTAATGCAATCCCAATAAAATTCAACAATATGTTTTTTAAGGAACTGGAAAAACTAACCACAAAATATATTTGGAGAGGCAAGAGGCCCCGAATTGCCAAAGATATATTGAAAAAGAAAAATGAAGTTGGAGGTATCAGATTACCTGACTTTAAAACATACTACAAAGCTACAGTGATCAAAACTGCATGGTATTGGCACAAGGATAGACCTACTGACCAATATAACCGGTTTGAGAGTTCTGATATAGATCCTCGCATATACAGTCATCTGATATTCGACAAGGCCAGGAAACCTACTCAGTTGGGAGAGAGTGGCCTCTTTAACAAGTGGTGCTTGGAGAACTGGATATCCATATCCAAATGAATGAGAGAAGAATACCATCTCACACCTTCTACAAAAATCAACTCAAGATGGATCAAAGATCTAAATATAAGAGCCAAAACCATAAAAACCTTGGAAGATAATGTAGGGAAACATCTACAGGACCTTGTAATAGGAAATGGTTTCATGAACTTCACAGCCAAAGCTCGAGCAGCAAGAGAAAAAATTGATAAATGGGATCTCCTCAAAATTAAAAACTTCTGCACCTCTAAGGATGTTATTAAGAAAATAAAAAGGCAACCCACCCAATGGGAAAAAATATTCGGCAACCATATATCTGATAGGAGCCTAATATCCTGCATATATAAAGAAATCCTTCACCTCGAAAATAAAAGGACAAACAACCCATATAAAAAATGGACAAGTGATCTGAAAAGACACTTCTCCAAGGAAGAAATACAAATGGCTAAAAAGCACATGAAAAAATTCTCAACATCACTTGCTGTCAGGGAAATGCAAATCAAAACTACAATGAGATACCATCTTACACCCATCCGAATGACAGCTATTAAAAAAACAGGAGACACTAAATGTTGGAGAGGATGTGGAGGAATAGGAACCCTCATCCACTGCTGGTGGGACTGCGGTATGGTCCAGCCACTGTGGAGGACAGTTTGGCGGTTCCTCAGAAAACTAGCAATAGATCTTCCGTATGACCCAGCAATTCCACTGCTGGGTATATACCCAGAAGAACTGAAAACAAAAGTACAAACAGATATATGCACGCCAATGTTCATAGCGGCATTGTTCACCATTGCCAAAAGGTGGAATCAGCCCCGGTGCCCATCAACAGACGAATGGATAAGCAAAATGTGGTACATACATACAATGGAATATTACTCAGCTGTAAGAAGGAACAAAGTGCTAACACATGGAATAACGTGGATGAATCTTGAAGACCTTATGTTGAGTGAAGCAAGCCAGGCACTGAAGGATGAACAGTATATGACCTCACTGATCTGAACTGAGGACAGACTCTGAGAACCATTGTCTGAAAGATAGGTTAACAAAGGAGAGTAAAAGAAGAGCAGGCTTTGAGCCATCACCCATATGGACATAATCTATGGTAAAGGGATAGAGTGTGGTTGCATGTTGGGGGATGGGGCAGATGAGTGGTGGTGTTCCTGGGTTTGGTGGTGCAGCACTAGGGGGTAGGTGGATTAGGAAGGGCTGGTTCAAATCCGCAGGGCATGTAACTGTGAATCTTGACATTCCATGAGTTGGGAGAGGGGGGTAACATGGGCCCTGGGTGCTGGAGAGAAGGGAACGGTCAAGATCTAATGGGTTTTTTGGTGGTTATGGGGAAGGTTTTTCATTACTTACAGTAATGGACACAGGACAAGGTAAATATCATCAAAATTATTAAACTGTATCATCTAAATTGTAAACTATACTGTAAATCATTGACAATGTTTAGTTGATATATTTTGCTATCTGCATATCAGTTATAACAATGCTAACAACCAAAAAAAAGAGGGGGCGGAGTTAATATGGGGTGGGGAAGGGGGGTGGTTTGGTATCTGGGGGTCGCCGGCACTCCGTGTGTGACATTGCTGTGACCTAATCTTCTTTGAAAATTAAATGAAAAATTGGGAGACAATGGGGATTGAGAGGAGGAAGGTGTCATGGCACACCAGACATCCGATAACACAGTGATAAAGGGAAGGAAAAAAGGGAAAAAAGGAAAGAGAAAGGAAAAAAAAATGAATATATATATATATATTTTTTAAAGGCATTTCCTTTGTTTTTTTGCCCATTTTTGAATGTCCCAATCCACTAATTATATTTTATTTTGTTTTGTTCTTCGTTTGATTATTTGTTTCTTTTTCCTTTGTCTTTTTTTTTTCCTCCGAGTTTCCTTATATTTGTCTCTTGCATGTACGCTTATCACACTTGTTTACTTGTTTCTTTTTCCTACTAAGTGTATTTGATTATTTTATGGACTAAATGTTCATGGAGGATTTGGATCACAGAAGGTTTACAATGGGTACTGTGGGGGATTATTGAGGGGGGTTCGTGGGGATTGGTTCATCCGAATATACATGAAAGATATACAAAATCATTCAAAGGATTGTGGGATGGGGCATGGTCACGATTGGTGGATAATCACACAATTTATGAGGGAATCTGAATTCCTAGCCTGGAGAGCTCTGCCACAGTCTCCAAGGGAGCAGCAATAGTCCTCTGAGTGTAGGGACAGTGCCTGTCAAAATAGGATGACCCACTGATGTTTTTTTTTTTTTATTGATGACTTCCCTTGTGAGTCTTTGCTCTTGTAAATGATACTTAGCCTGCAGTTGTGGGGTGCCTAAGGGTTGCCACCGGAGAGCCTCCTTGTTGCTCACATGTGGCCTCTCTCTAAGCCAAACTCAGCATATGATTGCATTACCTTCCCCCCAACGTTGGACATGACTGCCGGGGATGAGCCTTCTTGGCAACGAGGTATTAATACCAAGTGCAAAATTGCAGCTTTGCACAATGGCAGTATCGTAGCCAATGAGGTTTATCCGAGGCACGATTATTGCTAATTGAAAACTTTTCCCAAGTGCCAACTGGCAACACAACTGGAAAAAGACCTTGAATAAAAGAGGGAAATGGTAAAGACAAATGAGTTCAAGTGGCTAAGAGACTTCAAAGAGAGTCGGGAGGTCATCCCAGAGGTAACTCTTACACACACCTCAGTAGGAGCTCATAGAACATCTAAGTGCCTATCACCCCACTCAGTGGGGTTCCTGAGAGCTCCAGAGATACCCTGGTCCTATATAAGGGGGGATAGCCCCAGAGACTGATGCCTTATCAGTGGGTTCTATTTTGGAATCTGTGCTCCTGAGAGTGACAGAATTAGACTCAAATAAGTCCTCCCTGCACATGGTTCACCAGTCCCTTCTATTCAAACCTATATGCGATGCTGGAGTTTTTAGGTATACTTCCAGGGACTGGAGCCTCCCACCTATCTATGTGCCAGGTGTGCATGAAATCTAGGTGGAGCTGCAACTCCTACCCTACAGCTCAATGGACTCATCCAAGTCACCTGGTGAGGAGACAATGATGGGAAATGGCCTTCCCAGGGAATGGAGAGGGCCTGCATCTGCAGGCAGGATCATCCCACCCACCATATCCATGGGATATAAGCCCTCTCCCACTTGGAGTTGGAGTGGACATCACCATCCCAGTCCCATAAGGATTGGGGAAAATCTATGGACTAGAGTGGACTTGATGGTATTCTCTTGTTCACATATGGTGATTCTAGCAATGAAAGAATTTATAACAATGAGGTGGAGCCATTGGCCACTTGGCACTTTTGGGGTAGGGAGGGGACGAGCAGTTGAAATACAGTGGCTTCTTTGGGAGTTGGAGGTTGTCCTGAGTACTGTTGTGGCAACGGATGTAGGCCATTTTAAATCAGCACACACCACTCAGAACTGAGTGGGAATGATTGTGGTCTACAGTGTGAACTGTGGTCTATGGTTGGTGGCAAGTCTCCAGGATGTGTAAGTTCATTGAGGGTGGTGGGCCACACTGTGGGAGATGTTTGTGTGTGATGTGATGGGAGGTGTGGGAGGTGGGCAACATGGGAATCCCAGTGGGTTCCGTGTAATATTTTGGGTAATCTAAGCACCTCTTAAAATGTATGCATATATATATATATATATATATATAAACAACATTTTTGTAAGCAAATACACATATATGCATTTATATTTATATATCATTTTGCAAATGTTTGTATATATTGTGAGAATTTTGATTTTTACCCATAATAAAAAAAAATAAAATAAAATAAAATAAAATATCTTGCAAATCATTATGAAAATAAAAAAAATATTTGTACACAGATGAGTGAGGAAGAAGATGTGGGAGTAGCAGATCTGAGAACAAACTGCAAGTGCAGTTTTCCAAGCGGAGAAAGACATCCCTAATTGCACAGTCGCAGCCGCTTCCTTAAATTATTGGCAACAATTTGCACAGTGTTTCTCTCCAGTGTGAATATTGTAATGTTTAATGAGATACTGCCTCTGGCTGAAGGCTATTCCACATTCCTTACATATGTATGGTTGCCCTGCATTATGTATTTTCTCATGGTCATTGAGATTTGATTTTCTACTGAAGGCTTTCTTACATTCCTTACATATATAGGGTTTCTCTCCAGTTTGTCTTCTCTGGTATGTAATGAGGCTTGATTCCTGAATTAAAGCTTTCCCACATCCACCACATTCACAGGGTTTCTCTCCAGTATGTATTCTTAGATGGTTAATGATGTTTTCCTTCTGGTTGAAGGTTTTCCCACATTGATTGCATATATATGCTTTTTCTCCAGAATGAATGCTCTGATGTCTAATGAACTGTTGCTTTTGGCAGAAGGCTTTTCCACATTCTTTGCATTAATTTTGATCCTGCTGACTATGCATATTTCATGTTCTGTGAGATATGATTTTTACCTAAAGGCTTTTTCACATGCCTTACATGCATAAAGTTTCTTTGCAGTAGGAAATCTCTTGTATCTCAGATTTGATATTTGAATTAAAGCTTTCCCCACGTATATATAATTTCTCTTCTGTAAGAATTTTCTGATGAATAACGAGGTTTTATTCAGGTTGAAAGTTTTCCCACAAGTATTACATTTCTATGCTTGTTCCCCTGTATGTTTTTTAAAATGAAGAGTTAAAAATAATTGTAAAGAGCAGACTATATTCAGGAAACTCATATGTTTTCTCTCTAGTTTGAATTTTCTATTTTCCATGAGGTGTTGTTTCAGATGGAAGCTTTCACATGTTCATTACAATGCTAACTAATGTATGAATATTTCATGCTCAATGGGATTTAATGCCTGGATGAAGGATTTCCAATATTCCTTACATACACAGTTTTACTCCTGTATGATTCTTTGATGTGACTCCAGCTTTCCCAAATTCATGAAATCCCAAATGATTTCTCTAAAGGATTAATTATAGTTATGAAGTCACCAAACTAGATGGGATGCTCATTTGAAGCAAGAAGAATCATGAAAGATAGATCAAATAAATAGGAGATATTGTTGCAGTTCCCAAATTGGATGCTTAGATGATTGATATTGGATCTTTCCTATCTTCTAATGAAAA